>UWZB01000046.1:73094-202564 GCA_900536885.1 Peniophora sp. CBMAI 1063
GAGAAATCGCGCCTAGCGCTCTTCGCGTCGAACTCCTCGTCCTCAGACCGCGCCGAGTCATCGTCTTCCCGCGCTGAATCCGCGTCTCCATCCGCCACTGCACCAGCATCAGCCACCAGCGCGTCAACATCGTCTGTCGCGGCAGCCACTGCCAGCGCTGCCTCCTCCGCCTTTTCCGGCTCGAGTGGTGTTCAACACTTTACGTCTGACGGCTTCTTGACGCCCGTCGTCGATCCTGAAAACTGGTCGGCAGAGGGATCCAATAGTCCTGAAGGCGAGGCGTTTGTGTTGATGCTGCAAAGTGCGCATCGAGACTGGGTCGCTGCTGGCTCGGTAGGCGCGAACGCCGCTACGATGGTTGGCGTCAGTGGGAGCCTTGTCGCAGTCATAGCCGCCCTAGTCGGCGCCCTTCTCGTGCTTTAGACCATGGGCACCTTCTATCGGACAGTGTTGTACATCTGGACAACGACCCTTCGGGACGTTTATTCGGTCTTTTTTTGCGCCGCTTTCATCCACTCCATGGTCCAGTTACCCATATATCTCCCTTGGATACTCCGCGCTCGGGCAATTCTCTGTCTCAATTACTGTACTTTATATCTGTTGTCACTTGCTTTCTAATGTTCGTCTGCCTGCACTTCGACCTTTCACCACACATCCACTTGCAATGTACACAATAAAATGCACTACGCACTATACACTCGACCCGCGACTATCGGACTTCTACCTTCCTCCTCACCCAGTCCTCTTTCACTCTGGCCTCCACAAGCGCTTCGAGCTCCTTCGCCCTTGCTACAGCGACATCGATCGCCTGCGTGATGGACTCTTGCGGCAGTGGTACACCTCCCGCCTTCTGAACCACGCATAGCTCTCGTTGTGCGTTCAACGCGAGCATGAGGGTGCCTGCCGCGAGTCGTGACTCCAATAGACTGGGATCCAGCAGAGCCGAAACAGTATCAGAGGCGGCAGTTGCTGCAGATGGCAGGGTCGTTGCGCGCGAGAAGTAGGCGAATGTGAGGAGGAACGGCATGTGGTGGAGTGTCAAGGGAACGGGAGCCCGAGACTCGGGTGGGTGCTGTATCGATATCTCAGTTCAAGTGGGGATGCTGTAAGCAAAGGAGCGCGTACGATGGTCACTTCGTCGCCCACGACTTCGACTTCTGGTCGGCGATAATGTTTCAGTGCCACAACACCCGCCATACAGGCACAGTCGATGAGATTGCCAGCATCGGCCAGGCAGTGTATGGTCAGCCGTATGTGCCACACCTATGGAGTAGCGTAAGCGACATTGTAGCTTCGCGAAACTGGAAGACGCACTCTTTCACTGGCTTGGACGCAAAGTGCCTCCTTGTCCACAACGTCGCTCCGTCGGAGAACTTTGTCAAGCATGCGTACAAGCATAGCTTCCTCTTCAGACGTGCTGTATATTTAATCAGTATCGTCGCTAGTATACATAGTTATGGTAAGCGCGCACCTACCGACCGGGCTCGTATTCGCTCGATGCCATGGGCGAAATTTCCGAGTGAATGCTGACCGCGCCTTCAAACGGTCGGTCGGGCGTCGGGCGCACCATTTTGCCTTCTACAAATGCTATAACACTTCCCGCATCTCAGATTGCATTGCAGAAGCGAGTATAAGAGCTCAATATACCGTGTTCTACCCAAGGATACCTCTACAGAGCCAAGTTCTTCACCAAATGTGAATTCAGGAGTACGCTGTTCAAGCAGCGTGCGACCATCAAGTCGCAGTGACTGCTCAAGACTGGTAAACAGAAACTCCTTCTCTGCAAGTGATGGAGATGGCGGTCGCATTTTGTGGCAAGTGAAGGTTGGAGGAGAAGATGATCAGCGCGACGCGTCGCGTCGCGCCATGACTGCCATCAGAACTTGCTCTTGACGCTCAACTGCCCGAACGCGCCTATGACAGAATCGCGCTTGCTATACGTCGCGCTCAATATTATGTCGACGCGTTGTTGCAATGTCGCAATGCTGATTGCGTACAAAAGGTCGCTGAGTCGGGAGGCACGCACGTTGTAGGCGCTGCGAATTTCAATAACTCAGGCGCTACTTTACAGCTGTCACTGTTCTTGAACGACCTCAGCTCGCTGCTAAGCGTCTAAGTCAAGCACGCACGCGGCTCACAGCCGATCAACACAAGACACTTATCCATAACACCGTTCATCTCGGCCAACATCCGTCGCATGGCGAATAGAAGACTTAAGGTTACACAGCATACCAGACACGGAACGGTTGCACAACCGTTGACCTTCGTAATGTAGGCTCACACCCATCTCCGTATTGATCAAAGAGAAGCCTCACCCTCCGCGCAGCTGCACAACACCGGCCTTTTCTCATCTCCGAATGTTCAGAAGTTGGATGGAGATACAGAGCGGCACAGATGTTGCCTTCGTGGTACGCGTTCAAGCGGCTGCGTCGGCTACTTTGGGCAGCAAGAACACCTATTCCGACTCTCTGTAGTGGGTTAGCGGGGAGATGCCCGCTCAAGTGCTCGTCTACAAGCTGAACCTAGGGGTGGATGTGGTCATGTTCCCGCGTATACAGGTCGCGCGAAAGACCCCGAATGAATACTGGTGCGGGATGCTCATTGGAAGGCGTCCAAACTCAAACTTGCTTTGGTGGGCTATATTCAAGAATCTGAACGCGGCAGTGAGGTATCTTCGATGCGTTGCGCGGCAGTCGCAGGCGACGAATGCCCAACTGGCGGCAGCACCTGCCGCGGGTCATCGGCCGCCCGATGGATTGAGGTGGCTTCCTACGATTCCTGTGCTTCTGCTCTCCCATGCCCAGCGGCCCGATGACTGGAAGTCGTTAGGGCGTGCAGGCGAAGGAAGCGTATGCGCATCTGCGGACATTCAATACCGTCCGGCTCTTACATCCGAGCTATGACGAAGCATCGCGTCCACTGTGAACGCTCCAAACGCGAAGCTGCATATAAGGACTGATCTGTGCACTCCTGGAAACGTACAACCATGGCTATCACAGCAGACTACGTCGTCGTCGCAGGCGCGGTTCTCGCGATCTGCGCACGGGCCCTTTACCCTCTCCTTCAACCCCTCCTCGTCCGTTTCTGGTCGCCAATTCGTCATCTATCTGGCCCCTCGTCTGCCTCCTTTTCATGGGGGAATGTTCGGCAGATGGAAGACAATACGGCACTCGTGCACGCAAATTGGATAGCCCAGTACGGCAAAGTCTTCAAGATAAACGCAGAGTTCGGGGTGTGTTTGGTCTCTTGCCCAGACGGCAGAGAGACAAGAGCTGATGCACTCATAGACGCATAGACTATTTGTTGCCGATACAAGAGCTGTGTCGCATGTCTTGACCAATTCAGACGTCTACCAGAAACCGCGATCAAACACGCGCTCGCTCATGCATACGCTTGGACCCGGTACGTCCCATACAGATGATCATCTATCCCGAGCATGTCCTTAAACGTTTCTGTAGGGATCCTGACTGTCGAAGGTGTGCGCTAATCATATTGGAGGGGAAGCCTGTATTGACGCCTCTGATCTCAGGCGATACGCACAGGAAACAGGTCAGTTCGAGTACACTCCTTCAGAATATCTGTCTCACAAGTTGCATTTTCAGCGTCGAACTTTGGTCTGTACTCTCGTGCGCACCGCCTGCGATCATAGCTGAAGGCTTCCCAGAATCCTGCATTCGGACTAGCTCACCTTCGCGAGTTGACCACCATCTTCGATGACAAGGCCATTCAGGTAAGATCGCTGAGTTTCTGAGTTTCCGGACTCGATGTCGGGCTTGAAGCTGACACTGGTTCATGACTTAGCTCCGCGATATCCTACTTTCGAAAATCAGCAACGGTGGCTCGACTAGTGCCGAAGTGAACATAGTCCCACTATTGCACAAGTGCACTCTCGATATCATCGGAATGGCGGGTGCGTTGTCTGAACTCATACCTGCTCTCATCAGATGAACACGATCTCTCTCAGGCTTTGAGTACGACTTCGGTGTCTTGGAACGAAGCGACAGTCCGAATGAATTGAACGATGCCATGCGGAAGATGTTCTCGACCCCTATGTCGCCGCTTGATGTCATGCACAACATGCTCCCCATAACTCGTATCATCGTACGTTCTCGCTTTTTTTGATCTCCGCGACTATAGTCATATCCTTTTGCGCAGCCTAGTAAACGTGATGCATGTGTTCGCGATGCTCGTGTGGTCATGGATAACGTCGGCTATCAGCTCATAGCGAGAATGAAGGCGGACGTCATTGCGAATGCCGAGGGTCGCGCTGTCGAAAAGAAGGACTTCCAAGGCAAATCGCTACTGAGCCTGCTGGTGAAAGCAAACATGGCGAGCGATCTTCCGGAAACCCAGCGGCTGACGGATGAAGAAATGTTGGGTCAGTCTCGTCGCGATCACCTGGCTTTACATCACATCCTCTGACTGGATTTTGAAACCGAATAGGGCAAATTCCGACTTTCATCGTCGCCGGTGAGCTATTCTTATGAGGTACCGATACACGTGATGTGCTAAGAAGTTTAGGGCACGAGACGACGAGCACCTCCGTCACTTGGATCACCTATGCCCTCTCCGCCCACCCCGAGATTCAAGAGAAACTTCGCAACGAAATACTCGCTAGCGACTTTGGAGACCGACCTACCATGGGACAACTGAGCGAATTGAGCTACCTGGACGCCGTCGCTCATGAGACATTGAGGATGTATCCACCAGTGCCGATGTTGACTCGAGCCGCCGTGGAGAACGACGTGATCCCGACTGCAGAGACCTGGACTGATGCGCGCGGCGTAGAGCAGACTGGCGTTAGGTAAGCGTAGTGGCAGCTGTCTTTGATCATGTGTCTGAAGTTCCCTTACAGAGTTGCTGCCGGAGATACCGTGACCATCTCGATCATGGCCATGCACCGCTCAAAGGAGATCTGGGGCGACGACGCGGACGTCTTCCGCCCAGAGCGATGGCTCGGTGGGGCACCGGCTGGCGCGGCCGCCCTGACCGGTGTATGGGCGAACTCCTTGACCTTCTCAGCGGGCCCTCGTAGTTGTATCGGATATCTTTTCTCTGTCGTGGAGTGAGTTCATCCTTGCACTCGATACAACACCAGGTTACTGACGTGCGCTCAACTTCAGGACCAAGGCGCTCGTCTACACTCTCATACGCTCCTTGCGTTTCTCGCTCGCCATTCCGGAAGCCGATATTGGCGTCAAGAGCCGCGGCATCATGCGGCCCTTCCGCATTTCCAAGCCGGAGGCAGGCGCGCAACTCTTGGTCAATATCTCTGCTGCTTGAGTAGTTACGCTTTTCTGGCTACAATTTGTCCGTACTAGGACATGAACCTTTACATCTGAGAAGTATCTTGCTAGCAATCAACATGCCATTACTCCATCCACAATCACTGCTGCGTTCATGAGTATTCGCGAGTTCCTATACCAATACAGTGGATGGCATGCGTGGTCACCCGCTCTTCTATGCGCATGCGGTGAGATATCTCAGACAGAGGCGCCTCTGGCGAGCACGAGATAGCATATTATGACATTATATAGCGATGGAGTATAAGCAACCAATCCTCCGTAGATGTAGTATATTTTGTGGCATTCAAGCGTCGACGACGCCCGAGCTGGAGATAGTGACCTTCTTGCTTGGTGCACCAGAGGGAGAACCAAGGGCCTCGATGGCCTTGACGATGTTCATACCCTCGGAAACTTCGCCGAACACGACGTGCTTGCCGTCGAGCCATTTGGTCTCGACAGTCGTGATGAAGAACTGGCTGCCGTTCGTGCCGGGTCCGGCGTTGGCCATGGAGAGAAGTCCAGGCTTGTTGTGCTTCAAAGTGAAGTTCTCATCTGCGCGTATGGTCAGAAGTGCATTCACAGAGATGCTACTGCATGAAACGTACCCGCGAAACGGGGGCCGTAGACGGACTTGCCACCTGTGCCGTTGTGGTGCGTGAAGTCACCGCCCTGGATCATGAACTGTTGGCAGTACATTAGAATTGAGTAGTGAAGCAGTCTATTTCCATAGCACGTACGTCGGGAATGATGCGGTGAAAGCCGCTGCCAGCGTAACCGAAGCCGTGCTTGCCAGTAGCAAGCTCACGGAAGTTAGTAGCCGTCTTGGGCACAACCTCATCATAGAGCTTGAACACGATGCGTCCTTGCGGTTGACCGTTCACAGCAATATCAAACTATACATCCTGGCATTGAGTACTTGCAAACACCATAGAAAGGTCCATGACGCACGAAGACATTGGGCCTGGAAGGTGGGGGAGTCGGTGCGTCAGTATCGCGCGTGGAATAATGCACGATGACAGCGCACTTGGCAGTCGTAGACATAAAGCGCGCGGCCGTGTTGGCGCGGGTAGCGAAGGAACGGAAGAAGCTCATGGTGGTCGTGTGCGGAAGAGAGGAGCGACTGTGGGACAGACGCGCTGGCAGGTCGCGCTGACTTTACCCGTTCCGTGGCGACGCGCTCACGTGCACGATGATTTTGATCGCGTTTTGCGGCGGGCGGAGGCGCGTTGAAGTTCTTCCCGAACGATCATGTCAGACGACGGCGAGCAGGGCCTTGATCTTGGTGCCGTCTTTACGGTTCGCCTCTGTCACTATCCATCTCATGTGCGATTCAAACCAGGGTGATAGGAGCCTCCGCGTCCCCCTACACCTCCGCCTACAATCGCGGTCTATGAGCGCGACGCCACGGTGACCGACGATGACTGGAGACAGATCCAGATAACACTTGTGGGCAGCCACCCTCTATGGGGTCACCATCTGTACGCTACCTGTGTGCGCCATCTGATTCGGTATTGAGGTGCATCAATAGCTGGAATGCCTCGCGCTCTTTCGCCTCCTTCCTTGACCGCAATCGAGCTTTGTGCAGAGATCGCAACGTGCTCGAGCTGGGCGCCGGAGGAGGTTTGCCTGGACTCGTAGCCGCGAAGCTCGGTGCTCGGAAGGTATGATCTCGTTGGCGCATAGTACATCCGACTGTGCCGACTGATGTCAGCCAGGTCGTGTCAACGGACTATCCGGACATTCAACTAGTCGAGAACATCATGAGAAACGGCGCTGATAACCTGACACACGAAGAGCTTGAACGCTTTGCTGCCCTGGTGTGTTGACCACTTTCTTCATATATGAAGACATATGTTCAGACGTCTCAGGGGTATGTATGGGGAGCATCCGTCGAACCTTTATTGGAAGCAGCCGCCAGCGGGGACGCCGAAGGGGCATCCTTCGATCTGATCATCATGTCCGACCTGGTGTTCAATCACTCACAGGTAAACCCATTCCCTCCTTCTCGCTTCTCCTCTTGACAAGTCGACCAGCACGATGCTTTACTGAAGACCGCCGAGCTCACACTGTCGTCATGGCTGGGACATTCGACGCGTGGATCTACCGACGAGGTGCCCTGTCTGCTGGTATTTTACTCCCATCATCGACCACACCTCGCAGATCGCGATCTCGAGTTCTTTCGCAAGGCAGAGGCTCGCGGTTGGACATGTACAGAGATCGTGACTGAGAAGTACCCAGTGCGTATAGTCACGGTGGCGGTCATCACTCACGTACTGATCAAATGTGCTCTAGCCTATGTTCCCCGAGGATCCTGGAGAGGAAGAAGTCCGTGCTACGGTTCATGGTTGGAAGCTCATACGACGAGAATGATTTCCACACGCTAGAATCAATTCTATATGTAGTTGTACATGTAAACGGTAGCCATCCTACGCTTGCACGAGCTTTGCCGAATATTTTGATCTGTGGCGAGGCCATCGGCCAATCAAATCACATGTGTTGCGCGGAGGCCGCCGCCATGCCGGATACCGCCGACGCAACCCCGCGTGCACTTGCACAACCTCCTCCTCACCCTCACTACCGTCCTCGACATGGCCGCCGTCGCTGCACTCCGTTCGTCGGCCAACCGCCACATCTCAGTCAACGTTGCGCGTCGCTCGATCGCGCCGCTGGGTGCGTGATATTGATCCCCTGACTTAACCCCGCATTCTGACCTAATATGTAGTTCGCACGAACGCGACCACTGCGAAGTACGAATATGTGCCGGGCGGTCGTGAGTACTCAAATGTACCGAAATTCAACGATTATACTGAGTAGTTTATTCTAGCCATTTACAAGGGCACCGTGAACGACCCTACCACCTTCCCTCCTCCCTCTAAGTCCCACGGCTCCTACCACTGGGCATTCGAGCGCTTCCTGGCCGCCGGCCTGGTGCCGCTGACTGCCGCTGCCTTTGTGACCAGTGGAAGCTCTGCACCTCTGCTCGATGGCATCCTCGGTGTCAGCCTGGTCATGCACAGTCACATCGGGGTGCGTCGGTCGTTATATTGGTCGTCAGTTAACATATTCTGACATTTCTCCACCCACAGTTCGACTCGTGCCTGGTAGACTACCTCCACCCGCGCAAGTTCCCGGTTATTGGAAACATCGCAACATGGACTCTCCGCGCAGCAACTGTCGGCGTGCTCGCGGGTGTGTATCAGTTCAACACCCAGGACGTCGGTACGTACATCATGCATCCATCTTCTTGAACGTTTGCTCAACTAAGTGACGCAGGTCTCACGGAGCTGATCTCGAGGGTCTGGACGGCATAATTTGGCTACCGATTCACTCTGTTCCTATGTATACTTCGCCTCGGTTACTTGACATTCTCCCTGCAGTTCGCCGTGCGTGTGTGGTGATCTCTTGTGAGGTTGTTGCGGTCCAAAAGAGGATGTTCGACGTGCGGGTGACGACTGCCTTAAACCCCTCGCAACCCCTTCTGGAAAATGGACCTGTGTCCATGTCGTCAGTCAGATGATGGGTACAGTCGCGTTGGGAGGCAACTAAACTGGCTCTAGTGGTTCATATATCATTGTGCCTAGCACGAGCTTCGCTCGTGCTCCATGTCAGCAAGTGGTACTTGCGTACCAGAAACGCGCGGGCAGAAAGTGGATGCTACGGAACAACATCGAGTGTTGTGTCAACTCCACTCGTTGAGCACACTCCACAACCAGGTGTACATTGAGCAATGCGAGTACGCCTGTCACACCGGCGAAGCAGAGGACAAGCGGATCCAGTATCACATAAGGGAGGCCAGTTCGAGGGCCTTTGCCGTGTACGTGTTCAACCGCCCTTATATAAACGCGGCTGGCTGCACCAGTGCTGGAATGTATTTTCGACTAACGACTTGCTCAAAACAGGCCCACCAGGCGCGCCCACGGAAACTTCTACAACGTGCAAAGCCCCAGCAAGTACGAGGATTCCGACAAGCGCTATGTTTTCGGTATGGCGCACCGGACGCACGTTCTGCGCAATCCTGTCAAGCAACATCTTGACATCTGACACCGGGAGATCTTTCTATTCCCGCCTTCCGTTCCTCCATCCGTTCTGCCATACGGCCAACTCAGTTTCATGGACGAAATGGGTGCTCGAGTTGACGGTTATGTGTCTCGCGTCAGCTAGTGCCCTTTGGTGCAGATAGGGCCCCGGTGCCGATACACATTCTTGACGAGAACAGCGTTGGCATCTCATGGAGATCCCCCATTTACCCGCCTGTCAGAGTATACTTAAGCTCATGTCCACTGGTCATTGTGTACCCCGTTGGACGTATGGCCTCTGTAGCCGAGACCCAGTGAGCGTATACTAACTATTGTCTTATCTCGCCCTTACTGACTGTTACTCATAGTTTCGTACAGTTCGCGGTTCAATGGGCTAGCCTCGGTTCGTTCTCTCCTCTTGCCCTTACGTGTCTTCGCCTCTCAAATGTACTCGCAGCGCTGCTCTACTACGATTATGCTTTGACCTTCCCGCAAGAGGTCAGATACATCTGGAAAGGGCGCAAGCGAAGCCTGCTCATTCCACTGTACATCATGTGCCGATACGCATTGCTGGCAAATGTGCTCTATCTCCTAGCTATCGCGCACATGCTCGGCGGTCCTGGCTCCTGCGATGTCGTATACAAGGCCATCGGGGTGGTCAGCGTGTTAGGACGGGCGGCTGTCTTCTGTGAGCAAGCATATGGGGCAATCAACTGGAGTTAGTTCTCACGCCTAGATAGCACCTCCAGTTACCTTCCTCGCCCGCGTCTACGTGGTGTGGGCCAAGAACAAGCTCATCCTCGCATTCCTTGGGGCCCTCGCCCTCACCTGCTTCGTACTCGACGTCGTGAGTCTCGCAGAATACCCAACTAGAACCGCATCGCTGAGCTTTCGACAGATACACGTGCCGGGGCTGAGATGTGAAGGCTCCTCGACAATACAAATGTGCGTTCCCATTCTCTACTACATCGGGCCCTCTAGTGATATCGATCAATAGCGCGAATACCCTGCTTTCGATCTTGGTCTGCATCTTCGAGTCGTTAGCCGCACTCTTGACGTTCCTGCGTAGCCTTCAAGCCCTTCGGTTCGGCGGAACGCCCATCACGATGAAAAGGCACACGTTCAACTACCTGGTCGCAGAGCAGAGTACGTGGTACACTTCGCATACTGTAAGTGACGATTGACGGGTACCCAGGCACGCTATATTTCAGCCTGTGCTCGTCTTTGACTATTGCGGCCATCGTACTAAACTTCCGCGCCCCTAGAGGTTTCTTCCAGCGCCTTCTTAATGCCCTCTTACTACCGTAAGTACGTCATGTACTGCTCTCTAGTGTCATTGGATGACCGTATCTGCAGCGTCTCCGGCCTACTTACGGCACGTTTCATCCTTCGCCTTCGCGAATACCATGGTCGCGACACTGAGAAGAGTGTTGATGACGACACCCCGGCCGTCTCCACATTCCAGGCTGCCGCTACACGACAACCTACCGATGTTTCTAACGCCGTGATGGACGAGTTTGGGGAGGACTATCTGACCCTCGCCGCGCGCAGACTTGAAGAAACCAATGTTGAGAAGGCCGTGGATGACGCTCAAGAACCAAGTGGTGGAAGCGAACATTACGCTGTTGTTCCGATGCTTGCTGGAGAGGAGACCGCTGATCTGTCTCGTTGCGAGATCAATGACCCTAGGCGACCTGAGTTCCTTCAGGGCTGCAGCAGTAGCGGCATCCGAGAAGCCAAAACTAGCAGCGGTAGTGTCTGAGACGCGTTTACCGTCGTTACTACTAGAAGAGTCTCTTTTGGAGGGCTTCATTTCTCTTGTGTATTATCTCATGGTACTGGACTCTCGTACATAGCTCAGACGGTACTGTAGATCAACCATCCGCGTGTCACCGGGATCATCTCATGTGACCGTGTTGAAGGTGTCCGCAGGATCCCGGGCGTCAGCGACAGATCTCTGCCTTCGACCACCATCCGCTCAATCACCAATCCACTCCTTTGTCGATCAATGCTCGGACTTCAGGCCCAGCTCTGCGCGCCATCGCATGGTGATACCATGTAAATGCCTGTAGACAATAAAATGCCCCAATAACGTTCAGGAGAGGCCAGCGGTTGTGCGCTTCCTCCATTCTCCCGCGAGTCATGAACGGGTCAGAAGATGGTTCACACGTACACATCCCGCGGGGAAAGCGATACAGTATACGTGCATGGCACCGAATAGGTCATGTTCACCCCTAAAGTGAAGTGACCCTCCATCCGATTGCTACTACTGTGTAGGTCACGACTACCATCGTTCACCGACGGAACGTATCGCCTGGTGGAAGAGATTGCGGGTGGCCAAAGGCAATGGAGACGGCGCTCAATCATGATTATAGATGTTCTATGATGATAAGCAGCTTCTCAATCGATTGTGCCGCACTGCTCGTCAAGATGGTTGCGCAGTGCATACCACAACTCTCGCACCGGGCTCGGCTAGAACGCAACTCACGCCCTTTTCTAGCTGCACATCATCCGGAAGAAGTATCGCCTCCCTTGCTCATCGGCGACCTATGAACAAGCGGTCCCGTTCCTTCTTTGCTCTAGGCATTGGTGGATTGTTCCACAGCGCAGAGGTGCGGGAAGCCATCGGACTCTCGGGCTCTCGTGGATATGCAAGCAGGTGCAACACTTGAAGCTTTTTGCGGCATTTCATCGGCTAAATGGACTCTCAACCCCAGAGTTCGAGAGTACAATACCATCCCCATGCGACGTAGCCGGGATCGCGGCCTGCGTAGGCTTATTAGAGTCGGCATCTTCACATCTCGGGATCTCACCGCCGCTGACGGCGCGCATGCTCACACCTCGCATGGGACATGGGCGCAAACATCGACTCGACAGATTCTGGTCATTGCTTCCTGTTCACCAGTCATGGTCGACAACGGGAGAACTAGAACGTATGGCACTGGCAGTGCCTCACGGGTAGGAGTAATATATGAACCACGGTTCGCTATTCAAAATCACCCATGCGCTCACTGGTCTGAGATGCCGTCCGCAGCTGAAGCGGAGACTCAGTGCGTTGCGTTCTGTGTGTAAGCATCTACTCTGCGCTTATCGCACATACTTCGCAGTTTT
Source organism: Peniophora sp. CBMAI 1063 (assembly GCA_900536885.1). Classification (NCBI taxonomy): domain Eukaryota; kingdom Fungi; phylum Basidiomycota; class Agaricomycetes; order Russulales; family Peniophoraceae; genus Peniophora; species Peniophora sp. CBMAI 1063. The sequence continues at coordinate 85,507 of UWZB01000046.1, forward strand.
CTTCAATTCGCAATACAATGGGCCAGCATCGGTGAGAAGGTTTCTCACGGGATAGATGGCCGCGGCTTAGCTGACCAAACCATCCAGCCCTTCTCTACTATGATTATGCATTGACCTTCCAAGAGGAAGTCAAGTTCATCTGGAGGGGGAAGAAGCTGAGCTTGCTCTTTGTCCTTTACATTCTGTGCCGATACGCGTTGCTGGCCAACGTACTGTATCTTCTGGCTATCGCTGGCAAGTTCGGTGGCAGCAGCTCTTGCGATGCCGCATACAAGATCATCGGCGTGGTGAGCGTTTTGGGTCGGGCCGCCGTCATCTGTGAGTAACACAGGTACTGTCAACAAGGATATGCTGTAACCGCGTCCAGTCACTTTCTTGGCCCGGGTCTACGTCGTATGTGCAAGAAATAAACTGATCCTGGGCGGTCTCGGCTCTATAGCAGTGACGGTTGTCGTGCTCGACGCTGTGAGCTAGAGTGTACCGCCAATCGCAAATGTTACCTCAACATTCTCCAGATTCACGTCCCTGGCCTGAAGTGCAAGGGGTCATCTTCTATACAAATGTACGTCGTCACTGCATCCTCCTCTTATGCTGCTTCTAATCAGTGATTGCGCCAGAGCAAACACATTGTTATCTATTCTGGTCTGCGTCTTCGAGGGCTCCGTCGCTTTATCCACTCTTGTTCGGAGCATACAAGCCCTGCGATTTGGGGGATCGCCGATATCAGCGAAGCGGCATACATTCAATTACCTAGTGGCAGAGCAGGGTGCGTGTCTACAACACGACGATGGGTTGATGCAACATTAAAGTAGAAGTCAGGGATCCTGTACTTCTCCCTGATCTCCATATTCACGATCGGAGCCACTGTCCTGAACTTTCAGGCACCTGGAGGCTTCTTCCAGCGTCTTCTCAACGCCTTCACACTCCCGTGAGAGCCTAGTGCTATACCTCCGGCATTCATACTAATCCAGCTCATCCAGACTGTCTGGATTGCTCACTGCGCGCTTCATACTCCGCCTTCGTGCCTATCATGGGCGCGGTCTCGCTCGGGCTTCGACAAATGCCTCCACGCCCATTTCCACGTTCGAGGTCGCCGCGAATGATGATCAGCAACATTCGCGGACCGTCTTTGACGAGTTTGGTGTCGATCCTCTTCAGATTGCGTCGCGCAAGTCTGACGAGGAAAGGGGCGAGTACGCCGCACACGGCTTGCGCTTCGCTATCAATCGCGGTCCCGGTTGGGAGCTCGACATTGATCAAACGGCCACGTACGTCGGTAGCGAGCTCGGGGCATCTCTGAGTGGCGCAGGTGCACACGATGATGTGCCGACGGCCTTTCATCGGATTCGACCTGAGTTCCAAGAAGGTTCAAGCGACAACCGTAAAGATGAATTTGTCCAGGGTAGTTCCAGCGACTTGACCTCAAAGGGGCACAGATAAAGTATATGATAACGTAATAGTGTAATAAGTCGCTCTCCTCAGTAGTGTACATATAGGTCTGCATTGTATCTCATGAAATGGACGGTCTATGACATTTTGGAGTACAACCATCATCTCATGTGACCGTGTTTATCGAACCCGGCTAAACCCGGCTCGACCGCTCGTAGTCGGAGACTCGGAGCTCCTCTCGCTATTGACCCTCTCTATCTCCCGGCCTACACGTCCATTCGTCATGTTATGAACCCGCATTGCTCTGGAAGTCGTGGATTGACCCGCGTTGCAAGAAGGATCTTCGCTCCTTCGCGTTATCAGCACGAGTGTGGCCCTTTCAGGCATTAGTCGACGAGCACCGAGCGCTTTGGCGAGTCGTGCATGCGCGGGTCCCGACCATTATGACCATACGTCACGCCGTACACTCTTACTGGCAACCTTGAACGTCACTTGAGAGCAAGGAATACACCTTCGAGCGTCCATCAGCGTGTCAAAATGTCGGGTCGTAGCGCGACGGTGCGGCATGGTTAACCGCGATGGGGGAGGTTGTCCGTCTCTTCGTATCGTGCCGGCTATACATGACTGCGGCTTGCGCATGTTACAGTCCACGAGCTCTTCCAATGACTTTGCAGCCTGTTCTCCCATCTCCACAAGTGAGTCGCCGGCAGTGTCAACTTCGCGCGACCACTGCGTCTCCCGCCCAGCACATGCCACGCAAACCATACGAGTGTACGGCGCCTTCTTACCCGAAAAGGCAACATGTCTACGCCTTCCCTTGCAGGTACCAAGCCAAGCCTTGCATCCTCAGTTATCTACGGAGAGATCTGGTGATGTATGTGTATCAGTGGGTCCACTCTCCGGATTTGACATTCTTTGCGCGTCACCGTGAAGTCAGCATGTGGACTCGAAACGCGGGTACGAAGGCCCGACAGTCGGCTTCACGAGGCTCACATTTCGCTTCTTCCTCGACGATCGACTACACGGGCCGAGCTCGCTCCACGCACGTTCTATGCACCGTCGCCAAGGGCATGGCAAAGAATATAAACTCTTGAAGAGCTCAGAACCTGTTGAGCTCAGAACCTGCACTTCTATATCACGCATTGTGAATACACTACCTTCGCGTTCCGATATCGTAACATGCTGCCCGTCAGTGGAGACCGACAGCGGGAGAAGCTGGATATATGAAGCAAGCGAAGCTCCAGCGCTCCGTCGGGCCAAGTAAGCGGGATATATATATGTTGTGCGTTGTATCTCCAGGCCCAGGCTCACATCGGTATGCCGTCCGCCGCTGAGACCCAGTAAGATGATACTTCCAGGCATCCACACTCTAGTCAATCTAAACATCGTCAAAGCTTTCTTCAGTTCGCGATCCAATGGTCCAGCATAGGTATGTCGGTGCCTTTCATCGCTCTCGCCTTTTTCTCACCACGTCTTAGCCTTGCTTTACTACGACTACGCCTTGACCTTCCCACAAGAGGTCAAATACATATGGAAGGGGAGCAAACGGAGCTTGCTGATCGTCCTATATGTCCTTTGCCGATACGCACTACTGGCGAACGTACTATATCTTCTCGCCATCGCCAATAAACTTGGAGGGCCAAGCTCTTGTGACGTCGTGTATAAGGTTCTCGGCGTAGTCAGCGTGCTGGGTCGCGCAGCTGTCATATGTAAGCCTGCGCTTCATACCAGAGTCGCAGTACCACTCTGACCTTACATAGTCACATTCCTGGCTCGGGTGTACGTTGTTTGCGCGAGGAACAAGTTCATACTCATTGGACTTGGCGCCATCGCGGTGACATGCGTAGTCCTGGATGCTGTGAGACCGTCCTTCCGTTGCTTCAGGACGATTCACTGAATTCGTGAAGATTCATGTCCCGGGGCTCCGATGCAAGGGATCATCCTCGATACAAATGTACGCCGCCAATGCACAGTTCTGACGCCTCAACTTGCAGCTGATATCCTCTTACTAGTGCCAACACGCTCTTGTCTATACTCGTTTGCGTATTCGAATCGCTAGCAGCGCTTCTCACTCTGTTTCGAAGCATACAAGCTCTTCGATTCGGGGCGTCCCCCGTGTCAGCAAAGCGACATACCTTCAACTACCTTGTTGCCGAACAAGGTCAGCGACACTTTGAAGCGATCAGCGAGCGTCTGATTGAGGCAACACCCAGGCATCCTGTACTTCTCTCTCATCTCAGCTTTCACGATCGGAGCCACAGTTCTCAACTTCCGCGCTCCGGGAGGCTTCTTTCAGCGTTTACTCAACGCCATAACTCTACCGTGAGCACAATAGCTCCGACCCCTCACAAGCTAGCTCATTGTAGACCCTCCCAGCTTGTCCGGCTTACTGACGGCGCGTTTCATCCTTCGCCTGCGCGTCTACCACGGGCGCGGTACATCGGACGACTCAGATGTAGAGACGCCGCCGATGTCTTCATTCAGGGTAGCAACCGAAGACAACAAGCATAACTCTCGCACCATCTTCGACGAGTTCGGCGTCGACCCTCTTCAGGTCGCGTCGCGCAAGTCTGATGAAGAGAAGGGTGAGTATGCGGCTCACGGATTGCGGTTCGCCATCAACCGGGGTGAGCGCCCAGGCTGTGATACAGACATCGATCAGACGGCCACCTACGTTGGAAGCGAGTACCGGTCTATGCGGAGTGGGATAGACGCCCATGAGATGGTGGGAACGTCATTGGACTGCCGTCAGCGGGAGTTTCAAGAAGGATGTAGCGGAAGGCAGGGTGTTGAGTTCGTTGAGGGTTGCTCTGGAGACAGGGTTCACACTTGCGATGGCTAAACGATAGCAAATTGTATAATCAATACCAACAATATGTACCTCAGGCTTGTACTAGTCATTTCTCACGCCGTTTGGGCTTTACTCTTCGGTCATCAACTTCATCGACCCATTGCTTCACTGCGCTCAACCCTTCTGCGTCGGCTCGACCGGCCACCTTCCTGAAATGGGCCCAGTCGGTCTGGTCGTCGTTGAGTATGACGAGCTTCTGGACCCGTGCATTGCGCCTAGCCCGTACTTCGAGAAGCCTCGCGACCATGTACCACCAGTACTCACAGTCTGAGCGATGCGTGATGATATATCCGCCTCGGCATGTGATCTCGATAGTGTCCAGGGAAGGTAGCCGCCAGGTCTCGAAGCAGTCATTTTCCTGACCCGCTACATCTGAGATGTCGGCGCAAAGAGTCCGTACGTTCTGGAGTGCCGGCATGCCAACGAGGAGGGTCACAGAGGCGTAGCTCATGTCGAGCGCTCTGATGGGCATGTCGGCCTCGTTCAGGTATCCAACCGATGTATGAACCACAGCGATGCTTTCCCACGGATTATGCGCTACGGTGATGCTTGTGGATTGTTCGCTTTCCGCCGTATTTGGATTGACGTCTAGGCGTGACATAGAGAACCGGTTCCTCTCGTCGGAGAACAAGAGTCTCGTGCCTCCGTCAGCCCTCATTGACATAACAGGGTTGTATTGCGTATAACGTCCGTCGTGGGGTAGCCCGAAAATGGTTAGGCGTTCGTGTCCAGGATGCCGAAGCTTTGTTGCCAAAGCTGCGATGAATGGTGATATGAGTGAGAAGTCCGTGAAGTGGAGGGATGTGAGAGAGAAAGAAGAGAGGGTCGATACGGTGGAAACGTCGGTATCATCTGAGTTGGGGTCGGACGTCGAAGAGGAAGAACTTGAAGACGACGAAGAAGAGTCCGAGTCCGGTTCCCACGTCGTGACCTGCGTGGATAGCATGGCATCTACGGGTTCACCAAGAATACGCCATAGTCTGGCGACGATGATAGAGCCTCCCGAAAGGCTGATTGACTGCAGGTGCGGTAATGGTATGACGCCCACGCCATCATCTACGTCGGCTTCGGACATAAATATGGACGTGGCGAGTTCCAAGTTTCGCAGCTGGGGCGTTTGTCGCAGGATGTCGAGGACGGCGCTCAAGGGGATTGTCTTTCCGCACAAGGGAGGAGCATAGTCTAGCTTCAAAGACTGCAAAGAAGGGGCGAGTATCGGAAGGTGAAAGCCGCTGATTTCGAGCTTGTGTAGGTTGGGCGCGTCTAGCGGCGGGAGCTTGGCAATCACACGTAGAAGCACCATAAACGAATGCATGTGGCTATGCGATATTGGCCGATGTTCGAGACGCAGTGTCTTCAACTGTGGGCGCCGTGCGCCAGGCAGGTCCCTCAACCACCAAACGTCCGCGAAGAGTTGGTCATGTAGGTGGAGCACCCGATCCTCCGACAGGCGTTCCGAAGCAAGTCGGGATAGATGGGAGTACCGCTTTTGTAGCCTCTTCGACTTGGGCCGTAGGTTGGACGATATCATATTCAGGGTGAGGGGTTGATCTCGCGCTCGAGATACAAGCACTTCCGGCGAGTCTTTTCCGCCTGAGCCGGTATACGCAAAGTCCGTGGCTATGGCGGCCCAGTAGCTAGGACTCCAAGCGATAGCGACCTCACGCCAGTGACGACAGACGTGGCTGAGGACGAGCCAGCCCAGTCTTGCATCCGGGAAGTCGGAAAGAGGCCAGATCGGCCAGTTGACGGATAATAAGGAGAACAGCTCGCATAGTATGTCGGCGGGTAGTGATCTGCCGACGGAATCATCATGCTGAGCGGCATTCTTAATACGAAACACTCACTGGGCGAGACTTAGAACAGGATGCGCAGTATGCTTACCCCGGACCCGTGGCATTGAGAGCGAGTGTATCGCCGTGGTATGGTGAGGGTGTGTAGCAAGAACAGTAAATGTGGCGCAAATTCGCGTCATCTCCCTTTGTTCGGACTTCTCCGGTGCGGCGCTGCCTCTGCCGCAACCCCACGTAACTTGCTCTCGGCCGCCACGAGCAGCACTCTGGTCTCAGTCAAGCTTCTGTACCGTGCCAAGCATGCCTCTCATTGACCCTCATGACCATCGCACTCAGCTTCTGCTTGTAGCTGCCGGCACGGCAGTTGCGACGGCCTCTGTTCTGAGCGCGTACAACGCACACACTCGGCGTAAGAAGCGTGCCGAGCTGAGTGACAGCATCAAAGCGTCGCTCAGTCGGGATGTCCCAGACAGACCCGGGCAAATTCTACCGTCGGCATCTGACTTCGCTTCTTCGGCTTCGAAGGCGAAGGGAAAGCAACGTGCCGACCTTAGCGAGAGTCTGGAGGAGAAGGAAGAGGAAGAAATCGAAGCTTATGCATATGACGAGGAACTCATACGGGAGCAATTGGCGAGGAACTACGCTTTCTTTGGAGACGAGGCTATGGCGAAGGTCAGGAAGGCGAAGGTGGTTGTGGTCGGATGCGGAGGTGTAGGAAGTTGGGCGGCAGTCATGCTTGCGCGGTCGTGCGTACTTTCTATGCATCTCCGCGAACATGAAGCTCACGATACTCTCAAATATAGTGGTGTATCAAGTATCCGACTTATTGACTTCGACTACGTGACCCTCTCATCCCTGAATCGACATGCGACTGCAAGGCTTGCAGACGTCGGAACGCCGAAGGTAAGGCTCTTTGGTAGACCGACACGCGGGCAGATGTGTTGATGCTCCTTCAGGTACTTTGCGTGGCTCGTGCGCTATCAAGTATAGCTAGATTCGTCGACGTTGATCCCCGCATCGAGCTCTGGCGCGCGGGAGAGGGAGGCGAACAACTCCTGGAAGGGGCGGATTGGGTCGTAGACGCAATAGACAACATTCAAACGAAGGTCGACTTACTCAAATACTGCGCGCAGAACGGCATTCGCGTCTTCAGCAGCATGGGCGCTGGCGCGAAGGCGGATCCTACGCGTGTGCAAATTGCCGACCTGAGCGCCACACATTATGATCCACTGGCGCGTTCTGTCAGGCAGAAGCTCAAGGCAGCTTTGGGAAAAGACGCGGCAAACGTGGAGATTCCCGTAGTGTATTCCACGGAGGTTCCGGGAGAGGTTTCGCTACTACCGCTCGCGGACGAGGAGTTCAAGAAAGGCAAGGTCGACGAGCTTGCTGCATTCGACGACTTCCGCGTCAGGATTCTTCCTGTCATCGGTCCACTGCCTGCCATCTTTGGCCTGCACATAGCGTCGTATCTCGTCTGCGAGCTGGCAGGAAAACCACTGGAGCGTCCACTGCCTGTTCGCCATCGGAAGAAACTGTATGAGCGACTTTGGAAAGACCTTCTACACCGAGAACAGCGAATCGCCGGTCATGAACTGGGGTGAGTGGTATGTCTGAAGCATTGGTTGCCGAGCTAATAAGCTCGTGATTATAGTACATTGCCCCTCTCGCATGTTGACATTGCCCTCATCTTCGAGGATATCGCCACGGGTCGCTCCATTGTGCCGCCATACGCGACATGTGCTCGTGCGGCGCTCGTGCGCTGGGATCCATCTCAGCCCCTATCAACTGAGAACTGCGTAGTTGCCGAGTTCAAAGAGGCCGAACGAGCGGTGCGCGAAGTGTTCGGCGTCATCGAGGTACCGAGGAAGCAGGCCAGTGAGAGCAGCGGGAACGGCGAGAGCTCCGGTGACGATTCAGGCGAGCTCATCAGTATGGCTACGTCGGCGGCCAGTTCGGGCGTGCTTGTACCTGGAGAGACGAGCGTCAGGGTCGTCGACGCGAAGGGCGACCTCTTAGGCGTGAGGCCGGGAGCCCGCAGTCCTGAGATTGTATGGGGCTCTGACGCGACGAAAGTAGCTCTCAAGAGGATTGAAGAAGCCAGAAAATTCAGGGAGTGGGCGTTGCAGTAAAATAGGCGCGCATGCGGGCGGGCTTCTCGAAGAAGCGATATAGCGTAGTGCTGAATCTCACGTGGTCGTGTCCGAACCACTCTCATCAATATAGCGTTCGAGGATATGGCGCACTATACATGAACTGCGGATACATGAGGCGCTGAGCGAAGTAATCATATAAAGAGAGGTCCGGTCCAAGCGCCTCGTTCCGTGCGCAGGTTGCTCTCAACCACCACTCAGTCCAATAAAGCCAATACTTTGCGTATGACCGTGTCATCCCGTTCACCGCCCTCCAAGCCCTCGCGCGCCTCGAGCGTGAGCTTCAGAAGCTCATGCAGGTCCTAATAAAGGAAATCAACCTCAATCCTGCCACTACTACACTCTACGCACATTGGGAAGCTCCGTGATATCGCCCACGGGAGCATTCAGCTCCCTCTGTTCACCGTCGAACCCGTATACGCCAACCTCCCGCGGAGCCTCATCCGGTCCTCGTGCGACACGAAACGAGTCGATAGGCCAATCTGTGCGCCTCTGTTTGATCCTGCGGGATACGCATCAGCTCGCAGCATCACCCTGGAGTTGCGACTGCCGCCTACCGCCATTGGTTGCCGAAAGAACCCGTATCTGGCACTTTGTTTGTGTCTGCGACGTTACTTGCTAGCGCTTGTAATGCAGCAAAGTCGTCGGATGGAACAGTCAATACGCGTCCGAGCGCGTCAACGGCCACATCTGGCGCAAGGAGAGCGAGCGAGAAGCCATCCGGCTCGACACGCGTACTGCGCTTCAGAACAAGCAATAGATCCGACCGCGATGGCTCGTAGGATGGGCCGGCAGGATGAGGAGAAGCGCGAGAGTGCCAGCCTGAAGAGGACATGGTCGTAGTGGTGAAATAAGACTGGATGCGGAGGGAAGATGTCGTGGACAAGGTGGAGAATGCAGCGAAGAGGAGCACTGCAATGAAGGCAGTCGACGAGAGTTGGGCGATGCTGGGCATATGTGGTCTAGCTGTGCTGCAACCTCGAAATCCCAAGTGTACGCGTCGTGTCCTATGACGATTACGCGTTCCGAGGACCGACCGTTCGCTATCTATGCGCGAACGCGTGCATTGTCACCACATGCAGCACGTCCATCTCTACAGCCTTGCTCTCGGCGGCGTGTCACTTGGGCTCGGCGCCGGCGATTATCTGATGAAGGAGTTGCGGCGCAATCCCCATCAACTTCCCGGACCCTTCAAGAACGCGCATGATTCGTATGCTGCATCGGGCGGAAGCTTGTCGCGTCTCTAGATGGCATTGGGCCTGGGCGGCCTGGGCAGCGCTATTTCTATCTATGCCTTCTACGCCGGCATGCGCCGCTCGCCAAGCACGGACCCCTCACAGACGCTCAATGCGGACGATTTCACGAGTATACAGCAGACTTCGCATCAGGCTGCGACCCCGCGGAATGTTGTACTCTACGGTGGCTCCGAAGACGTGCTTGCAAAGGATCATCGATCATGTGTGGTCTAGTACCAGACACCTTGGCACAGAATACGCCTCTATACACCTTGTCATGGCCTTGACAGGACTCATGATGGGTCCATCACCCCAACATCGTACTGTCTTGACCGCTACAAGTGTTCATCGAAATCGTATCGGAATCTTAGAGCGCTCTTGCCGCCATAAGCTACAATACATGTGTATTGCGAGGAAGAAGCTTCGCAAGGCCATCATTCCACCTCGAACAGAAGCCGGCCTTCTTCCCGGCATGGTGTGCAATGGCGTATCTCAGCGGCCCGGCGCCTGCTGTGATGACTTCCCGACGACTACCACATGGATCCGTTACAACTTCGTGTGGCCGGGAGATTCACTGGCAGGATCAGAGATAGCGGCTCGACGACGCCAAGGCTGTTGTCTGCATGGCCTCCGACCCATCGGGCCATGAGCATGCACATCGCATAGTCTCGCAAGTGCGAAGTATACGCGCCGTCCCGGTATAAAACACGGCGCTCTACAGCCTATAATCCTCAGCTTGCGCTCTGCCGTCTGCTTCCAGGTCATCCTCTCGAGCCACCTCCGGTCATCATGCGTGCCTCCGTCGCCTCGTTCATCCTCGCCGCTGTCAGCGTCTCCGCGTCGCCCAGCCTTCTCCTCTCTGTTTCCGCCCCGGCGGCCGTTGAGGACGTTGCGAACCTCAAGGTCACGACGACGCTCACGAACACTGGTGATGAGTCCGTTACGGTAAGTTCAACATGATCACAACCCTTGCGTAGCACATAACTCACCCGACGTTCAGCTCTTGAAGACCCCGGAGTCGGTCCTCAACCCCTTCGAGACGGACACCTTCAAGCTCAAGTCGGCATCTGGCGCCTCTCCCGCCTTCACTGGCGCGAAGGTCAAGTTCGCCATTGACCGCGCTGAGCAGACGACGCTCGCAGCAGGCGAGAGCGTTCAGGTCGAGCACTCGCTTGCGGGTGTCTACAACCTGACCTCTACTGGCGAGGGTGTCTACGATGTACGTCTCTACATATCTGTCACCTAACCATCTTCCTGACTATCGCTCTCTTATAGCTCGACGCGAGCCCGCGCTTCCACTACCTCACCGAGGACGGCTCCATCGACACCGTCCTCGCTGCGACCGAGCCCACTACCGCACACATCTCCGGCAAGCTCGCCGCGAACGTGGTCCGCCCCTCGCGCCACTCCTCTGGTCTCGCCAAGCGCGCAGTCGGCTTCAACGGCTGCTCGTCGTCTCAGCAGACTCAGATCAAGACCGCCGCTAGCAACGCCGTTACCTATGCCGCGAACGCTGTGACCTACCTCAAGGGTATCAGCGCCAGCACCACGCGCTACAAGACCTGGTTCGGCACGTACTCGAGCTCGAACAAGAACACCGTCCAGAGCCACTACACCAACATTGGCACTGACCCCACGAGCTCGACCTACGACTGCACTTGCAGCGAGTCCGGCACGTACGCCTACGTCTACGCCGACTCGCCCGGCTACGTCTACCTCTGCCCTGTCTTCTGGCAGGCGCCCGCGTAAGTAACTTCTGAAGTGCTCCTGATTCTACTTGAAGCTCACATGCCATTGCAGTACCGGCACTGACTCCCAGGCCGGCACCATCGTCCACGAGCAGTCGCACTTCACCGTGAACGGTGGTACCCAGGACTACGTCTACGGCCAGAGCTCCGCCAAGAGCCTTGCGTCGTCAAACCCCAGCGAGGCCATCTTCAACGCTGAGTACGTCGTTGTCCCCCTCGTTCCATATATCATATCTAATTGCCGATTTCCTGCAGCAACCACGAGTACTTCGCGGAGAACAACCCCGCTCAGTCGTAAATATTCACTTGAACATTTGGGTTATGACTTGGATGAACACTGTTGTATGTACCAAAATGGATGTACACGCTAGGTGTAGATGATCACCACAATTCTTTGGGGATAAAAATGGCGCATTTGCTCGTTTGACATGGTATGAAGTGAGCTAGAAGCATCGCGTTGGTGGCAGGTGCAAACGTTTGTGCATCTCGATCGAGAAAGCGGGTGATGAGGAGCAAGTCATGTGATCGCGTTTGGGAGCTCCCACGATTTTCTGTTACAGACGTGCCGCGTCCGAAGCACAGTACCAGTGACTCGCGTCTTGCACCAACCGACAGGGTTTGTCCACGACGGTACCCTATGACACTCTGTAGAGCTTCCCGTAATCACACGTTGGTGTGAGCCAATACTTGTCTGAAATCCATGCATCAAGTGTCCTAGTGACCTCTCTACACTCGGCGCCTGTAGGCGACATGCATGTCCTCGCTTGTCTACACTCGTCCCATTTCTTGAGCATCTATGTCTCCCTTTTCAGTGTCGTATTCCGCCACTCTCGACTCATCCGAGTGCGCTTTTTCCCTCCAGTCCAACCCCCCCTCGTACCCGAACCACGTGTATCTCCCGACATGAGGACCACGGATGAGCATGATCGAGAGTTGAAAGACGCAGAATGCGAACATAAGCGCCCCATTCGCCCGCCAGCCATGTTGAAGAAACACCTCTGACCCCACCGCACTACCCATCACTTGGCCAATGAAGGTCTGTCGGAATCAGCATTAGGTAACACATTCCGTGCGAAGCCAGAGGCGGCTGCACGCACCGCGAATATACAAAGCGAATTGATTCTCGAGCGCATTCCGTCCTCAACTTGGAAGACCTGCGTAGCGAGTGCGACTTGCTGTGACTGCCTTGCAAGGTCCAGTCCGATACAGACGATGACCACAACGGCAAGATTGATGCCGGCAGCTCCCCAGTATAATGCCTTTGAAAGAAGCATGATACTAGTGGCAGTTACGATGCCGTACCAAGGGTTGACTCGGTCAATGATCCGACCGAACAGCGGTGCACCAAGCACACCAACCGCGCCTGACCATGATGAGTCGTGTGGAGATGAAAGCTATGAGACCGGCTCACCGATGAGGCCAAACATCCCAATCGTAAAGGTATCATAATGATAAGGAGTATCGCCAAGTAAGAACGTCAAGGTCACCTATTGTGCTGTCAACGACGAAGTTCTGACCTGCGGGACGATCGGACCCCACCCAGAAGTCTGTGAAGCTTGAAGCGGCGCCCACGTGACAGAGGAAGCCCTGTATGACCGTGGGCTCTGTGACAGCCAGCCGCGCCATACTTGAGAGTATCTTCAAGTACGTGAGATCCTTGTCCTTCGAACCGGGATAATCCGGCAAGACTGTCCACATGATGATGAGGCAGAAGACCTGTGCCCCAACAGCAACGTAGTAGACGACCCGCCACGACACGTATTGGGCGATGATACCTGCGACCACACGGGCGAGGAGTATTCCTACTAGGTTGCCTGAGAACGCAATGGAAATTGCCGTGGCCCGCCGTTCAGGAGGTGCCAAGTCCGCCGCCAGAGGGATAAGAGAGTTCGATGCTATGCTGAACATGCCGACAAGAAAGGATAGAACTTCGAAGACAATGAGCGAGCGTGTCACCGCCAAGCCTACGGTCAGTGCGGCGCCTATGAGAAGGGGTGCCAGAACGAGTGGCCTCCGACGGGTCAGGTCGCCCATTGGCGCTAATAGAAGCAAGCCTGCCCCGTACCTAGGACGATATATAAGCCCATTTCTTCTCAGTCAAGGTCAAGACGAAACACGTACCCTCCCTGTACAAGCGTGGGTACTCTATCAGGTATCTGAGTACCGGGGTCATGATTATTGATCGCCGAGTACATACTTGGAGATAGAGTGGTATGAGACACCAAAGGATTGCGAGAGTTCAACTACGCTCGAAGTTAGTCGCGCGGGGCGTATGCGTAACATCTGATAGGCGTACTCAGAAGCGGCTGGTTGTAATACAAGTTGGCGGTGGCTGACGGTGCGCGTATGAGTGCTAGAAGCGTCCTCACCATCGTGATCTTACCGACTGCACTGACAACGCCGAATATGACATTCAGAAATAGCCCAAATTTCGCGGGACGGGTAGGATCGTAGTGCAGTCTACTTGGGACAGGGACAAATCCGAAGTCGTAGACCTTGGACAGAGGGGATGGAGTGACCGCTACATGACGATCTTTGTGCTCGATGGACATGATACGCGGGCCGACGATGACCGTCAGTGAAAGAGCTCGCAAATCGGCGCTTTGACCGACGGAGAGGCGTCCGCACACGGCGTCTTCGCGTGGCGTCACACGCTCATTGGTCATCCCAGTGACTGCACCAGTGCTCCGCTTTACCAGACAGTGGTGACAGCGTTGTATCTGCATCAAATCACATCATGCGGAAGGACAGAAGGTGACTGAGAGTAGGTATCGGTCATGGGAGGAACAGAAAGGCGACGCTGCGCGGGCTTGCCGCCGCGCGACGTGACCCCGAGCCGCGTCACGGCAATCCATGTTTACTCTTTACGCATCTAAGCTTAGCTCCTACGCTCACCATGTCCAGATCCAGGTACAGGCACTTCGTAATGGCTTTCCCTATCATCTGACACCTAGCGTTTAGGGAGGCTTGGGAGTCCTTCGTTCGAATACGATGCGAGGGATTATTCGGCGGACCTAAAACACTGGGTACCCAAGGGCGTGCTGCCAGATTGGTCGCAGCGGACCATGAACTCGACGTCCTCAAAGAGTTTGAAGTCGTCATGAGACAGGCTAGGAATAAGCTCTCTCCTGTGGGTGCTCTGCCGGCGGAGGTACTATCCGTGATCTTCGAGCTTGCGCAAGAGAATTGGCAGCCAGTGGCGATAAAATCCAATAAATCAGACTCTGACGACTCTGACGAAGATGGAGAGAAGGAGCTTTTTGAGTACTCATATGACCTTGGATGGATATTCGTGACACATGTCTGTCACTCGTGGCGCCAGGTGTGCTTCCAGTATCATCTGAATATAAGTATAGTACTGATGAAGTGTGTCACACGATGTGCAGGTTGGCTTGAGCACTGCTCGTTTATGGCAATGTCTTCCATGCTTGGGCATACCGCCACTTCTTGCGAGCGAAATCATCTGTCGATCAAGAAATCAACCTCTTGAACTCGTTATCAATGACTGGCCCGCCGATACGCAAACTACTCAGTCGGCTTTGCGTGGTTGGCTCTGCCCATATCTCTTGCGGCGTACTTCCATCCTTCGGGTCGAAGAAGTACCTGCAGAAGACTTCAAAACCTGGTTTACCCTCATGGCGCACCCGATGCCAATTCTTCGCAGATTGAAACTTGAACTTGAGGACGGAGACGAGGATGTGGTCCGACTTCCCGAGACAGTTTTCCCCGGGAACTATCCTCATCTCACCGATGTTCTCTTCCAAGACTGTGTCCCTCAGTGGGACTCTGTCTTGTTCTCCTCGCCGATCACGAGCCTGACGCTCTCAGCCACGTGGGTCGCCGAGGACGCATTGTTCCTACCGGACATGGCAGAGTTCCGTGCGGTACTAGTCTCACTACCGGGCCTGGAACATCTTGTTCTACAGAACTTTTATCCTCGGCCCTGCCCACCCGATCAAAGACAACTCGAGCCGCTCACTCTGTCCAACCGCTTTCGCCATCTGAAGATCAAGGTCGACTGCGGCACCGTGTACGAAGACTTGAACGCGGACTTTTGGGAGTCGTTCGTCTTCCCGGTCGCTTCTACAGTCGATCTGAAGATTATGTTGGACGAGTACGACTCCTGGGATGACGAGGGATGGCACTTTCTCGACCCCGTACTCCAGCTTCTGGACGGTGGTAGCAATCCCAAGGAGCTCTTGTTGAATGACAAATCTGTTATAGTGTTGTACCCCGATGATGACCCAAACATCACTATGCCGCAGTCCGCGCCCTTGCAGTCATCCGCTCGCAAGAGGACCATTTTGACGTGGTCTGCGGAGGTTCATACGCATGTGCATAGACTGCCAATGATAGACTTAACGTCCGTCCGCTTCACCTCCGATCTCCAGAAGCGATTCTCATCGGCCGACGCTTGGATGCAATCGTTCTCGACGGCTGTCACGGTCAAGCGCCTCTCCATATCACTCAAACACGCACTTCCTCTGTTGGAGGCCCTGGCACGTACAGGAGTTGACGGCGGGATGTCCCTGTTTCCTCAACTGCAGACCATCGTCATCCACGAGGGACCGAGAAAGCGCGCAGACGCTGGGGAATGGAGCAGGCTTGAGCTTGATGTATCACTCATGGACCTCATGGAGAGTCGGGAAAGGGCAGGCGTGCCGTTGGAGGTCATAGCGAAAAAGAAAATGTCGACCTGGCCAATATGGACGCGCGTCGGCGAAAAAACTACTGTCTCATTTCACAAGCGTGTGTCGTAGGATAGACACTCAATACCATCCAGTATTATCACTACAGCTCATGAAACTTGATGAAGCAAATGTATAGACTAGGAGAAAAGTAGCACTCTGCCCGGGTATACGACTAAGAACAACAAAGAAAGGATACGAGAGTTGATATCAAGACTCAAACCAACCCGCCCTGCTCATCTCCTCTCCCAATCCATCCCAGCCTCGCATCCGCGCTTTCCGTCCAGCCAACTCGGTAGCAAACCGCAGACACTCATCGAGTCTCCATCTTCCGCCATCTTGAGAATTCGGAGGTGAATGACTAGCGAGACCGGGCGCGTATGGAGCACCCGGGACAAGCCGGCGACTGAGCGCATACATCATGCCCGCAACGAAAGCGTCCTGTGCACCAACATCGTCCAGGACTTCGGCCTTCTTCGGTTGTGGTGGCATGGAAGAAGGTGCGGCGCCGATCTCGGTGCCTTGACTATCGTCGGAATCATCGCCATCATCGTGCGCGCGCTGCTTTCCCTTGCCGTTTCGTCGTCGAGCAGGAGTAGCGTGGGAATCGTCTGAGGGCAGAGAACGCATGTGCGGGCCTGGCGTAGGGCTCGCGACGCCTGCACTGAAGAATGCGCTGCTGCTGGTTGCTTGACTGGCTCGCCGGCCCGCCCAAAAGTCGCTCCCAGATCGCACACTCTTCACGCTTTCGACGTCTTCAATGTCGCCGGGTAAGGGCTGCGGCATGTATGGCGCGTCATCAACCCAGCCTGAGCTCTGATAGTATTCCCGAGTTGGTACAGATAAGACGGCCGCGCCGTCTTCACCCCAGTAGGCAACTAATAAAGCATGCGGCGGGGCTAGCGTGGCGAGCGAGAGGAGGAAGGCGCGTGGTGTGCGGGCGTAGGCTGGAGAGTGCGTCTGGGCGTAATGTCGATTCAGGAATAGCACATCCGCATGTGGAATAAGCTGCATATCGACATCAGATCGGCAAGTAAATCAAAGGGATTTGAACCAAGACCACGGGACGCACCGCTTCGATGCCTTGTCTGGCACGTCGTCCCACGTCAACTGAGAAGACGCACTGTGAGCGCCAGTGGCGTTCCTTTGCCAACCCGTCTAAGCCAACGATGTTGCTTAATGTTGTCTTGACACTACGTCCCTCAAAGTGCATCCAGTCAAATGGTGCCAGAGATCGCGGTGATCGAGGCGGCTGTTGCGAGGATAGACTGGGTCGAGGAGCTTCTGGTGAACCAGTACCGTCCATTTCTGGAGGATAGTTCTCGGGTGCAAGAACAGGTCCGAGCGCAGCGATGAACTCTTCATGTGTGATATCGGGTAGTGGATTGTGGTTGATGACCGTCTGCGAGTCCGTATCGCCTGGTGCAAGGCGTTAGCTGTCTGAACATCAAAAGTAAGAACAGTGTGGGTGTGATGTCTGATGGACAACGCGACAAGCACTCACTTGGACTATTATTATCACAAATCTGCATGAGCCGAGCTATCACTCACCGGCATGCAGGACCCAGGCGGCAGGGACGCCGAATCCGTCCCAAACCTTGGAGTACCGTGTACTGACGCCTGCCTTCTCGAGCTCCCTCACTATACTCGACCCCTCATCATTTCCACCCAAACTAGCGACCAGCCAGCATCCATCAACGCCGACGCTCTTCAGCTGGGCCAACATCGCCAGAATATTCGTGGCAGAACCATTTCGTGACTTGACATATGTTTGTGCTCGTACGGTCGTTGATGGTGCAGGGTGTGACTGTACTGCCAGTGAATGTGTTAGAAAAAGTGTGCCGGCCGCGAGCACCCTTATAGTCCGTCGTTGGGGCTGGTTGGCATAATAAGGGTGTGGCCTGGACATGATGGTGCGCGACGACGCGCTCTCGACGCGTGAAGGTCCGCGACGCGTCGGACGAGGCGCGTTTCTGGCTCTTGCCTCCGACGTTCGCCACGGTCTGCTCGGTCCGCCCTTCCATCGTCGACGTCGCGAACAATAGGTGCGTTGCCGCGCGCGCGAGCGGTCGCAACCACGTCCCAAGTGGGTACCGATGATCAATCGTAGATCACTGTTGCTTTGCCTTGGCCGAAATAAGATGGCGTTTCCTCCCGGTTACAACCCTGTGGCACCCCCACGACGACAGTCACGCAGCGCTACGAGACAGTCTGATTATCCCGCGCAGCACCCGAATGACCGCTCGCGCTCATGGGAATATGACAACCATGCCCAAACTTACTACGGTCATTCTGAGTGGCATTCTGGCCCCAGCTATGGTTCTTGGCGCTACGGCTATTCTGAGCCTGCCAATGCAATGCACGACTACAGATCTGATTACCGGCATCACGAAAGAAACTACGGATCAGATAGATATCATGAAAATGGTGGTCATGAGCAAGCAGGCTACAATAACCATGACTATCATTCTTATTCGGGACGAGGTGCATCGAGCGAGTACCCCGAATACTCACATGCGCCACTTCCCATGCCACCCCTCCCGCCGCATGCTAGGCCGCCCTTTCCACCGAACCTCGCGTACCACAACAGGGAAGAGAATCACAACGGCAAACGTCCTCATTCTCAAGTCCCTCCTTCGCGCAGTATTCGCGGCCGACATCGCTCGCCAACTATAGAGCCCGAGCCTCCGGGTAGTCCGACGCCCTCTTACATCGAGCTCTCCTCTGAGCCATCAACTTGTACCCTCTCCGCACCTCGCAAGCTGCTCGTTCTTGATCTCAATGGATCCCTGGTCATCCGCTCGGCACGCAAACCGGGACCCGGCCCACAACCTGTACGAACCGTCAATCCGCGGCCGTACATGGGTTCCTTCTGCGAATTTCTCTTCCATCCCCAGACGAAGGAATGGCTGGACGTGATGGTGTGGAGTAGCGCGCAACCTTACAGCGTGAATGATATGGTGGACAAGGCGTTTGGGAGGCACAAGAAGGACCTCGTCGCGATCTGGGCTAGGGATACGCTGGGACTCAGCCAAGATCATTACCGTTAGTAACATATCATCTCGCGTCCTTTTTCGAGTGAACTAACGAGTCGTCCATAGACAAGAAGGTCCAGACGGTCAAGGACTTGCGGAAACCCTGGTCCGAATTACCCGCCATCCTCAATCCTTCGAGCGCCGTGGACTCA
Source organism: Peniophora sp. CBMAI 1063 (assembly GCA_900536885.1). Lineage (NCBI taxonomy): Eukaryota > Fungi > Basidiomycota > Agaricomycetes > Russulales > Peniophoraceae > Peniophora > Peniophora sp. CBMAI 1063. The sequence goes on from UWZB01000046.1 coordinate 104,548, forward strand.
GTGGAACTTCAAGAGCCCGTGTTATCCCATTCCAGACAATCCTCCGTTGCACCTACAGAGCGTGATCCTACGTCATCTCCCACGTTACCGCCGTCCTCCCAGCTTTCCATCGCGTCCGATGCGCCGCAGTCTTCTGCGGTCCACTCGGCGCTGACCACGCTTCTGCTCGACGACTCGCCCAAGAAAGCCGTCTTACAACCATGGAACCACCTCTGCATCCCGGACTACACACAGACTCTTCGCAACGCCGACCTGGCGATCCTCACCGCGGAGAGAGCCCGCGCTGAACATGCTGCCGCCCTCGCTGCTACACCACATCCCGACGTTGCACCCAGCTCCGATGCCGCACCAGACTCTTCACCTCCCGTTCCTGAAGCGGACGCGCCGATAGGTCCGTTGACGGCCGAACAAGCCGGTGAGGCTCGCCTTCTTAAGCGCCGTGAGCGCAAGGCACGCAAGAGAGCTCAACGTGCATTAGAGGCGCCACCACCCGAGGATGATGGGTCGCGGATGGACCCTACTCTCCTGGCCGTCGTTGGTGTACTGCATACGCTCAAGGACGAAAGCAATGTCGCGGGATGGATACGGGCTGGAGGGTTGTGGCCTGACGGGAAGCACGAGGTCCCGGGTAACGCCATGGATGGCAACGAGGCTGTTGCGGGGATCGAGGTAGAGAAGGTTGCTGAAGCAGCGAAGATGTGGTTTGAAGATGAAGGCGCGTTCAAGTTCTGGGAGGACAGGGGCCGTGCGGCGATGGAGGAGCTAGGCATCGTTGTTGAGCATGGGCTCACAAAGTGAATTCTTCTTGCGGTTGCAGCGTGTGGTCAATCTTGCTATTTCTTGCTATGTCGTTGCTTTGTAGTTCTGTCGATTGTTTATGTTACTGTGCAACATTTTCCGGTTTCGATCCCCTTTCTGCACCGATCAAGGATGTATCACCGTCCGCTATACTCTATAAGAAAGGGCGGACATGCCTCCCAGAGGGTAAAAACCGTGCCTGGCCATCTATTCACGTGCGCAGCATCTCCACGTGGCCAAACATTCCCACCTAGTACAAACGCGCGTCACTGCGATGTAGCTTGAGCCCGACCGCCATCGTGCAGGACCGTTTGACGGTGTGCAGTACGACACGAATATTTCCTGCACACATGCCATCTCTACGTGAACTGCTATCAATATGGATCTCGACCCCTCTCGATAAGGCTAGTCCGCGGATTCTGGAACGAGAGCTAGCTCGTGACGCTATTGCTGTTTTGGGTCGACTTCGCCGGCTTCGGGCGGAGGCCAGTGGAGATCCACCATGTTTAGATAAACCAACTCCATTCTCTCGCTTTCTCTGGGATCTTGGTCAAGCCATAAAACACACAATCAGCGAGAATAATAAGCGGGCGATTCGTTTCGTAGAAGTGGGAGTCATCGAGACGTACATCGACCTTGTCAAGGACAAGCACTTTTGGACGTGGGATGTGGTAGGCTTGCAGGCCTAATTATACAATCATATCCTCCCCTCACCGTTATGCTTATAGCAATGGCGTGCTGTGGTTCTCGAAATTCTTGCCGTCGTCGTTACGTTCGCGCAAACCGATCCCGCTGCTCAAGAGCGGATATATGGCACCACTGGCGATTTCTTCGGTCACCTATGGAGTCTTAGGACCACTATCAAATTGTCAGACCCTGGGGCGCAACATCAGAGTACCATTGACGACACGACGATGTTGGCAACCGTTGTCGATGCCTACTACGATATCTACAGAGTGTATGTACCTTGGTCCTTCTCCGTTGAATTACATCCCTCACAGGGCTCTTCTATGTAGACGCAATCGATCTCCAGATCATGATACTCATATTCACCACGTTCATTTCTTAATCTGGATTTTGTCGCGCGAAGATGGGAGTATACCAAATATTCCCTTGAACCCTCTATGGACAACCTCCCTGTACTCCGCACGGGGTTCTGACCTTACCGCGATGAAGGAAGTTGAGGATAGAGTATCCAGTTTTGTGGACGTGCTGGAGGATCCCAGCCTTTACGACGTTCGGGATCGGTTTTTCCGGGAGTGCATACTCGATGTCATCGGGGTCAACCGCGTGATAGACGCTTGCGAAGCCGATCTACGAGACCTTCTCTCACATACGGACTGTCAATGCGAGTCCCATATCGCAGACCTCAGGGTACTCGCCCGTCATGTGCTTGGTGCCAACATGTTTTTACCCACGCTTCACAAACGGGATCTACTTGGTTACGCATTGGATATCTTAAGGAACTTATTTGCGACAGGGTTCTATCCTCCTATGTGCACCAACCTCTGTTTATTCTGCTTTCAATTGGTTATGTATGTCCTTTGATCATGGTCATGATCCTATTCACTCAGTTCTCCCCAGCCACTACTATGCGTACCATCTGCTGTCCGGGCTCAAGGCGGCCATGCCCTTTCAATACCCCGATTTCATCGATCTTCTTGTTGCCGGAGTAGAGCTTGCTGCCGGAGGATGCAGCTCATATGTCTCACGTGGTGGTACGTGACGTATTCATTATTGGATGTGCATAGTATTCACTGCGTGTGGTAGACTTGCACGTGGTGTTGGTGGAGATAACAGGGATGGTCATGCGACAAATTGAGAGGGATACCATCGAGTGTAGAGGGCAGCTACCAGAGTACGTTGCCTCCCTGAGGCTTCGCGCAGCATCACCTTCGGGGTGGTACCCATCACTTCAACGATTGACAGTCGCCGCGCCTAAAATCGAGGAGAAAGAGCTCAATGGATATGCCCCAGTCTCAGACGTGATTGAGTGCTGGGCCAAATTTGGAGCCTTCATTGGCCTTGATGCCGCCGAGGAGCGCAAACGATATGAACGCGGCAAACAAGACCATTGCAACTGGCATAAGTGTCGGAAACCCAGCGACGGAGCGCTTGATCTCCGCAAATGTGCGGGATGCGGTGAGGCGCGATACTGTAGTAGGGAGTGCCAGAGACTGTGAGTACCTTTCTTGCAGGTCTTTGTGACATGAAACTGAACACCTTTAGCGATTGGAAAGAAGGAGGACACAAGAAACTGTGTCGACGGTTGAAGTAGGATGTCGCGCGTGTAATAGTCGGAGCATGGAAAACGCGCGAGATGCGCGGTGTGCGCCTTTCGCTCTCTTCGCTAGACCGCAGGGTGATGCCCTGGATGCATTCCTGCAGGGTTACGCTTGAGAAAGCTCGCGAGGCAAGCACGCTGCGGTACGAAATGGGAAGAAGCCGGCTCTGAGATGAAGGTCGTCGACCCTCGAAACCGCACACGTAGTGGTGGCGTGAGATCTCGAGAACGACCGCATTGGCAATGTAGCTTTCATTCCTTACTGACTGCTCGGAAGCCGCTCGGTATGAGCTTGAGGGCATGTCGAGAGGCTTGGATGAATGTACGCGAGCCTATCAGCACGGGTTACCCGGATGCGCAGTTTCCTGTATCTGGATTCGAGAATAGCGCCTCCCCCGGCCACGTCCGTAATGACACATGCCGGACATGCCTCATTCTGCACATGCGCGTCCCTGTCAGGGTACTGAGCGAAGAATGCAACCGTGTACAGAGGACGGCTTAGAGTTACTCCACATACTTCCCAGACGGCCTAACAGGCCTGAGACGACCCGCGCCAGAACTACTTCTGTCCTTCGCGCCAGGTGGAAGATGCAGACCCTGCAGCGCCTGTACACGACCAATACGCCGAGAAACGGCGAGACTAGGAACGCCGCAGTCACAATAGCCGGCGGTACTGTAACTGTCAAAGTCGGTTTGCGACGTGCCGAGAAGGTTATGCGGGAGAACCGTGCCCATATTCAGCTCGGGCGGTCATAGCATGTCGCACAGGGAAAAGCACATGTCCTCTTTGAGCGGCGATGAACGCCCTCGTCATGACAGTATCATTGTATCGTTGTCCGATACAGTAGGTGATGAAATCGTACGGCTTTGCCACTGTGGCTTCCTGTGCCGTGCTATACTTAGCCGGTTCCCAGACCAGCGCGCACGCAGTATAGGCGGCGGCATTCGGCGGAGAGTTCGGCATGCACAGCGAGCACCACAGACGTCGCCTCGCATTTCAATGTCGATGGGCTGAAGCACCGCTGGATCGGTCTCGTATGGACGTGGGATGTTGGTCAACTCTCCGTGGCGCGGAGTTGTGAGCCCGGCACGTTCTCAGGTCACACATAGCGGGAAGAAAATAATACGTTATCCATTATCGATTATACACGTTGGTGACTGCTTGAGAGAAGAACAGAAAGTCGCCACTCGCTTTTCAGTCAAAAACTCAAGGCGGGCGCTTCTCCCGTCGGATCCTCCGGCCCGATATTCTTGACAACGTAGTACGCGAAGAACTCGACCTTGAAGACGAGGGCAAGGGCGGCATGCAGGACCGCGACGAGCACGATCAACGCGCGAGCGTATTTGTGGTCCGACTAGGCAGGATCGGATGTTAGCTAGGGCAAACGAGTGATACTGCGGTCAACGTACGGATGCGAGGATGGGGTATACGTTCGCGACGAGGAAGTAGCCGCTAAGTCCGAAGGCGATGCCAACAAGGACCCAGCGAACGATGGCGCTGGGTATGATGCAGAGTATCTGTTCGCGACTCATCAACATCTTGCGCGGACGCTAGAATCTGGAAGGAATCGAACGCACCGAAACGGGTATCCAGACGAACATGGCATATCCCCAGCACGCCCATGCCTCAACAAGTCCCCATCCTTCACCGCCTGGCGCAACGACTCCCCACCACCTCAAGATACCCCACAGTGCTGCCGGTACTGCTAATCCGTAGGCGTAGACCACGCCCACAGCCACACTGAGTAGCTCGAAATCATATGTGATGGGCGAGTCGCTGAGGTAGCTCGCGACACTGCTCGCCAGGGACGAGGTAACGAACAAGAAGAAGATCAAGGTTGTCAGCGTCCAGAATGGGCCGTACAGATCGGGTTGGGGTGAGAGGTGGAGGGTTGTGTAGTATGGCGAGAGGGGATTGAGGGTTGTTATGCATCTTGTTATGACGGTACGCGTAGAGACGTCGAAAAGTGGCTGATAGTATTCGAGGGCCCAGGGTGATGCGCGGGAGGGTGCATCTGAGATGAAGCCTGCAGGAGGGTTCCATGAACGGTCAGCGTGTGCGGGATATAGTTCGCAATAGTACAGACCTGGCCGTGATGCCGCACCACTGCGAGGTGCGGGTAGATCGTCGAAGTCTACATGATGAAATTATCAGTGTCTGAATACGGCAGAGCACAAAGAGGGCGAGCAACGCACTCTTGAACTCGAGTTCAGGCCGTCCCTCCTCGACGTGCTAACAACATAAATATGGCGCATTGGTTTTATATGACTACGACACATACGTACATCGTCAGCTTCTACGGGAACGTAGGACATGATGTGCCCAGTGGTCGTTGGCTAACTTAGTGAGGGGACCTCGTAGGTGGATGTCAAAACGCGGTTGATGATCGACTTCGACTTCGAATGGGTGATGACCTCGACGCGACACGCACACGGCACTACACGAACATGAGCTTCTCTGTTCCTCGATGCGTATACTGAAACGCCCAGGTCTCGCGTTCTAGCAAGGCCCGCTTATGGGACAAGATGTAGCGAGTATATGAACTCATGATATAAGCAACAAGAGGTAGTAGTATTCGCCCGCGGCGATATGCGAGCATGCGTCGAGGGATGCGGCGTGTGCTGGTATTACAGTGCGTGGGTGGGATTGTAAGATGTAAGAACTACATGGGGATTGGTTTGTATCAATCTGGGTGTATGGTTGCTGGGACCGATGTACAGTGGGATGAAACCGAGTCATGAACGTCAAAGATAGAGGCATATCGAACAGCGAAGCAGAGGTGAATAAGGTTCACACATAGAGCAAGTGTTCGCGAGCCGAGTTCGAAGATGAAGGTGAGGATGAGAGCAGTCCAGGATCCCTTGTGTTTTATGCTTGATGGGGTATCAGTCGTAACTCGTTTTCGTTTTGTGCGGTCGATGCGGGTGTGAGGCTATAACCCGACATCCGTCATGAGTCGTTCGCCCTCGGCCCACTCGCCAAGCGCGACCTGGCCCTCTCGGCACTCCCAATACTCTGCCGCACGGCCTGATGAGAGCTGCGGGCCGTCGGTCTGCGTGAGCGTCGCGCCAGGGCAGATGTCCAGCATCAGATGCCTATGTTTCCATTCCGGTCAGGATCTTCGCTCGCATCGAGGCCAGGGTAAATGACGATCTACCTTAGGTTCGGGACTTCTTCCACAACGCGCTCCGCAATTGAGTGTATCTCCATACCACGGAATGCAGCGACACGGTCGCGATATGCTTCACGCGAGTCCGTGCTCCAGTCGGGGCAGAAGAGGCGGACAGTGAGATGCGTGAGCGAGGAGAAGGGGGCGAGTAGGCCATAGATGCCGTCCTGCATCATATCAGCACGAAGGACTTCGCAAAGGAATGATGTTACACACCAGTATGCTCTCGGCGCACATATCCGGCGTGCACGCTGCCATATTGATGCACAACCTCAACGCCTGCAAGTTCTTGCCCGCCTCCTCCGGAATCATGTTTGGCAACTCGCGTACCAAACGCAGCAAGAAATCCAGGTTGAGCACACGCGGGCGCGTGGGTTCAAGTACGGCATTTAGGCGCATGATGTCCGTCTCCAGGCAGTCGACGAGTTGTATGCTCATCCTGTGAACGTCCGCGTCTATAGCTGCGACATATAGCGCGCGGAGAACGCCCGACAGGTCATCAAGCTTCTCCCAGCGCCTAACAGCCTGTGCAGCAATGTTCGACGCTCGCGTATCTTCGATCTCGTGCTGGTGCAGATGGGCGTATGCGACGTATAGCTCGTTGAGATTGGGGAATGCGAATAGAAGGGGTGCGACGTGACGGAAGTAGGCGCCGTTGAGTGATAGGCGATGCATGCGCGGGAAGACGGCATGGTTGGGCAGGGAAGTCAGGGTCACGAGCGCTGACAGGCAAAGCTCTTCGAGCGAACGCGTGAAGCGGGTGACCATTGGCATCGCCTCCCATGGGTCACCCAGGTCGTCGAGCACGTGAATGTCGAGCTTTGCGACGGGCGCGGACAGGTCTGACAGTAGCGCCGGTGCGGTATCGCGCGAAACGAGGATGTGGAGTTCCTTGAGATGCCGGAGGTGGGTGATCAACCGAACGACGGTGGTATCATCCCCGAGCGAGGATGTAAATCCCTCGATGACGAGCTTCTCCAATAATGGTGAATAACTGAGCACATCGAGTAGCAAATCCTTCGCCAACGGTACGGCAGACGAGGTGGTGTCGCTGATCTCCAAAGAGAAATGTCGGAGGAGGTGCAGCCGGGTGCGCCTGTCGCGGGCGACGAAAGCGGCAAAGGACTGGACGTGGGCGTCTGTCGTGAGAGAGGTGTCAAATCGAAGCAGGAAGCGGACGCCAGAGTGATAGAGATCCTTGGAGGTCATCATGCAGGCGAGCAGGGTCTGGCGGTCGAGGAAGCTCTGGATCGTGCTCAGCGCGTCCAGGTTCATGACCACGGCACGGCGCGGACATCGTCGCTTGAGTGAAGGAGTGATGGGCACACTCCGGCGCAAGCGCAGGGCCATGTCGACGGCCATACTTCCTGGGGTGCCAACACAGACGCCATCATGACCTCGTCCACCTCCGAGCTTTATGCACTCAGACTTATCAATTTACCTGTGCCGTGCCCATCCAGGGTCCGCCCTCTCGGCACGTCCCTTCTCCTCCTCCCGCCTCGATCCTTCCCTTCTCTCACTCCGTCCTGACCCTTTCTTGTCCCATACTCTCGGCGCATTTACCTTCGCTTCTCGCCCATTACATAGTCCATTATCCGTATAACCATTCTCGACTGCCCTGCGCAGGACCGCTGAGCGGCCCTGCTCGCTAGTTTACCGCAATCCGCTCCCTCCGTTGGACCCTGAGTGCACGCTCCGCCCGATCTTCTATCCCATCACAGAACTTCCGCGCCGCGCCGCCGGATGTTGGTATCTTCTTCTCCATGACGCGCTCATGTCCACACCTTCCACACACGCTCAGCATCACACACGTACACACACACTAGCATCGCAGTTCGCATCTTCATCTCTCTCTACGAAGGCACATCCGCTACTACAATACTATTTGAGACGTGTCTGAGACAGCCGCGGTCGTCTGACGACAACTCATGGAAAGCTTTCTTTGCGCAACGATCAGGCGGCCGTATGATTATATCACGCCGCCCAGCTGCCCCGCTGGACCCTGCGTGTCATGAGCCCACAAGAAACGTCTGCGCGTCGTACGCTGCCCAACGCCCAGCCCATCTCAATGTCGTACGTCGGCCACAGTGGGGGTGAACGGCGCCTCACTCGTCTCTAACGGCATGCACGCGTGCTGCTTTGACAGTTTGGCGCCGTCGTGGCTTGAGGTTCGCACTTTTGACGCCCAGCAAGTCGCCGACCACAAAAGAGCAATGTCCCTTCCTGCGGAGGTTTGGAGGATCGATAAAATAGACTCAGGATAAGGCGGCCGACACGGCCGCGGGGCGAAGAAGGCCCTAGAGTGGCGATCGGCGCAGGAAGAGGCAGGGTCTTCAGCTTGCGGCAAGCCCGAAGACATAATATATTGTAACCTTCTTCCATCGTCGACCAGTTACACGTACATACAACCCAGACGAAGCAACCGTGTAAGCCTATTGGCGAAGGTCGAAACGCGACGAGCTCGCCGATGACTGTGAAGGCAGATGTGTTTGCCAGCGTGCAAGGGGACATCCGAAGATATTCTTCCGCTACCGCTCTGCTGTTCTCAAGGCTCCCGCGCGGAGCCCCGCCGAGGAAAGATCATGGGCTCATGTATGCAGGGTCCTGCTGGGAGCTGCCAATCGCGGCTCTGACACGCACACGGTGCGCGAGCGCGTTCATGAACAAAGTTTCCAGGCGACAAGCCGCGAAGTTCTCGCGGTCCAAACACGGAAGAGGGTAAGGGTTGGAGCCGGTGGAAGTGGTCGTTGAGGAGGATATCCGGATGTAGGGCAGTTGCCGATGTTGCCGTGGAGGACGCTCGGGGGGCAAGAAGAAGACCGAACTGATCAAGCGCGAGTGCGTAGAGCGACCACCATAGACGCTTCACCGTCGAAGCCGTAGGAGCCGCAGGAACCCAAGAGAGGCCTTGACAGCAGCGTATGCAGCTATCTGTGAGTGAGATCAGGGATAGAAAGTATAGTAGAAAAGAAAACCCTACTGGAAAGGTCCCGGAGGGCCAAGCGAGACGCGTTGAGACGCGGCGCCGATGACCTTGTCCTCGGGTTTGTCCTCGACGGCGACCATCTGTGATGCATGAGACGGAGTGCATGTTCATTTACCCAACCAGATGCTTGCGACGAACCTGGCTCCTCAGCCTACAACTCCCCCGTGCGCGAAGACACCGCAGGAGGACACTTGGGTGAACCTCAGGACGTATGGCGCGCGCCGCACAGCTACCTTCTGAACGTTTCCACCAGTGGGATAACTTCATACCGACCCGGAACCCATGTCAAGGACCTGATGGCACTCGCACTGCTGACCGGTACGAACTGTACTTGCAGGGTTGCAGAGACATCGCGAGCATGCACCTCCTGGTCGGACAAGCGGCGTGACCTTCCGATACCTGCGGTTTGATAGAGCCCTCGTCGCAGGAGAAAGTAACGGCAGGGCTGGTCCAGAGCCTGACATTTGTCTTTCAGGCTTGCTGACAGACGACGCCAGTCAGCATTGACGGTAACGTCAACTGAGCGCGCACGCCAGAAGTAGGTGTGCCTTCTGGGTATACACTGCAGCCCCCGTCACAGCAGATACATGCATGCACGCTACCTTACCATTGGACTTTGCGCTGTTGTTGCAAGAGGAGAAGTTCGGCGTGTCTTTGCAGCAGTCGCTCCTGGCTAGGCGTGCCTTCCAGTCCTCGCGCTGGACACCAAGATACTTGCATGCGGACTTCCGTGGACGCCCCTCGAGCTCGACAATGTTCAGATCTCTTGTGGCGAGGATATTCAAGCCGCTTTGACGATTACCGATACCTTTGCCATCCTTCAGGGATACAGAGCCCCGTCCCCTCCATACTGGTTCGAGCCAGCCCTGCTTCCTGAATCGTGGCGTATCGACAACCATCGGGTCATGAGCAAAGCCAAGGTAGTTCTGCATGAGCGAGTCCAGTCTGTCGGCGAAGTGACTTATCGATCTTATCCAGAGAACAAGTCTCTCCGTATGCCCATTAGCGTCGAGCCAAGCCTGTGTACCAGGCCCTCGAGCTCGGCGCGATCCTCGTCGTCTCGATGTAACCTGAAATATGACCGTACCAGTCACATCGAGACAGCCCTGCAAGAAACCCCGCGCCGCCGCCCCGTGCACACTCGACCGGGAACATCCCTCAGGGTCGCGACGCGTCGCGCGCCACTCCGGTTCAGGTTCGCGCGCACGCTCAGGTTCGATTCCGTTCTCATCTCTCGCATCTCATTCTTCGCCGTGCCTCTACCCCGCACTCGCAGTTTAGCTCGCCTCCGTACTCTATCTGGATCCGTTGTGTGTCCCCCGACTTGGAGAACTGCGGTCCGAGTGCTCATGGATGACGACCTCGCTGAGCTCTCTGGCTCGCACAGGATGTGTACCCTGCTTGCTTCTCCCGCGCCGATGCGTTTCTAGAGGCGGGCATCAATACGCGGCCCTACGCATGCTGCCTCGGGCACGTCACGGACTCAATGGCGAAAGGACACTCAGAAGAAGTCAGTGGAGCGTCTTTGTTTGCGTTTTAACTTGTCGTTCGAATACTAATCTACGAAACGAATACGGTCGGCATCGGCGCCGGTCTATTGATCTCCGCCAAGTTCACTTCCGCCCATCGGCGTTGGAGTCGCCGGCTTGCGCACAGATGCGCGGAGTTGCGCATACCCATACCGGCGTGTACAGCGCGCGCTTTCGTGTCTCGCGTCGTTCTTGTCTTGGGCTTCTGAACGAACGTCTTCCTGCACAGAATCACCGCGGAGACGCTCAGGCTCGAACTCTTCTTCTTCCGCGACGTATCCGTCCGTCATATCGTCCAAACCACCCTCGAAGACGAGGTTCTTCGGGTGTTGACGCCCGTCCCACGCGCTCTCATCCCTTGCGAATCCTATTGAACGGAGGTCCATTCCTGGAGGTGTGGCCCTTTGCACGCGTACCGCCTGCCGTGTTCTATTGAGTCATACCGATGGCTACTCGTGTGCGGCGTTCATATCTGTCGAGCGACCCTTGCACGGATTGCAGCCGGAGAACAAGCCTGGCTTTCCACGTTGGGATGGCCATACTTGTAAGGAGATGCGGTTGCTACATATGTCTATCCGGCAACCCCGCATCTCGACAGCCCTGCATGTACCGCTACTGTATGCGCAGGGTCGTCACTGCTACCCGCAGAAGGCCATCTTTGAAATCTCCACGTCCATCTTCCGGCTCAGGCTCATCCTTTCATTTTGCACTCCGACTGGTAGTCACTCGACTTGCATGTCCGAAATGGGCGGGAACGTACGTACACGTTGTGAGCGAACAGACTGCTCGTGATACACTATTAATGGGGTTCAAGTTGCGCCTGCGGCGATTCGCAACCATTCAGGTTTACGGGAGGCGCTGATGCTATCCGGCGTCTAGCAGCGGCGGCCCTGCACGTTGCCTGCACGGATGAAGATAGGATCTGCAAGCAGCGACGACGACGTGTGCATCGAAGTTGCGAGCGCGTCGCCGACTTTCGCGGTCCGAACTTCAGCACATCACGGAGGGCACCTGGCGGATCACTGGAGGGAGTAGCCCCTAGATTAGGGTTTCGCCATACGCGATACCTAGACTGGCGCCTGTAAATCGCTTGCTAGATGCGTAAGGACCGTGCCATGTTATTTCGTTAGATCATGAACTTCATTATCGAAGTAGAAAGCAAGAATATGATTATCTCGTCAGTCCTGATGCGAACAAGCGCGTGCGAGCTACATATTATGCGGTTTACTTGAGCCGTCGGCACACTCTCTTGTGTCCTCCCGTCTTCCAGTCGCTGAGAAGATGTGAGCCGGATTGTCTCAAAGGAGTCTAGGTGTACTCACATCCTTTGACATTCCTTGCTACAATACCGCGCCTGCCCACAGCCTGCACATTGAAGAAGTTTCGAGGTCCGAGTCGCAGGGTCGGAATCACCTCGATGCGCACAGCAACGCCACCAGCAACGTTCCTGCATTCCACCCTCATGTCTCTTGCGTTCCTTGTCAATGTCCAATCCTATGAAGGCTCCAAATTGAGACCAGCCCTCTAGCAAGTCTGCTACGGGTGTTGGAGGATCGTGCTCGTATCGTTGCAGGATGGGAAGCGCGAGCTCAAGACGTCGCAGAGATGGATACCAGAGGGGTTTGGCACGGCGCTTGAGCTGGGACATGTACTTCGGTGACTCGCCTTCTTGTGCATCGCGATCTTCCTGCATACGGTCCATGACATTCCGTAATCCCATGGTCAACGCGCCCTGGAGATCTAGCTTTTGTCAGTCTTTACACAAAGAGAACTTCATGATGGATATACGAACCTCCTTGTGTGACGCTCTCGTTACAACCCCCAGCGGTCAGTTCGACGCCGGCTACGTATAGGTCGACGATGTCAGGGTACTGATGAGGAGCCGCTGCCCGAACCCCATGATTGACAGAATACATATCATAGTAGCTGGAGCGAGTTGAGCTTAGAATGCATATGAACAATAGGAAGACTCACTATGATAGCATATGGCAGAACAGACAGAGGTTCGTACACATAGGCGCGCCGAATTCAGTCGCGAATAGTTGCTTCATGACTTCTAGGGAGAAGCCCAATAAGTCTCTTTGGAAGACCATGGGCATTAACTTTTCCGCGGTAATGAAGTGTAGTCCGATTGTGCGAGAATCGTAGACATGGTTCTCACAATCACACTTGTTATGATCGAGTAAACTCCGGAGTTCGATCTCGCATGCTTTGATGAAGCGTTCGCCTCCAATGCCATCCAAGATGCAGTCGTCAACGAAGCGATCTCGGATGTCCAGGTATTCTGTCGTCGTCAAGCGGTTCTTGAGTTCGGCCTTTCGAATCTCAGACAGACTTGGGCCCCATGCAGCGTGAAGTGAAGAGGGAAGCAAGGCATTGATCTCAAACCTATCACTCGGGACTTCATCCTCTTCGCGCGCGAGAACCCAAGTGAGAAGGTGTACGTGGTTTAGATATGTGTCCATGCCTGGAACTCTATCGCTCCTGTGGGTAGCCGTTCTCAGTGCTCTCGTCGAACCAGACATGGACACAATGCACCTACTCCATGTAGAGCATATAGTACTTATCAATTAACCTGAGCAAAAAGGTCGAATCGTCCTCAATATCGCCCAGGTGCATTACCCCGCGATCTGCTAGCTTGACGGAACTACGATGCGTCCAGAGAGATCCAAACAATCCAGTTGTCGTACTAAAGACTCTTTCTCTGGCAGAGGTGTCAGTCCGCGCGCCTTCCATCACCAGAAGCATAGCCATGTAGATTCTCGCGCGCCACGCCTAGAAAAATACGTCGCATATCAACGAGGACATCAGCAGACGCTCTAGTTCTCAACATACGTCCATCAAGGACAGCTTACCACAGGCCAGTCGAAGAACCTCGGTGCCGTTATGACGCTAATGTACGCCTCAATGAGACCAGCGTGTATGAGCGAGACCGCCGTGCCATCGCCGTCATCGGTGTGCTCAGCGAGGGCAAGACACATAGTAAAGATGAAAAGGTGGAAGTCTTGATCTGATTGGGTGTCTGATCGCTTCGTGTCCGAGGGGATTCCCCGTGCTTTCATTTGGAGACGGCGAAAGCGCTTCACCATACCAGCTGGATCGCGAGCCAAGTTCCTAGCATAGGTTTGTATATTCCTGTCCTCCGCAGTATCCCCATATCCAACCTGTACCTCGTCCATCGGAGGTAACTTGCCGCAGACAGTCGGGGTAGAGACGATGATGGCGGTTGACGGCAAAGCAGGCCATCGCGTGAAATTCGGCCGAAACCGCCTTCTCGGGCCCGGCCCGGGAAGCCGCCATCAAAGTTTGCTACCGAGGACAGCGCTTCATTGCAGCCAGATATCAATGTTTCAAACTCGCACAGAACAGAAACAGGTCGTGATCGTGAGGTGGATGATGAGATGGTAATATAGATATACAACATCGATGGTGCACGGCCAACTCGGGTTAGCAAAGCGAGCCAGGATTGGGCGAAGGATTAGCGAAGAGCAAACACCACCACCAAATCGGCTACTCTGTTACTTCTCAGGCTCCCAATCCATGGATGATCCCGACTCGGCGTCTATATGAGAACTGGTATTGAACTTGAGCTCCGTAGCGAAATCGTAGGGCACGGGTAATGGTAGGCGATGGCCACAAGGATCTGCACCGTTGTCAACGACAATTCAAGGTCACCAAATCAAGTTGTAAGCGCGTACCTTCACGTGGGGTGTGCGCGAACTCAAGTAGATATGCAGTAGTAGGCATAGATTGCGGTATCATGCATATGCGTGCCGCCCAGTCGTCCCAGCCGACAGCGACAACACCCTTCTCAAAGACTTCTTGAACGTCTGCGACACCGTAAAGAAGGGGCGCAATGGCATTGAGACCCTCTCTCTCCTTCACTGTGCCTTTCACCCATCCGTGCCGTCGAGCAGCAGCTTCTTCCCGGCGGACATCGTCAGGCCAACGTGCTTCCCGCCGCACCGAGGGATGCATGTCGGCGAACGCGTGAAGATTGAGAAGTCTTGGAGCAAGCGAACGATCTTCGGGGTCTGTGCCAACGAGTAGTGCTCTGACGCAGCCGGGTAGGATACGAAGTCGTTGGCTCATCTCCGCGCTTGGTGTCCCAGGAGTATCCGCAGTTGCGGGCGCGATGAAGTCGTGGGTAAATGCGTTGGGGACGATATAGCTATTGAGGATTGGCCGCACGCTGTAGCGAAAGGTCGTATCTTGAAGAAGCTGCTTTGATCGCGGGGCACCTCCGCGTCGCTGTCGTGGTTCGGAGAAGGGGTCGTCGTCTTCATCTGAAGACGTTTCCGCATCGTACATGGCACCTTCGACCTCGGCAGCAAAGGCATCGACATCGAGCGAGTCCGAGAAGTCGCGAGCGGATTCCAGGCGTACGCGCTGAGGCCATAGCCGGAACATAGTGGCACCCCACGGAGATTCGGAGATCGTGTAAACGTAGAGTGGAGGTGGCTCGGCATGTGGAGCAAGCGTTGCAAGGAGACTTGTGTCGCGAGGAAGCGGAAGGTTGTGCGCGGAAATAGATATCTCAACGTGCACCCGTCCCGGAGTGCCCTGATCTTCGGTATGCAAACGCTGCTGTCGCGGCATAGCGTTTGTGACCGTTGTGCCCGGAGACGGGATAGTGAAGAGTTGTAACGCCAGACCAGCGACGTCTGCGGTGCGAACTATAAGGAGTTCTCCTTGAGGTGGCAGCATACGAATGGCTCGTATGCGGAAGGGGCGATGACCGACGGGCTGCGTAGTATAGTCAGCAACTGAATGAGCGACCGTTGTTTCGACGTACCTCATCATGATTATTCTCCACAGGCCCGCACGTGAAGGAGGATATCTCACGGGTGTGGAGGTTCTTCAACTTAACGGTATCCCCCTGCACCCATATGACGCAGGGATCTTGTGTGATAGTGTCTGTCTCACGTTCAATGCGTACGTCAAGTTCTATGAAATCAAACGGGCTATTGGATCTGACGATGGTGGTCACTTTGAAGACGGTCGGGTTCTCCATCATCTTCGCCATGTACTCCGGAGTGCCTGGTGACGCGCCTTCGACATTTTGTAATACATCGAGCGAGCAATGGAGAACGACGAGTTCGTAGCGTACCCGCACTGGGTAGTCGAAATCGAGGCGATCAGAAAAGTCTTGAACGTCAATACTGACAGGAAGGCGTCAGCCCGCGGTACAATTTCAGCAGACAAAGGACATTACCCAGCTTCTCTATCCCTTTGGTGAGCGCATTCGCGACTGACGTAGCTTATCATGATCCTCGGCTCGCCTTCGAAGTCCATGTACTTGGCTTCAAGGGCGTATGGTTTCACCGCCCCGGAGGGAAACATAGCTATAGGATAGGCAGTCTTCTGTCGGTGGTCGAGTTGGACCACAAGAAGCCCATAGCTATGCGGCGCTCGCTTGACTGCGGCTACCATATGCTGTCCCCCCGGCAGCAGTTTGACGCTGAGCGCCTGCCAGAAGAGAGGCACTTTCCAGACCTGCCAAGCACGCGGCCTTTCGCTACGCCAGTTGACGTCTGCGGACAGCGCGCGAGTGACTAGGCGCTCTGTCTCCAGCGACGACAGGCGACCCAAAGAGAACCGAGCGGTTGGTGGCAGAGGAGGCAACGGAGCGCCAAACGAGCGTAGAATGCGTTTCCAGACGGTAGGGTGGTGTGTGAGGTCGTATAGCGTGCGGCATGTCCCGCGAAGAGCAAGTACGTCGCGGACGGAGACGTTCGTCAGAACAAAGTCGAGCAAGATGTCGTCGGTCAGTGCGCACAGGCCACGAAGCCGACCGGTCCTCAAGTGGCGCGTAACGGGGTCTGGTGCGAGTGCCATTGTAATTTGCGGAGTGTCATCCGAGCGACGGGCTTTTGTGCCGGGAGGTGCTTGTTCCTACTCGGGGCGAAGCCTTGTTCTCGGGAGTTCCCATGGCTGGCTTGATGCCGACACAGAACTGGATAGCTCGAAGAGTGAGAATGATAACGCTTTGTTCACATTTGGGGAAGAACGAGTGATGACGGTAAAGAGGGCGACGGTATAGAGTCAGTTGCTCTGTGGCGCTTATTCCAAGGCGTGGGACATAATTGATCACCCATCATCATCATCGACCTATGTAACTTACGACCGTTCTTCCCTCACGCCAGCACTATCCTTGTCTCGGATCACTGTCGTGGTGTCCCCGTGGCGATAGTCTTGTACGACGATCTTATCAGATACAAGGGTCCTGAAAGGGCGACTGCCACAATCAGCCTTTCGTTGACATGGAACCATATCTACTTGCGGCGGCCTGGTGGCTTTGACACTTGTCTTCACCTTTCATTCCCTCGTATGTCTGACTTTGTGCATCACACGTCCCTCACGAACACTACGTCTGTCTCGCACGAAGGTCAAAAGCAGTGGCGCACTGGCGAAAGCGATCAATCGTGTCCTCCCATCCATGAGATGACCAGAGACAGCGCTCTCTGGTACTCGGACGGCAACGTCGTTGTCGGCTCGGGTTCGACCCTCTTCCGCGTCCACAAGAGTGTCCTATCCAAGCACTCTGAAGTCTTTGATGGAATGTTTAGTGGCCCTCCGCATACTGGGGAGGAGGTCGACGGATGCCCCTTTGTTCGTCTATTCGGCGACCACCCATCGGAGGTTCGCTGCATGCTGAAGGATATGTACGGGTTGAGGTGAGCAGATGCTCAGCGTACACTATCACACTATTCACGCCTATCCAGAGATAGAACCAGTCGAAAAGTTACCTTAGAGGTGCTTTGTGTACTCGTCCGCCTTGGGGAAAAGTACGACATACCTGCTATGCGCGCAGAGGGGGACAACATTTTGAGGGAATTATACGACGTTTCCCTTGAAGTGTTCCAGGAACGCAACCAGGCTGTTAGTCTATTCGGTGGCAGTCTATACTGTGGCACCCCCGATCCTAATGCAAGAGCCGACTTCCCAATCGCTCCATGGAAGCGCCAGCACTGTTTTGACATCTACGTCCTCGCGCGCGACCATGTCATGAACACCATCGCTGCACGAGCCTTGTACGGATGCTGCCGCTGGCCACTTGCGGACCTGAAACTCGAGTTGACGACGCTGCTCACTCCCGATGTTCTTTGGGCTTGCGCGCTCGGTCGTGAGATATTGGCGAAACGAGGAGGCGTGCAACTCCTGAAACTGAATCCAGCACACCTGAAGACTATCCCCATGCCCATGGGTCTGTTCTCGGCGTCCGCGCCGTGCGAAAAGCAAGATGTATGTGGGCCGGCATTGGAAAAAACATTCAAAATAGTCAGGTTAGGTCTCGCACCCCCGCGCCAGTACCCAGTTGGCGAGGACGACCGCTACGCTCTTATCCAGCGGTTGAAACAAGAACTCTGTGGTTCTTGCCAAGCGAGGGTTACGCGAGCGATCCAGGATGATGCCCGAGTGGTCTGGAATTCATTACCCGACCTCCTGGCATCGGCTATGGCAGGTGAGCGATAGAGAAGAGAGATTGGCCTTGATACCGACTGACGTTATTCTATTAGGTGCTCCCGCATAATGTTGCCATCGTCTGGCTCGCCAGGTTGTGGCCAAGTTGCGGCGGCAAGCCGTTCGGGATATGCTACCATAGGCCCGTGATCCGTATGATTATCCAGTGCAACCTAACTCTGTGTTACTGCCTCGGCATATTGTAGAAGTCGTTGCTTTGTCAATCCCATCTATTGATGACATCGGACTATGAATCGAAGGGAAAAACTACACGTCGCAAACTGAGCCCGAGATCTGAGATGTACATGCACGTCGAGTCTGACTACGTCAGTACCAGGATGCGTTATAGCAGTTGGCGGCACTTATAACCCCGGGAGGATTGGGAGGCTTTCCTGTTCGAAAGCTATGGAGTCTGCAAGTCATGTGCATTTCGGTGCCGGATACGAAGAATCCATGAAACCTGTACAGTCGTGATGACGAGAAAGAAATACAGCAACGAGCGCACTACATACATCTTCCACGGAGCCCTTCGAGCGATTCATGCTTACATAACACGACACTGATCATCGCTGATACTGATTGTATCCGCCGTACTGTCCTTGCTGCGTCTGTCCCGTATACTGCGGCTGCCCATAACCCTGCTGAGCTGGCGGTGGTGGCGTCCCGTACGCACCATACGCCGGCTGCTGCTGCTGAGGTTGAGCGTATCCCACAGGCGGTGGAGGCGGTGGGAATGGCGACGACTCTTGTCTGCTCGGTGCCGGCGCGCCATACGCTCCGTACTGCGACTGCTGCCCACCATACTGTGGTTGCTGCTGCTGCTGCTGGGGCGGTGGAGCATAAGACTGAGGCGGACCGTAGCTTTGCTGGCCAGGCGGTGGAGGCGGGTAACTGCCCTGCGTTGACGGAGGCGGAGGGAAGGTCGACTGTCGTTGTGGCTGAGACGGTGGTGGCGGAGGCGGCGTGGGAGAAGCGAAGTTCATGTTCCCAAGTGCAGCGTACGGATCACGTTGTTGAGGCGGCGGAGGCGGCGGTGCGGAGGGCGTCTGACCATATGCCTGAGCTTGCCCGTATGACGGCTGGCTCGGAGGTGGCGAATACGGCGCCTGCGTGGGCGGGGGTGGCGGGTATGGACTCTGGCCCTGTACCGGGGGCGGTGGATATGAGGATTGAGGTTGGCTAGGTGATGAGTACGTTGGTTGCACCGGGCGCGGTGGCGGTGGCGGAAGACCCGGCGTGCTCGGAGAACCCCAATTCGCTGGAGGAGGCGATGCGCTGTTACCTAAACCCATGCTCCCAAATGATCTTTCCAGCCCCGAAGCGGCGCTTGAGGGCGGCGGCGGCGGCCTGGGAGGAGGTTCGCTCAACCTCTGTTTCGCCTCGGCCTGCCCAATCATAGACTGACGCTCCCTCATTCGCTCGGCGACAAAGCTCTTCACAGCGTCGCGCAACGATTCCGCCAGAGCGCTGAGCTCCGAGTAGAACTGCAGTCCCTTCGCGGCGCCGTCACGTGCCTCCATGTATCCGTCGCGAGCGCGTTGGAAACGACGCGTCGCATCAGCTTTACGACGTTCGCGCTCCTCCCAACGTCGCGCGCCTTCACCTCGGCCGGCGAGATCGCGGAGACCGCGCCACAGCTGAGTGACCTCAGCGATAGCAGTTTGCTGTGAGGTCATGCTCGAAGACAACTTCTGCTGGTATGGCTTGAACTTCTCGAGCTCGGCGGCGAAGATGGTTGATTCGACGTTCGGGTTACGGCGGTTGAGAAGTAAGAGATGCGAGACATCGTCATTCACAATCTACCGCAAGTTGTAGTCAGCGTGATGACATTCAATTCCAATGAACGTTGTTCTACCTTCTCCTTGAGCTCCTTGAGCGTCTCGCTCCTCTCCCGTTCAATCTTGTTCAACCTTCCGATCCTCTCTTCAATCTCATCGACATATCCAGCGATCTTCGCCCTCTCTCCGTCGTCCTTCTCCATATCAAGATCCAATAAGCTCTCGCGCCGGTTATGACCGGATTGAGCCGAGTTACGGAACACGTTCTCGACCTCGCCACTGATGAGCAGTTGGATATCGCCCTTCACTGCTTCCCAGAGTGCCAGAACCTGAGAGTCAGACGCATTGGCAGCTTCGAGGGCGTCATAGTTGGTCTTGAGATCTCCGCGGATCTCTTTCGTAAACCCAGCGCTCGGCGCCTGCGTGAAGTTATGGTCATATTTGACGCGCGCTGCCTCGCAATCTCGACTCTCAATCTCGAGGTCGCGGCCGATACCATCCAGTGCCCCTCGTACGCTATCGCGCGCCTTGTTCAAACGATCGAGTAATGCAGGAACAGGCTCGCGCGACTCGATGAGCGTGATATCCTCCCTCCATCGGCGTACGTCTGTCGGTAACTCGTCCTCGCCAGCGACGCTGCCCTCCACCATAGCCCTGAACCTTGCAAGGCCAGCCCTAATACCGAGCGCATCCAACGCGCTTCTCGTCTCTCCATCAGCGATCTCAACTCGCTCGATCTCTCCTCTCAAGAGCTTGGCTTTCTCTTCCGAGTAGACCGACGCGCTCTCATGTACCCCCAATGGAATGAGGCGGGAGAAGAGGTCTGGTCCAATGACGCGTTGGACATCAGGCGCGCCATAGACTTCCTGAATCGGTATAGGCGTAGCAACGGCCGCCTTCTCGACCGCCGGTAGCGTTTCGGGTGTAGGGAGTACAGCATTGTAAATCAGGTCGTTGTCCTTCTGCGCCTCTGCCCTCTTATCGGCCATAAGCGCCGCGTGCGCCTTGAGCAAGTCCGCGAGAGATTGGCCGGCGTCTGGCGGAAGGTTCGGAGACATCTGCGGTAAGAACATCGTGCCGAAGCTCGACGCGATACGGTTCGCCTCCTTCGCATTGGTATCAGCTAGTTGGAACCGGACAAGCGCATCGCCGTATTTGCCGGCTGTGTGGTCTGTGAGACCGCGGTAGTAGTGCGTGAGGGAAGTGAAGTATTTGGCCTTAGTCTGTGAAAGGTAATCAGATAAGCGCGTGCACGTCGAAGTGGAAGGGAAACGATCCGCACCTGGATGACAGTTACCCAATTACGGTCAAAGATGCCTTTACCCATGAACTCCTTGACCTCCTCCGTCAACGAGGTGTACATGCTGGCCGTCTGGCTGGCCACCCTCTGGAGGAGTACATTTGCCTTCTTCTCGTCCCTACACTTCTCGAAGAACACTTCCGTCGCTTGCGCCAGTATGACCCCGACTAGGAATTTGATGACCTCGCGGCTGAGATCCGTGCTAGGCGCGTGAAGGAAGTTGTCGTTGATGTACGTGAGCATGCCTGCCGAGCAGCGGAAGTAGTAGAAAGCGCGCTTGATGCCTTCCGGGTCCGAGCGCGCCTGGGAGGATGCGATGGCAGAGTGCGTGGCGGCGATGTTGAATATGATAGACGCCTTCTCGTACGCCAGAGACGTTTGGACGATCTTCTTGGTCGTGAATGCATCGCACCAGGGAAAGTTGACGCGGATCTCCGGGAAGCGCAACTCGAGCAGCTCTAGCTGGCCGAAGTACTTATATAGCAAGTCCCGCGCTAGTATAGCACTCAGTCAATCAACTCGTTATATCATACACACCCGTCACACACCTGTGATATCACTACCTGCACCTCTTACTGCGTCCTGTCTGCATCGCTGTAGTGATGCGCACTCTGCAGCGTAACTATCCGGATCCTCTCCGTACGAGTGCGCGATTGCGTTCCGGATGGGCGTCGTCCAGTCAACTTCATCTGTCACCTTCCGCGGCACAGAGATCATCGGCGACTGGTGCGCCATATTGAGAACGCAGGACCGAAACTAGGAAAGCGTGGGTGATGGGCGTAGGGTACAAGTTGTGTACGCGTCCCTGGTGTTGGTGGGATCTCAACAACTCAAAGTGATGACACGCTTTAGGCAGGATGTGCCCACGGTTTGGCACTGCGGCACAGTCGGCATCGCCGGCTCGTTCATGAGCGCCTGAGTGTTCGAACTAGTCAACTTTCAGGCAGCAACGCTCGTATGTGCAACAAAAGCAAGGTAGTAAATTCAAGCAGTATCGGAAGCAAGCGGAACTTGATCTATCTACGACTACGGGGACGAGCGCACAAGCGCGCAGCCTGACTCAAGCATGCGTGTTATTCCATATTGACCTGATCACGAAGTCCTCGGGCAGCGGCGTCTGGTTCTTCGACAAAGCCTTATTCACGACAAAGGTCACTGTAGGAGATCGCGTCAGCCGAAAAAAAGTCTGTCGCGGGGGCCTTAACGCACCATTACGGTCTACACCGGGAACCACATAGAAGGCATTTGAGGGTAAGCCGGTAGCGGTGTCGACAAAAACGCCCACGGTACCAGCTGGGTGTTCGAGCCAGGCCCATGCCGCGACACCTCCTTGCGCCGAGACAGTGAAAGAGAGGCCTTCATCCGAACCTGCTGTGAGCTTGAGCTGAGGGTCGACGAGAGGTGCATCGGCAAGCGAGGACAACGTCATCTGGAGGAGCATCAGCTGAGTGCTAGCATTGTTTGACATGAACGTACATAGCTCTCATGCACTATCGGACTATTGTCGACGTCGGCCGTGATGTTCATGAGCAACCAAGCGTTGTCGAGGTTGGCGCCCGTTGGCAGGATGTTTGAGAGTCCCTGACCCTCGAAGACCACAGAGTTGTTGAGCGTCGGGACGGTGAAGTTTGCTGACGACAACGACAAAACCTTGCCCGACCAGTCGTACCACGTCCACTGCGCTGTACCAGTCACCTCCTTCTGAAGATCAGATGTGACCATGAGCTGAAGCGTCTCGTTCTCGGGTGTCCAAAAGGCGTTGATGACCACAGGCTGGAAGTCACGTGACAACGTGTACTGCAAGACTTTCCACCGCCCGTCGTGCTCGATGCTCGACCAGCTCACACCCTGCCAGATCTCGTTGAGTTGCCAAACGAGCGCACCCAAGTTGTTCTCGCCGAGACCCGCGCCGCGCCGATACCATGCGATTTGGGCGTCCATAGCCATAGCTTGGAAGACCTGGGTGGACCACGTCCAGGCGGCGAATGTACTGTTCCTCTCATCAAGGTTGGGCGTGGGTAACCAGAGCTCGACAGCACGAGTCATCTGGCCCTGGCCTTGAGGGGCGTTGGGGTTTGGGAAGGTGAGGTTGCCAGCCCATGGGTGGTGATCGCGGGACATGACGACGGTAGAGTTGAACGCGAAGTCATCCGGAGACTCAAGGACTTGCCCCCAGCTGTAGAAAGACGACATAGAATGGAAGCTGGTCAGGTTGTCAGATATTGGGGCAAACATTGGGGTTTAAAGTCTAGATGGATGCGACGTACCCGAACTCGTTCGTGAAGCTGGTAAGAAGGGCGGTATCAGACAGAGTTCGCAACCATGGCATGTCAAGACTCACCGCGACACTGGGAATGCACTGTAGTTGAAGGCTTGAGCGCCATCATAAATGTATACCTCTTAACCGAAGCGTCAGTGAGGATCCTCATCGTCATGTGACATATACTTATACACACCGCTGTTGCCGTAGATCTCTCCTGGCGTAGCATTATTCCAGCGAACGACAAGAGGATCGATGCTGAGAACGCCATGTGTAGTTGAGCAATCAGTATAAGGAACCTGCAAGTGGTCTGAGTCCGACGACAAGCTCAGCGACGATGAGTCCCGATTGCTTACCGACTTGGTTTCTTCGTATGTGACACTCCGGAGCTCGTTCTGGAATAATTGGGTGAACTGCATTGGCTACTTCAGCACCATCGAACGCCATTGACGCCATGAAAGTACGTGCCTCATCCATATAAGCGGGCACGTTCGGGTCCCCACTTTGGTTGAGGAAAAGCATAATGACTTCGATCTCGTTACTGCCCGCCCACTCCGCGACACTGGGATGTTTGTTGACTCGTCGAACGTTCTGCCGCACTTCCGTCTTGATAGAGGACATCATCCAATCATCGGGATGATATATATCATCAGAGAAGATGAACTCAGACCACGCAAGGACGCCTAGCTCGTCGCAGAAAGAGTAGAAGGAGTAGGTCTCGGTGGTATGAGGTGGGTAAACCGGTGTGATCGCAGAGTTCGTGGAGCTTGGCTGGTACGTGCCACCGCCCCAGATTCGGAGCTATGGTAGCTTGTCAACACACTATACATACCATAGTCGAGGATGCTTACCATGTTTTGGCCGCTCTGTACCGCGCTCTCGACAAGCCAGCGGACTTGTTCGTCCGTGACACGTGCGTAGAACGGATCAAACGGTATGACGTTGGTGCCCTTCGAGTAGAACGGGACGCCGTTGACTTCAAAGTGCCACTGATCGCCCGGGGTGATACCACGAGCAGTGGTCTCCTCGTCGGAATAGCGCGTTTGCGCGAGCCTGATGGTGCGGAACCCGACTGTCGAGCTGAAAGTCAGAGGAGTATCGCCAACGTTCAATGTAAGCGTCATGTTGTACAGCTTGGGGTTGCCGAGGTTGTGGGGCCACCAGCGCTCCGGAAGGTCATCCGCTATGGTCCAATTGGCGAATACGAAGAAGGGCGCGCTGGCAATACTGCCGCTCAGTGATGGTATCGAACCCAACGGTAACGCGTCAGACGTGATATCCATTTCAGGTATCGCCAGAGTAAGTGTTGCGTCTCCCGTGACGACGGAGTGCACGCCAAGCTTTACTTCTACGACCCAGTCCGTCGACTCATCAGCAGGTTCCTGTGTGGCGACCTCAAAGCCTTGCTTATATATGTCGATGGAAGTCTCTGAGACGAGCACTGGAGAGGGAGGGTCGGAGTGGTTGCCAGCAGACTCGGCCTGAAGCATGATGAAGTACGCCGGTTTGTGGATGCCTGCCGGAACGAACGCGGGCCCCCTTGGTAGAAGTAAGCCCAAGGTCTTTCGGATGATGAAGAAGATTTACCAGTCCCATCCAAAGTCTGATTGTATCTTGCGCACCCAGATCCTAGCCCACGGAAACTCGGCCTGCGTACTCGATCAGCTTATCGAAGGGACAGCGAATATGGAGGCACCCACATCAGCCCACGTCTGAGTATCCGGTGCAGGGCCAGATGCATTCAATCCGTACAAGTATGCGGACTCGAAAGCAAGCGTGAGGTTTGTGTTCAGACTGGTATTGGTCGTTGACAGGATGTCTGTCACGTTGAATACGTATTGCTGGAACTCGTTGGCAACCCAAGCCACAGGCTGCTCTGCTAGGGTCTGGAGATGATGATCAGTCAATATGCCCCTGAGATGAGCGAAGGCAATGCCTACGATGTTCGCCACAGTATCGATGCCATAGAACACAAGCAGCGTAGCATCAGATGTCGAATTAAACTGAAAATTGAGGAAAGGAGATATATCCGCAGTGTAAGTCCAGTTATCATAAACAATCCATCTCTGTGTAAAATCTACATCGGAAGGTGAGTTCGTTGTCTTGGCATGGGTGAAGATGGCAACCGCACCGTTGATTCCAAGGAGCGGTTCGGTTATGACTCCGGCCCGTTCCAGGTCAAGATGCACTTGGGAAGGGAGCGACCCCGGAACGACGATCGAGCCGTTGGCATTCGAAAGCGACCACTGCAAGTCTGACAAGCTGAAGACGCCAGAGGACGCCATTTCGTAGAGGGGCAAGAGGTCGAGTACAGAAACGTCCTCGATTCGTTCGTCCTACATATACGAGTACTCCCGGGGTTAACTCCGCTGACAGCTTAACCATGCCTGCAGGTGAGCCGTTGTCGGCCCCCGTAGAGAGACGGAAGTGTGCTGTGCCGGTAAGTATGGGCGCTCGAGTAGAGCCCGCTTTTCGCACAGCCCACGGAGACCACGCTCAGACCTCATGCTAAAGCTCTTGGAGGCGCGTTTGAAGTCCAATCGCACAGAGAGAATCATTGAAGAGGGTCTTTCGTACCAAGCTCTCCGACGTCGACTGACTGCAGACTTCTTCCAGCTGCAGTTCAAGGGACAACGAGGGTGTGCGCTGGACCTCCTTCCTGATGCCTTACTTTGCCTGAGGGGTAATTATGAGCTGCTGGAATACGTTATCAGCAAGAGCAAATTGGCGTCAAAGCGTGAAAGCGCACATTGGATCGAAGGGATCAGTCGGTCTTTTCTGTACCGGAGAGCCAGGGGAAAGAAGAATAGCGCCCAGCGCGGCTCATCGGACCACTCCCGCCGCATTCGACAAGCGAGCCCCCGTTTCATCACAGACCACACAGCTGGTATCAGGAGACTGTCCATTGACATCATATTCTCGGTGCACGGATATCCGATGATGGCTGCAAGAAGAGGTCGAGCTGCACCCGGCATTTCAGCGATCAGCGCCAGCGCGCGTGCCGTCACGTCACGAATCAACACAGCCGTCACGACTCACTGGCGGCTCCCTTGTCCCGCGCGTTCATGTACCCGTTTGGAGAGGCACAGTTCATTGCTTCCCCAAGTTATCAAATGCGTATTTCTTGATAGTCACGCCAGTTCGGAAACCGCGATCATTCGATATGACGATCAATGCCGCGTGCTGCTTCATGACCGCGGCAGCGCGCGAGCACAAAGGACTGCTATCTCCTGCTACTGCAGCCGGTACTCGTGTATCCTTCAAGTGATATGAGGCGTTTGCTATGAGGGTAGCGTATGCTTCAACTCGTAAGCAAATTCTGTGCTTCCGCCCGATGACAGCGACTACTGCGGTTGCCTGCCGCTCTGGTCGATGAGGCGTAAGCGCCACACCGTTTACAGCGAAGCCTTCCCACCGGCTTGCACCTCCACTGATATCTCCGAGACCTCTATTAGGGACCAACGAGCCAACTTACTCTGTCATCGCTGTCCTACCTCCCCCAGCAAGCAATATGCTCTCGATCGACGACAAGGTTCGACTGCCTTCAGGTGCGCCCCAGAATGTTGAAATCGTCCACTATATGCCGCTCACTCTACGCAGGTTATGATATCCCTCAACTAGGGTATGGGGTGGGAATGAACCACAATACGCTCCCGACAGTGCTTGAAGCGTTCAAAGCTGGCTACAGGCGTACGTTCACCGTTACATGCAAACGTCGTCCTGGCTCTGACAGCGTCTAGACGTCGACAGCGCCAAGCTCTACCGGAACGAAGCCGAATGCGGGGAAGCAATCTGGCGGAGCGGCATACCTCGCTCGGAGATCTTCTACAGTATGGCTCTACTTCCCCTCGATCTCTTTGGCACACATCCCGCTCATGGTCATGTTCCTTCTCAGCAACGAAGATAATCGACTCTGACCAAGGCTATACCTCGACTCTCGCAGCAGTCGACCGCTCCCTCTCCGCCGCAAACCTCGACTACATCGACCTCTTCCTCATCCACACTCCCAAGCCTGGCAAAACGAAACGTATCGAGACATACCGGGCGCTTCTTGAGAAGCGCGACGCCGGCATGATCAGGACTGTCGGTGTGTCAAACTTCGGCGTCCGGCATCTGGAAGAGCTCGTCTCCGCGGGACTCGAGACGCCCGCTGTGAACCAGTTGGAGGTCCATCCGTGGTGCCAGCAACGTGAGATCAGGGCGTATTGCGAGCGCAAGGGTATCGTTGTACAGGCGTATTGTCCCATAGTAAGGAACATTCCCGAGTTAATAGGCGACCCTGTACTCGTACGCATAGCCGAGAAGGTCAGTGTCGTCATCATTCAATCCACTTCAGTATGTAGCTGATGTTGAGTTCGTCGGCAGCATCAGCGCGAGCCTGTTCGCGTCCTGTTGCGATGGTCGCTGCAGCACGGCCTCATCCCTCTCCCGAAGACCGAGACGCCGAAGCGCATCTGGAGCAACGCGGCGCTCTACGACTTCGAGCTAGATACCGAGGACATGCAGGCGCTAGACGCACTCGATCGAGGAGCGAACGGCGCTATCAGTTGGAACCCCATCGACGTACCATAGTCACACTTCCAACCCGCACTTCATAAAGGGTCAATGTCAAATATCACTAGAAGTAGGGTTCAATTACAACAGGCAACGAAAACTGCCCAAAACAAATCGTATATACGCTATGTACTCCAGATATCGATCGAAACCTCAAAACATTCTGCGAACGAAATAGCTATAGCACAAAACAACATCAAATGTCCGTCATCCGCTCACGCACCGCCCTCAACAGCTACCCCGGGTCTAGGATCGACATGCATCCTGTCCGGCTCGTCCTGCCTATGCTGCGGTGGAGGTGGCAAAGGCGTCGACGGCCCATCGAGCACTCTGTCCAGCGGCATACCCCTCGGTCGTGCAGGCCCGTCCATAGGCATCGACGACCTCGGCGGCGGACCATCGAGTGGCATCGCTGACCTCGGGCCGTCCAATATCGCAGAACGCGGCGGTCCATCAAGAGCCATCGTCGAGCGCGGACCATCAAGCGGCATACCAGACCGCGGACCATCAAGCGGCATAGCCGACCGCGGGCCATCGAGCGGCATACCAGACCGAGGAGGACCATCCATCCGTGTATCAAGAGGTCCCGGTACACCCGGCCCAGCGAACGCGCGCTCACGATCGAACGGCGGGCCGCGTTCTCGCTCCCTATCATCATCTCGCGCAAACTGGCTGACACTCTGTCTCCTCTGCGCCGGTCTTCTTTGCTCTCCAGGCCTCGGCCCGAACGGTCCAGGGCCAAACGACTCTGGTCCGCGTGCGGCGTATGGACTTGTAGCGGGAGGCGCGTATGGACTCGTTGCTTGAGATTCCGCTCTTGCGTAGGGCGATGCAGGCGGGAACGACTGGGGCGGTGGGCCGAATGCGCTCGGGCTACTCGTAAACGGTGGCGAACGTGCGAAGGGTGACGGGCCTGCGTCGCGCTGGAAACCCGGACCCGTAGCATCGCGCTGGAAACCAGGCCCAGCAGCCGGCTCACGCGTGAACGGACCGGGAGGGAACGGCGTAACAGCGTCGCGGTCACGTGTGGTGAATGGTCCATTCGTTTCGCGCTCCCGCTCGCGGTCGCGCGGAGTATTCGAGTACGGCGCGGGCTCTCGTTCCCGCACATAGGCAGGCTCGCGTTCGCGTTCTCTTGTAGGGTACATATCCCTCTCCCGCTCGCGCTCCCTTTCGCGCTGACCGGGGAACGGTCCAAACGGCGCCGCGGCCACATCCCTCGCGAACGGCGGCTCGCGCGAGATCGGCGTATGCGGCGGATAGTCCCTCGCGGGAACAGGCGCAAAGTCCCTGTGCCCGGACGGAGGACCATCTCTACTATGAGGCGGTCCATCGCGCGAGAGCGGTGGCTCCCGACCATGTACAGAGTCGCCCCTCTCCCTCCCTGGTATCGGTTCGCCGCGATATGGACCCGGAGGATTGACGTATGTACCAAACCTGTCCTGCGTATACGGCGCCGAACTCGCCGCAGGATCACCGCGCGGGAACGGCGCGTCGCGGACTTCACGAGCAAAGGGCGGCTCGCGATCTCTCTGCTCTCTCGCCTCGCGAGCTTGCAGAGCGGCCTGACGCGCATACGCCTCGCGTTCGCGTTCTTCCTGCCTCCACCCCTCCCGCTCGCGCTCACGATGGCGTGCACTCGTTGGACTGAGTGTCAAC
Source organism: Peniophora sp. CBMAI 1063 (assembly GCA_900536885.1). Taxonomy (NCBI): domain Eukaryota; kingdom Fungi; phylum Basidiomycota; class Agaricomycetes; order Russulales; family Peniophoraceae; genus Peniophora; species Peniophora sp. CBMAI 1063. The sequence goes on from UWZB01000046.1 coordinate 134,330, forward strand.
GTCGCATGCTCCGGCTCGCGCTCTCGCTGCATATCCCTATCCCTATCACGCTCTGAAGCCGTCGCCGAACCGGGTCCAGGTCCATGGTGATGGTGGTGGTGATGGTGGTGCACATGGTGGTGGTGCGGTGCTGGTCCATGGTTGTGTGCATGCGAATGGAGTGGTGCAGGTGCTGGTCCCCATCCGTTCACCTTCGGATGCTCGCCCACACTCGAGGGTGGCGCAGAGGGAGCACCAAAGCCGGGCATCTGCGGGCCGTGGCCGCGGTCTTCGCGTTGCTGGGGGGGCAAAGGCGGTTGCTGGGGCTGGCTCTGCGCCGTAGGACGGTAATCCCTTGGCACATAGTCGGCTGGTGGTGGGTGCTGCGGTTGCCTCCCACCAACAGCGACATACTCAGGTGGCGGCTGAGGCTGCTGTGGCCGGCCAAAGTCGGGTGGGGGCTGTTGTGGACCGAGGTCACGCGAGGGAGGAGGCGGAGGAAGCGCGAGTGGTGGGAAAGCGTTTCGATGTGCGAATATGAACTCGAGATCGGCCGAGGTTTCCGCAAGCGGAAGAGACTCGAGGTCGGGATAGACGCGCCGGTCTGAGCGTGTTTGTTCTCCCGCCGGCAACAGTGCGGGGTGCGAATGTACGAGCGCGTAGAGTGTCGCAGGAGGCGGAGCCTCGTTGGGAGGGTGAGGTAGTGTGCGCGCTATACGGTAAGGTCAGTATATGGTAATAAGTTCGCAGGGTGAAGGATACGAACCAGGCGGTGGGCGCTCGCCGTTGCGCCGTTCGCGCTCAATCTTGCGGCGCTTACGATTCGCTTCGGCGATCATGTCGTTCTGCACGCCGTCGCGGGCATTCTATAATGATTGACACATTAGCAAGTAGTCCATACTGGTTGTGTGAACGACAGACCATCCACCACGTCCAGACTGCGTCATCGGCCGCTTTGCGTTTCTTCAATGCGTTATTCACCTCGTAAACGCGGCGGCGCTCTGCAAGTTCAATCCGACCGTCGCGGCGTGCTGTAAGCTCGTGTTGCAAGTGCAACATTTCTGGGTGTGTTCCTATAGGAAACAAGTCTTAGCCTATGCACAAATACAAAAGGTGGTGAATAACGGACCATTGTGAATAAGGGATTCCTCCCAAGCAAGTGCGTCCATCTTCTCTATGAAGACGCACTCCCTCAACCTCGCAAACTTGAATTCAACCTTGGCGAGTTCGTCGAGCGCTTCGACGCGGTGTTGAGGTTGGAGTTCGCCCTCTCCCTCCGCTTCATCTTCTTCAACACCTGCACCGTCTTCAGGTGCCAAGTCGACATCCATCTCCTCCGCCTTCGGCAATGCAGGTGCAGGGGTCTTCTCAACGTCATCCTCTTCGTCTTCAGCATCCTCGTCCGCCTCTTCGGCTTCAGGGTCCAGTATCTCGGCGCCGGCCATGATACTGCTCCCAGCGGCGGGTGGTTTCGGATTCGCAGTCGCATCAGCTGTCACGACCGCTTTGGGCACAGGCGGAGCCGGCGGTGTGGGCAACGCGTCTTCCATGCCAATAAGCGCCTGTGCCGCTGCGATGACATCCGCCCGACCGGGCTCCGGGACTGCGGCGGTGTCAGTTTCGGGGTCGACGTCCATGGCCCCGGCGTCGGGCTCGGGCTCTGCATCGCTCGCCGTATCCTCGTCGTCGTATCCCGCTTCGGGATCTTCCGTGGCGCTCTCCTCTTCCTCCGCCTCGCTCTCCCCGCTATCGCTCGACTCTCCCGCTACGACGACCGGCTTGCTCGGCCCGGATACGGGTGTAGGTTTGACGGGCGCTTCGACGTCGCTCATTTCGTCCTCCGTTGCGCCGTCGTCATCGTCGTCCGGGCTTGGTTTGGATTTATTGTTGATGGGCGGTTTCGTGGTCACGTTCCCGTCCGGCTTGTCCTCCCCGTCCTCGTCCTCCTCGCCTTCCTCGTCCTCTTCGTCGTGCTTGTACGCCCAACCCCACATCGGCTCGGGAATCAGACTCCGCCTCTTCTTCCCCCTCCGACTCGTGGGCGCGCTCGACCCTCCCTGGCTCTTTCCGGGGCTGGCGGGTTCGCGGTCCGAGCTACTCCTGCTCGCGTTGACATCATTCAGGCTTGATAGGCGCCGGTGACCGATGCCTCTTCGCGCGTTGAGGGACGTTGACACCGTGGGGTTCGAATTGTTGCGCGCGCGACCGTGGGTGTACGCTTTGGGTGTGGTCTGGGCCTTGGGTGCGTCATCGTCATCGTTGTCGGTCAGTTCGCTGAGCTCGCTCGAAGCGTCGATCGAGTGCTGGCGTTTCGTCGGTGCCGAGGCCGGTGGAGGTGGCGCGGTCGGGGGTGAGGGCGAGGCGGCCAGCGGGCTGAGCGGGCCGGAGGAGGCCATGCTGTGTGGCGCGGACATCGCGTAGAGGCGAGTCGGGAGAGAGGGAGAGGGAGACGTCGACGTCGGGGGCAGGTTCGATGAGGCGTGGCAACTGGCAACCTTCACCCTCTCCTGCACGAATCTCAGATCTCCCGACGCGCCGAATCGTGGGAAATACAATGTTTCCGTTTGATGGCCCCCGCTACAGTGTTTCTTCTCTTCCCTCTCACCGGCTCCGGTTCCTTTGGACTGGCTCGTGTAATACCCTATCAACTGCTGTAGCCGGATATCTAGGTTCTAGTGGCTCGCCGCTGACAGAAGACTGCCCACCTGGATCATTGACGCGTGTTCTATAAACGCAAATTGCATTGTCTCTTCTCGGGCCGCGTTTCCGAGTGCCCCTATCCGCTAGTAAACCGCCACAACCGCCATGGCGAAGGCAACGCGCAAGAAGAAAGAGAAGGCTGCCGACTTCTCAGTACGCACACGCTTCATATAAGATGCAAGGCTTCCGTATCTGATAATCTTTCCAGAAATCCAAACTTAAACTCGGCAAGGGCAAACAGCTCCCAACAAACGCAGTCGACACCTCCTTCAAAGCGCGGTCCATCGCCCTTCCCTCCCAATCCATTGCTTCATCCAAATCTTCGAACGAGCCCACGACCAAACGCAAGCTCTCGCTCGACGATCTCCTTGCGCAACTAAAACACTACTCGCCTTCCACCCGCCGCGACGCCCTCTCCGGTCTCCGCGAACTTCTCACCGGACATCCAAATCTCTTGCTACCCGCACTTCCGCGCCTCTTGACCTCCACTGCGCGCCTGATATCCGACGATGATCAATCAGTCCGCAAAGCTTTGCTTTCGCTGCTCTCCTTTGTCCTCCCGACCGCCGGACCCGAATCACTAGCTCCCCATGCGCCCTCCCTCCTGCTCTTCACCGCCAGCGCTCAAACGCACATCTTCCCGGCCGTAGCTCTCGACGCCGTCCGACTACTCGACCTTCTCCTCGATATATTGCCGGAAGCCGTAGCCACACCTCGCGTGTTACAGGGCTACCTGTCCCTTCTAAGCGCCGGCACAGCCTTCGGCGCAGACGAAGTTGGCGAGCCAAAGGCTACCAGTACAGCCAGCGTGGTCCTCTCGCCTCCGAGTCGTGCGGTAGTACTCAAGTCGCTGGCACGCTTCTTACGCGTGTTCCTTGGGCAAGATGGGAAGGCGGTCAAGGAAGGGCTGGACATCAGCTTCTTGAAGCCGCATTTCGAGAGCGAAAAGGCGTTCGAAGCATTTGATCATCTGTTACGCCCGAAGACTGCTCCTCAAGCTGTGTGGACGCCCCGCGCGGATGCCGCGAATGATTTCTTTGTCGCGGAAGTCACGGCTGGGTTCAAACTCGACGCGGGTCCTTCGTTGCGCGACCTGTCGTCCCTGCAGGCGGAAGAGCAGGACGGCGGCCTGTCATACCAAGCTGTGAGTCTCCTCACCATCTCCCTACCGGCTTATGTCTGATGCGCGTCATGCTATAGCGGATAGCTCGTACACTTCACCCAGTCCTCTTAGCAGCCTTCCTCGACGCCGCGCCCTCCGCCTTCTCCCCCGGCGCTCCAGGACCCGAACACGACCTTACAATCACCCGTGCTGTCTCCGAGATCTACCTCGCACTGTATACCTCCGCGCCAGCAGATGTACCCTTGGACGAGCTGCAGACCTTCCTATCACACATGGCGCCGTACTTCCCCTTCCGCGGGCCTGATGCCACCACGACAGGAAGAAAAGAGAGGGAAGAGGCGCTCGAGGTGTTGGACTTGGCGTATTGTGCCCTTGCGGCAAGATTGTTGTCTGCTCCATCACAGACATCGAAACGCGCGCAGTCTCAAGCTCGTGCATTGGCATCTTCCGCGTCAGCACACCTCGCTTCGCTCCTCAATGCCGCATCTGCACCCGGAGATGGCTTGGGCTCTGCACGAGGGCCGAGCGCGAGCGCCTATGCCGCGCTCGTGCCAGCCGCATGGGCTTTGCTATCCTCGTCACCTACCTCTCCGAGTGAGAAGAGGAGTAAGGGCAAGGGCAGGGAGGACGCGATGGACGTCGACGAGACTGAAAACGCAGACGTTCTGCGTGCCGCGCTCGCGCATTCGGCGCGCGTGCCAGCAACAAGCGCCGTTGGCGCTCTAGCGCGCGAGTTCGCCGCCCGACTCGTCTTGCTCGAGACCGCACCGGGCTTCACCGTATGCTCACCTCTATCACCCCCTCACGATCTCGTCGAGAGCTGGGTACTCGGTCTTCCGCGCGCATTGTGGGAGCTAAGCGGTGCACCCACGCAGACGGCGCGTACACTCAGGACTGTCCTGCGCCTCGCACAAAGACGAGCGCTGGACGGGAGCGTCTGGAAGAAGGTAGGCGCCTGTGTGATCACGTTTCATGAGTTGTAGAGGCTGATGTTGTGCCTGTAGATTGCGGAACGCCTGGCGCCCTTCTTTTCGATAACACACCCTACACGCGGGACTATATCTGGCCCGTACGCGAAGCTAAGCCATACGGATAGGCGGCTCGCGCTGGATGTTGCCGCTACTGTTGGCTCGTGCGCACCCGAAGGAGCAGTGAGGGAGAAGCTTGATGCTGCCGTTGTGCGCGCGATCACCGGGTTGGCTCAGTCGGTAGATGCAGGACTAGTAGGCGATGGCGAATACTGGGCCGCTGTAAGGCGTATCGTATAACCATTACATGTCCACGTTTCGTGTTGTACCTCCTTCGCGTTCAGAGCGCGCCGAACATCCATCCGGCCCACGGCCGAAGTGGCCGAAGTGGCCGATCTTATCATTATCGCCTTGCGCCGACGGGATGATGTCAGTCAGGCGCAAGGGACTGAGAACCTGTGGCACGCATAAACATATAGACCTCGATACGGTCGAACCCACTCTCGCTCGACCTTCCGCGATCCACATCTCCCGGCTGGTATATATACTTCGACGTTCTGAGCAGTGGATCGCTTTGATCTCCTTCACAAAGCAACTTGAATAGTGCTCTAAGTATACAATGCCGGAACAGAAGAGCGCGCTGAACGTGGTCATGGTACGCTGGATCGTGTTGGTACTTGCCAGTACGGGTTTGGCTCACGGATTGGCGCGAAGGGTGCCATGACCTTCGGATACGAAGGAACGGACGGGGCGCGCCTGCACACGCCCGAAGCCGTATCCGAGGTCCTTGACGTCTTCCAGAACCATGGCTTCAATGAGGTGTGTTCCTCTTCCCTGCTTCAGCTATGCCACCCAAGTTCTCGTCTCTTTCATTCGCATGGCTCATCACTCGTTAGATCGACTCTGCACGCGTCTACACGAGCGGATCGTCTGAAGAGCTACTCGGCAAGATCGACTACAAGGCTCGTGGGCTATTGTACGAGACGAAGCTGTACCCCGTGCGTTTCATATCACTCCCGCTCAGGGATGTACTGACCCTCTATCACGCTACAGGCGGCTCCCATGAACATCACGCACAAGCCCGAGGTTCGTGCTAGTAGGCATCGATACTCACGCGAACGCCACTGAGCATGTAATCCAGAGCTTGCGCGAGAACCTGGAGAAGTCCCTCAAGGCTATGAACACCGAGTGAGCAGCACTGATTCCCTTAGGCCACCTCTTAAGCCCACTGACCCACTATCAAGCTGCCTCGAGATGTGGTATCTGCACGCTCCCGACCGCAGCACGCCGTATGAGGAGACCATGCGCACGGTTAACGACCTCTACAAAGAGGGCAAGTTCAAGCGCTTCGGCATCAGCAACTACTACGCGTGAGCAGTCTCAACGGATGGAGATGCACGGCCCCTGATGCTCACCGTCTCGCGTAGATGGGAGGTCGCGGAGATCGTACTCATCTGTCGCAATAACGACTGGATCCAGCCTACCGCGTACCAGGGCATCTACAATGCCATTCACCGGTACGCCTCTCGCCGCCGTGATGCTTCTCTAGCAATTGACGATGTGCACCGTACCACACAGTCGCGTCGAGCCCGAGCTCTTCCCTTGCTTGCGCAAGTTCGGCCTCAGCTTCTATGCCTTCAACGCGCGTATGTCCACTTTCCGCTGATGTGCGGGGTTGAGCTCATGTCTTTTCGTTCAGTCGGTGGAGGCTTCTTCACAGGGAAGTACAGTTCCTCGAGCGACGCAGCAGGCCAGCGCTTCGACGCAAACGGCAGGCAGGGCCAGATGTACCGCAAGCGGTCCGTACAAGCGCCTTCTCTCCACACGCACGCCGCTGATGTAGAAGTAGGTACTGGAATGACCCCTACTTCAAGGCTATCGACCTCTTGAAGCCCGTATGCGAGAAGAATAACCTCACGCTCGCCGAGGTCGCGCTCCGGTGGATCTCGCACCACAGCTTGATGAGCCGCGAGCATGGCGACTCGGTCATCATCGGCGCGTCGAGCACGAAGCATCTTGAGCAGAACTTGGTCGACCTCGAGAAGGGACCCTTGCGTGAGTGCTTGTCGAGTGCCGGTGCTGAGGATGTAAGCTGACAAGTCTATAGCTGAGGACGTGTTGAAGGCACTTGATGAGGCATGGGTGTCGGTCATGCCGGTGGCGTCGAATTACTGGCATTGAAGGGTGGTGGATTATGAGATTATGCTGAAAATGAAGCGCGGTCAGAGCAGGAGAAATATATCTCATCGGTGATCTGCGCTATATGTAATATATGCACGAATCGACCACAACTGCGCTGTAACGCGTCCGGGATGGAGTACATAGCAAGGTGGCGCCTGAACGTCTAGATCGTGTCTGCGACCGCTCTTGCTCTCACGACAGTATTGCGCCTGATGTGAAGATTCGCGAGAGGCAAACAAACGTTGAGAGACAGAAAGAATAGGGCACGAGGTTCATTCAATCACTGGGCATGACCGCCGTTCATGATGACGGTGAGAGCAAGACGCGCAACCGCGCGCGCCTGCGCCGTCTTCGCTTCGTGCGCCCATGACGTCGGACTCTAGTACACTCGGAATAAATGTTTACCTGTGTCGTTCTACCTTGCTTGGAATGCTGATATGATCACGTCTCTTGCTCGTGCGTCACAAGAGATACCACATTGGCGAAGAATCGACGTTCCAAATCCGTCGACAAGGGGACCCACGGCGAATTGAGCACGATTTTCCTCGTTCTGTCATGTCGATTCATGATAAGGAGCGCACCGGCAGTAAAAATATGCGATCCATGACACTCGGAGTCGGCTGTAAGTGAGAAGAATATAGTTCACTCGCGGTCTCATTACGATAATTGAGCCGCGTCATCTCGGTTAGACTCGGTTAGGTCGGGTGCAGCCCCGTACAACATCGGCCTCTCATCCAACTGCGTTCACGTTTACTGTCCTATGATAGCGTACAGGAAGTACAGACGTGTGGATACGTGTTGTTGCGGCACGCATAATGACATTATCAATGTGCTGTCAATGCCAGTTTTCGCCAGGGTCATGTGGCTCTCATCCCCTCAGCCAGCTGAGTAGACCAATCCACCTTGGAAGGCATCGGGTGCTTACTGACTGCGACCCACCATGTACTGAAAGGTATATAAGCTCTCGAGGATCGCCGCAATGAGGTCAACGCAAACTCGCCCCTCTACCTGTTCTCTACGCATACCACACAATGTCCGAACAGAAGAGCGCTCTGAACGTGATCATGGTTCGCACGACATCCCCTGCTACTCCATCACATCATCTCATTGGCTGTAGGGTGCCATGACCTTCGGGTACGAAGGCACAGACGGCGGTCGCCTGCACACGCCCGAGGCTGTTTCTGAGGTCCTCGACGTCTTCCAGAAGCACGGCCATAAGGAGGTAACGATGTTCTTGCGATCGCTTGAGTACTGGTTCTCATCGTCGCATCATCTTTGCAGGTTGACTCCGCACGCTTCTACTGCAATGGATCGTCCGAGGAGTTGCTCGGCAAGATCGACTACAAAGCCCGCGGACTGCTATATGAGACGAAGCTGTATCCTGTACGTGCAACGGCCTCATCTTCACGCACAAGTAGAGACTGAACAACGTTCAATTGGTATAGGCCCCGCAGATCAAAGTCTCGCACAGCCCTGCGGTATGCACTCGTGATTGTATATGCCGCGTCCGAACCGGGGTCTAAAGTTGCTCTCCAGGATCTGCGCCAACACCTCGATATATCGCTCAAGGCTATGAACACCGAGTACGTCCACGAGATGTCTTATAGCTTCTTTGCTTTACATTGTCACAAGCTGTCTGGAAATGTGGTACCTGCACGGCCCGGACCGCACGACGCCGTACGAGGAGACACTCCGCACGGTTAACGAGCTTTACAAGGAGGGCAAGTTCAAGCGCTTTGGTATTAGCAACTACTACTCGTGCGTAGCTCACCGTCATCGCTGCATGAGACTAGGACCCTGACACTGCGTCTGCGGATAGGTGGGAGGTTGCAGAGATCGTCATGATTTGCCGAAGCAACGGATGGATCCAGCCGACCGTTTACCAGGGTCTCTACAATGCTATCCAACGGTGTGTTTATACCGCTAGGCCTGACATAACATTGTACTGATAGACACAAACAGCCGCGTTGAGCCCGAGCTCTTCCCGTGCTTGCGCAAGTTCGGCCTCAGCTTCTACGCGTTCAACGCCCGTATGTCATTCTCTCGTCATGGTTAGCCCTGATTCTGACGGTTAGATGTTTAGTTGGCGGAGGTTTCTTCACCGGGAAATACAACCCGGATAGCGATGCTGCTGGATTGCGCTTCGATACGAAGAACTGGCAAGGCCAAGCATACCGCAAGCGCTACTGGAACGACCCCTACTTTAAGGCTCTCGACCTCCTGCGTCCTGTCTGCGAGAAACACGGCTTGACCTTGGCTGAGGTGGCCCTTCGCTGGATGTCGCACCACAGCCTGCTCAAACGCGAGACCGGTGACGCTGTGATCATTGGCGCGTCGAGCACGAAGCACTTGGAACAGAACCTCATCGATCTGGAGAAGGGACCGCTCCGTGAGTAGCTCGCTCATACGTCGAAACTGGCCTGTGTGCTGACGTTGTCGGGAATAGCTGAGGACGTGCTTGAGGCTTTGGATGAAGCGTGGAAGCTAGTTCTCCCTGTTGCCTCGAACTACTGGCACTGAGATCTGTGCCGAGCACATAACGCTACGAGACGCAGATGTGGGATCTGTAGATACTAGGGGATGCACAATGAAAAGCGTGACTGAGATGAGGGAATGGAGCTTCGACATATATACAAAAACAGGTACGTTTTGACGAATATAGCGGGCGTTGGAACGATGGGAGTGTGGCGGAAGTGAGTAAAGAGCGTATCGAGAGCGAGATAGGAAGCATTGGCATTGGAGACTTCGAGTTGTAAAGAATGCGGCGTAGGTGATAGAAAGCAAGGATGATGTGCGATGGACTGACAACAATGGTGGTGGTACAAGTTGGGCAATCAAATGGGGTGATCACACTTCTGGCAAACGTACAGTGCAGAGTTTTGCGCTTCCTCGCGCGTATCTGGGGCCAGTATGTCTTCAAGATCGATAGCTTCAGTTAACTCCTCGAACCACTGCTTGAGAATCTTACGCCGAGACTGTGACAAGACTCCTGACGTGTGCGCTTCGCGGATCCATTCGCGCGCACGAAGGACATACGCGATATTGCCCGCGATGTTGCCGGGTAAGGGACGTACTATACGCTGCTGCGCTATGTCGACAAGGGACTTCGCGAGGTCTCGGGGCAAGCATTGCCGGACCTTAGCAAGATCGAGTTGCCTAGCGCGATTTGCGATAATGGCCGATTTCTGAGACTGAGGTCCGGGATGAGCTGTTTCTCCAAGACCAGCCAGAAGAAGGCCCTTCGCATGATGCGCAATGTTCGCGAAGCGGGTTGACTGCACAAGTCGGCCGCCCTCACGGCAATCAGAGTGGCACCAGACCTTACAGTTTGCGCAGAATCGCAGGGGATGGACGAGAGCATCGTCTGGGTTGTATCCAATCCCACAATCTGCACATTTACAGTTCACCTCCTTTTCAGTAAACTGACATAAGAATGATGAGCATCAGCTGGCAGTCAATCTATGCGTACTCACTTCTAGTACGCTGTTTTGTTTCGAGTTGAGGCGGAAAGCACTCCTGATGTAGAAGACATCTACATCCGGGAGGAAATGGACATGCTCGTTGAGCGGACGAACGTCGGCAGGACCTATGGTGTGCTGTAAAGTCAGAGCAAATCGCGTAGTGCTTGTAGGGTGCTGACCGTCGATGGTAGCAGAATGAACGAAGTCCTGCCCTTTCACGGATTGGCAAGAGCTCCGCTCCCATCTACCCATGCATGAGGGATCACCGCTGCCGAACCAATCAGACGTGCTCGTCAGATTCCCAATGAAGATCGCCCACCTTTTGACACCTTCAGCCTGAATCTCGTCTCTGCTCCAGAGCCATTGCACACAAAGCCAGTACTAAGAAGACAAGCCATCTTGCTCAGAACGTGTCCGGCGCCGATATCACAGAGGTAAAGCAAAAGCATACTCACACCGTTACCCGTATTCGCGCGGCGAATGTCGATTATCTGGCCTACCCACCACTCCCACGGCTCGATCGACCGAGAAAGGTTCATGAGAGGAGCTCCCAAGAAACGAGCACTAGAAGCACAACACCGTCAGTACCACGATGATGCGTTTCCTCCGATTCGACTCCCGCCTCACAATTGCCCGGTCTTGAATGTGTGTTTCTCTCCCTTCGCACTAGAGGAGGCAATCGCCTCTGGTACAGGTCACGATCAGATCAACGAGGCTACAAACGGTTCACTCACGAGTGAAACTATTCGCCACAACCAAGCTCTTGAACGCCTCTACGGCGATATTGGCATCCTCGTTGACACTAGCCTTCGTCTTGCGAGGGGATTTCGTCATAGATACCCGGGGAGCTTTAGGCATGACGGGGGATTCTGAGCTGGGGTGAGAGCACTTGCGATGCGCGATGGTGGCATAAAACAAAACGCCATATCACCGTCGTGCGATGACCGCGTGTAGATCGGGCGCCTACTGTGGTTCTGGCGCCCACAAAGCGTGCACGCGCGCGGCGGGCGTGAGTAACAAGCGGATCGCATCGTTGAAAGAGAATCGTACTGGTCCGACACGGCCCATTCTGGGAGAGGTTAACGGGCGTCCTGAAATGGAGAGCAAAACAGGGAAGTCAGTGATGCACGAAGTTGCATTATGTACATGGGTGCGGGCGGTTGAAACTCGACATTCAGCAAGGACGACGTGTGAGCAACAAAATCAAGAAAACAGGTGGAACGGGAGCGAGACGAGATCCGTTCAAGATAGGAGTGTGATAGAGTACACGGAGAGAAGTATCTGCGTGATATGTACTTCAAGAGCGGATAGAGCGATGTCAAGGACTAAGTAAATTATGGGCGTAGTTGTTACATATCGACAGGCGGACAAGAAAGCGGGCAAGGAAAGCAAGACAGGGGGACAAGTCCGAGAAGATATGTTGGCGATAGCATGTTACATAGCGAATCAAACGGGGTAGCCACATTCATTGCAAACGAAAAGCTCAGTCAAGTCGGCTTCTCTGCGGATGTCGCGCGCAAGGAGATCGTTGACTGCAATCTCGTCAGTCAGCTCGTCGAACCATTTCTCGAGCTTTTTGACGCGATCACGCGACAATCCGCCTGGAGTGCGAGCTTCGCGAACCCACTCCCGCGCACGGAGCACGTACGCTTTATTGCCCACGATGTTGCCGGGAAGAGGGCGCACGATGCGCGTCTCTGCGAGAGAAACGAGGGTATTGAGCAAACGCTTTGGCACGCGCGTGGACAGAGTTTTGAGGTTCACGTTGATGGCTCGCTCTGCAACGTTCCGAGCTTTCTTGGACCTTGGTCCAGGGCGCACGGGATCCCCGGCGGGTCCAGATAGAAGAAGTCCTTTCGCGTAGTGCTGTCCATTTGTAAACTCGGAGGATTCAATCAGTCGTTTGCTTTCGCCCTTGCGACAGCCAGTATGACACCAGACACGGCAAGTCGCACAATATCGTAGCGGGGTCTCATACGACCTGTCGGGATTATATCCTTGTCCGCACTGCACACAGCTACAGTCGGACTCTTTGTTGAAGTGCTGCAGCAGTACGTCAGACCCAACAATGTACGTTCATTCGAAATGACTCACCGTCAATGTTTTCTTCCCATAATTAAAAATACTCCGCACATAGAATGCATCGATGTCTGGGATACGCATCACATGTTCGTCGAAAAAGTACACCTCCGTAGGGCCTTGACGATGAATATGAGTGTCGTATGCATATAAGAGACCCAATCGACGTGCACCTTCAATAGTATCCGTATGGACGACGGTCTCGCTCTTGAAAGCGTTGTCACACAGGATTCGTTCCCATTCACCCATATGAGAGACATCACTGGAGTTCATGAGGCGAGTCACTACGCTGCGTCTTACAACAAGCTGAACCATACATTTCCGCGTTTAGAGCTTGAACTTCTTCTGGCGCCCAGAGCCATTGAACGTGGACCCAAGCCTGTAGACACGGATGAGCGATAGATCCACAAGAACACCATACAGTAAGCTACTTACACTGCTGCCTGAATCTGCGCTGCGTATCTCTTTGATCTTGCCTACCCAGTACTCGCTATCCAAGACGTCGTCTCGACCTTCCAGAGTGACGTTATAGAATCGAGCACTGCGCGAGAACAGACGCACAGTTGTCAGTACTCTGGTGGCTAGGAGATTGAGAAGGCCTACTAATCGCCAGGTTTGAAGACTACTTTGTAGTTCTTCTTTGAGCCAGTTTCTACAGCCATGATGATCAGTGGAGGGTCGCGGTGCCGAGACCCTACACGAACAACGCACTAGTAAACGTCGGAAGTTTAGCGAGCGTCTGGAACTCCTCGAAGGTTATGTTCGCGTCGTTTGTATCGCGTAGCTTGACTGTAGCAATCTTATGCGACTTGCGTCGCGAGAAGCGAGGCGCCTTAGCTTTTGGCATAGCGCGCGACAGACAGAAACGTCGCAGGCGGGTGGCCAGACCAAGCGAGCTGCGACGCGGGGATGTGGTGGTTGGAATCAAGACGCGACGACGGACTTTGCCGCGGTGGACGCGTTTGATTCAGGCACCCGAACCGACTTGCCACTGCTTTCGCCCTTACACCCACATAGAGCACCGACTCGGTTCCGCTCTCTGCGCCCACAATATCTTTTACAACTGGCCACATTGGGCGCTTATACTCTATTGGCTATTGTCCTGAACTATGGCTGCGTACTTCTTCGCGTCGCCGGTTGACGTCGACATCCAACTTGAAGGGGAGGACTTGCGGAAGAAGGTCGAGGCGAAGGCAGAGAAAGACCGCATCATCTCATGTCCTGTATATTATGACGAAGAGAACGTGTCTGGAACGGTAAGTATTATCAATGATTCAATGGATACGCGTCCTGAACGTCGCACAAGGTTACTGTGCGGGTACGGGACGGCAAGAAGATAGTACACGATGGGATCAAGGTGGAGTTTGTGGGCAATATCGGTACCCTCAAAGCCTCATAGCGTGTATGATCTACTCATATTGATTGCAGAGCTGTTCTATGACCGGGGGCACCACCACGAGTTCTTGACATTATCACAAGAGCTGGCTGCGCCGGGTGAAATGCGGCAAGCGCAGACGTTCGACTTTCAGTTCAAGAGCGTGGAGAAGCAACACGAAAGCTACCAGGGTATCAATGTGAAGTTACGGTACGTCGCGGTTCCTTCGAGCCGGACATGCTTACCTGAACTCGCGAGACAGATACTTCCTGCGCGTCACGATATCCCGACGGATGGCGGAGGTCGTGAAGGAGAGGGAGATCTGGGTACACTCATTCCGGATGCCGCCGGACAGCAACAACTCTATCAAGATGGAAGTCGGCATAGAGGACAGTCTGCATATCGAGTTCGAGTATAACAAGTCCAAGTACGCTCCACCACACTACGCTCGCGAGATTGCATGTCGTTGCTGACGTTGACATAGATACCATCTAAAAGATGTCATTGTGGGCAAGATATACTTTTTGCTCGTACGAATCAAGATCAAGCATATGGAACTGTCTATCATCCGCCGCGAAACAACGGGATCACCACCCAATCAATATAACGAGAGCGAAACGATAACCAAGTTCGAAATCATGGATGGTGCACCAGTACGAGGTTAGAGCCCACAGCTGTGTCTTCCATTCCGCGTGTTCTGACATTTTGTGCAGGCGAGACCATCCCTATCCGACTGTTCCTCGGTGGCTTCGACCTCACGCCCACGTTCCGGGATGTGAACAAGAAGTTCAACACCCGGTACTACCTCAACCTTGTACTTGTCGACGAGGAGAACCGGAGATACTACAAGCAGAACGAGATCACCATCTTCCGGATACCTGATGTGCGCGCCACTGTGTCCTTTCATGTTCAATTTACTGAATGTCCCAACAGAACTGAGCGCGGGCGCGTACTTGTATTTCCTATCATTATATCTCTCGCGAACTACCTGTCACTTCACGCGGAACAATGTTGCTTTCCTGTCTCTTTCTACACAATCGCATGACAGATTCGCGATGCCAATGATCTGCACACGCTCACATAATGGTATAGATTGGTACGTACAAAGCAAGGAGTACAGGCAAACTCGAAAGCAAGGTGAAATGTCCACTGTCATCAACGTCCGACGAAGACCTCAAAGATGGGAAATTGACTGCGCGATGCTTGCTCAGCCAGTAAGCTGGGAGGCCCGCCTCCTGCGCGCCTCGTCCAGGTCCCTAGGCAGGACGGCTGAGTCCTGGCGCAACAAGCTTGTTGGTGAGCCCGCGATGGACTCGTCCTCGAGTGCCCGTTCGCTCGCATCCTCCTCCTCCTGCGTGGGTTGCAGACGCGAGAAGTCGATGATATCACTATCAGCATCGGAGTCCCCGCGCACAACGCTGTCGATCATGTCGATCGAGTCATGCTCCGGCGCAACGCTGCCTCGTACAGGCGTCGACGAGGGCTCGGGCGTCGTACGGCGCATCACAGTGCCGAAGCTTAGCTGGCGTGAAGGTGTGCCTCCAGGCCGTGGGGTTACGAGAGACGTTTGCGATGGATTTGCTGAAGGTGGGCGAACTGCCCTCGTCAACATAAGCGGCATTGCCTGGCTACTGGTGCGCGCATGCGCCCTCGCTGCTTGGAACGCAGTGTCGGGCGCATCATCTGCCAAGTCGGGGTTCGAGAGCCAGTCCATGTTGGCAGCGTGCTCGTTTGCGGCGGCGCTCAGCGGGCCAGGCAGCTCACTCCCGCCGGACGCGTTCGCGGGCTCAAGCGACTGAAGACTCCTGTTCGGATCATTGATGGCCTGGTCTTGAGTCTTCGGCGCTGGCATGAGGCTCGTCGACGCGGTCAACGAACGTGAGCGGGGATACGCGGCGATCCACTGGCCCGACGTGACGCTTTCTGGAGAAGCCATCGATGTAACATCTTCACGGGAGCTTTCTGGCACGCGGCGAAGGCCTGCAGAATCGGGGATGGCGGGGTACTGATCGCCCGGTGTTACAGGTGAGGTGAAGTTATCGCGATCGAGCAGGCCAGTGGCGTCTTCGAACATAGACGCGCGAACGGGTGGGACAGGTTTGCGCCTTGAAGATGACCGACGCATGAGGTCGTCACCAGACGTTCGAGGCGCATACGGGGGACCGGCTTCCGTGCCTTGGTACGATGAACGCGCCTGCTCCTTTGGTGGAAGCGGGAACCGAGCGATCCGTCCGAAGAGAGCGGATGCTCTCCGTAGGGAATCGCGAATACCAGGGCGATGAGGAGAGGGAGGGTCGATGCCAACTCCGCTACTACTCCAGTGAGAGCGCAAGAGGCTGCCCGTTGGTCGCTGTGGTTCGCCAGGGTTGTATGTGAGAGGTCGGCCAGGGCTATACGCAAAGGCGGGGCTGGATACCCGATCATCAGCTTCGCGTCGCGCTTGGAACCGTGCAAAGGCCTCGGGGTCATTCCTGAGCGAGTAGTGATTCGAAGCATCGCTATTACGGTTGGAGCCTCGGCCACGGGGCGGCATGAAGATGCTGGGCGATGGGAGGTTCGTATCCGACAAGCGCAGAATGAGCGTAGGTGCGCGATTGCGCCCCAAGGAGACCGTGACGCGTCGAGTGGTGTCCATAGACGATACGTCCGCACGTTCGCCGCTGGGACGGTAACGACTGAGAGGTCGGGGCATAGAGGGGAACTGGACCATCCCGCCAGCCATGAGGGGTGCTGTGCCGACGGCGGTTGCAGATAGTATCGAGGCAGAACGTGGCGGGGCAAGGTCCACGGCGGGGAGATTCGACAAGCGTGCAGAGCTGCTGACGAGCATAGGGTTTCCGATCTGTAGACGAAGAGTGGTGTTGCGCTTCACACGTCTGGAATCCTTCTCGCTGTCCATCATCTCAAAACGTAGGTGACGGTCGGGGCTGGGAAACGAAGTTAGTATCCGGATCCAATGAACGTAGCGCAACATGGTTGACCGTACCCCTTCACGACGCCGATGATAACGCATGCACGACCGACCATGCGCAGGATTCTCCTGGTGAGATAGATCCCAAAGGATCCGTCCGCGAAGCCGACGAACGCTTCCGCAGCGGACAGAGCCATGCCCAGTGCAACCCAACCCGTGCCCTTGAATAGATACGTCTCCTCCTGCATGCCGCCCTTGTCCTCGATCTCCTTCTGCCGTACGAATGAACTCGCGAGGCGAACAAAGAAGACAAGGAACGTGACGACGGAGTACGTGGCCATGAGAGCCAGGCTGAAGCTGTTGAAGAACACGCGCGCGGTCTCCGCTCCGCCGTTGCGGGTGCCTACTGCGAACTGAGGGCCTGTGGGAAATTGCACCACGGCTTTCCATGAGGATTAGTTCATCTTACACGGGAGGCCACACAAAGGAAGACGCACTGTAGTTGTTCCCGATGAAAGATCCAACTTCATTCGTGGCGAGAAGGACGGGGATGACGACGAGGGCAAACGTGTGGGCCACGAAGACAAAGCGTCGTGGGAAGTATGGGAAGAATTCCGTTCGTTTGAAGATATACAGGAAGCCTGTGAACAGAAGTATGGGTATGAATGAGGTGGCGCCTGACTCGAACGTCAGTCTCAGTCTCAAGAGGTGGCGTAACCAGTTGCATGGACGCACCAATGAATATGTCGAGGTTTCGGAAAGATGAGAGCGAACTGCTGAACATGGGGATTTCGTGCGTGAGGACATCGAGGACGGCGAGAAACAAGTAGAAGATGCCCTCGGCAGCAAGTAGATAGCGTCGTCTACCAGGAAGCATCAGCATCGTATGCTCGATAGCTTGGAGTAGTGGACGTACCGGCCTTGTCCTCTACCTGCGACGATTAACCCAAGAGAGAAAATCAATTCAAGACCAGCAGGGATCAGCAAAAGCCCGCTCTCCAGCCTCGTGAGGCCGATACACCGTAAGACGGGGACGAGAGACAGGCAAGTTGAGCCCATAGACCGGTCCGATAGCGAGATGACGAGTGGTAGTTCGGTGGCCGGGGTTGTAGGATGTTGAAAGTAGTGTTGTTCTTCAATACATCTCCAGGACAGAAGAGCGCGACCCGGCGATTGACAAACAGCGACAGAAACAACAGTCAGAACAGAAAGAGGTACAAAGGAATGGAATGCAGACTGGCTGCAGAACGAGCGACCCGCGGGGTGAAGCAGAAGAGAAGACGAAAGTCGAGAGCAACACTATTCGGTGCAAGCGCGTAAAGCACTGGCCCCCCCTCTTCGATTGATTCCCATGATGGTCCCCACGAGGGTAGTAAAGATGCAGCAAGTGCGGGTGTTCCAGAACCGGTGTAAGGGGCATAGAAACCAGTTGCCATCGTCTTCACGCAGGTGGCGACGCTGCGTTCCCAGGGCATCAGCGTCTACCGCCGCCGTGGCCGGGAAAATGCCAAGAGACCCGTACGTGACGCAGTGAAGCTTCGCTCACTGGGCTGAGCCATGTCATAACATGCAGTCTGGGGTATTTATGTACATGTTTTCCGAATGCAGAGCGCTGAGGGCGTAACATGACGGTTGCGGGGAAGAAGAACTTCGCCGCGCCGGGACTTCCGGAGGGGCCGGCATGTTGATGGCCCTCGGCGCTGTAGCGGACATGAATTACGACCTCCGAGACTCGTTCCCCTGGTCGTCCTGCCCGATATACGCAAGCCAGGAGGGATCGGGAGATACAGTTCTGGGCTCGGGCAATCGGGGCAACCCAACAGAGGGGCCGTTGATATACCATTTGTGATAGTAATAATTACTAGAAGCGCTGCATTTTGCAGCTGAAACCTAGCTTGGAAAGAATAGGCTTCCAAGTTGTAATCTCAGCATCTCGTGC
Source organism: Peniophora sp. CBMAI 1063 (assembly GCA_900536885.1). Taxonomy (NCBI): domain Eukaryota; kingdom Fungi; phylum Basidiomycota; class Agaricomycetes; order Russulales; family Peniophoraceae; genus Peniophora; species Peniophora sp. CBMAI 1063. The sequence goes on from UWZB01000046.1 coordinate 153,046, forward strand.
GGGGTGAGTATACCACTGGCGCTATAGGCCTTACTACAGTGTATAAGAGTCTCTCTTCGCAGTCGAAAGCAATTGTGGCCGGCCAGGGGCCACGGCCTTCGGTGTAGGGATTTTGTGAGATCCTGTGTGTCAGCTGGCAAAGAGGCGAGCGAAGCTCGCCGACCCATCGCGGATGGTGATAGGCGGAGGACGAACGCGACGAACGGCGCAGCGCTGCACAGCTGCGCTTCGCGTCGGGCTTGCCTCGGGGATCGTTCCCATGCCCGAGTCGCGCCCGGAGCGCGGCGTCGAGCTTCCCTATCGCGAACCAACGGTTCGATGGACTCGATACTTTAGAACATATATATTAAGAGGCTGTACATAGGATGACTGTGCTAGAATACTGCGGATTTGTAAGCTAGGGGTATATAAGGACAGAGCTCAAAGGACTCGTTTCGGACACGATACAGAAAACACGACCATATTGTACACTACGTAGAGTAGCTGGTGCAATAGACGCCCTCACAAGGGCATTGAGTCGAAGCTGACCGTCGGAAACCCAACATTCGGCCGGCGCGGCTGATTCGAGCGACGCTGTCGCTCCAGCCCGCCCTTGCTCCTGGCTGAGTCTCATAAGGCAGTTCAAGATAGTATCCTCGACTGATCTTTCTGCCCACTAAAGCAAGGCCGTGCAGGACTACTGCGTGGCTTGGGGTAAAAAAGGTTGGGAAACCGGGTGATGTAACGCAACTGATCGTATCAGCGCGTCTCCGGCAATCACCGGTTGGTCGGTTCCTGCGCCGGATTTCGAAAGTGGGAAACCTAGCCAAGCTAGGTAACAAGCATGGTGCTATGCTAAGTACCAAATGGGAGCTGTACGCTAATCCCTAACCCACGAGTACGATGACAACAGAGTATGACGAAGAGACCGAGGAAGAGATCCTCATACAGCTCAGAAATCACCAAGGTCAATCTCTATACTCTCAAGGACGCTCGCCTCGAAGTCTTTGCCCTTCGAATCAGAGACGGGTTTCGCGATGGAGGTGTCCGGCGTGCCAGGTGGTAAGGGTGTCGCAGTTCTACCCTGAATGAGCAGAGCATCAAGCCGCAAGGATGATGAAGAACACACCTTGAAGCAGCTGCAAGCCGACGTTGCTCGCGTTCTTTCCTCTTGCGCTCGGCCTCCGCGTGCTCAATCTTGCGTACGGCTTCCAGATTGGCCTTCCGATTCCGCTCGTTGACTTTCGCCCAGCGCGCGGCTGGATCATCAGCTGGAGCGGGCGTCGTAGGCTGCGCATTGACACCCAATGCAGCCAGCTGTTCGTCGACCCTCTGGACCTCAGCGTGGTCGCCATACTTGACAGCATGGTTCCTCGCCTGTTGCAATTCTGCGCGCCGTATGCGTTCTTCCTGTATTGTGAGTCCACCAGAGAGATCCCGTTTGCGTTGGAGTATCGCGTCAACATCTTTCTGTATGCAAGTTAGCACAGACCGGACGCCGCGTACGTCATGAATGGAACGCACCTCGGTGTGGCGTTTCTGGTAGAATGCATCCATCTCCTTCAGTTTCTTCTCGCAAGCGTCTTTACCAGGGAACGGGATACCGTCGGCCTTGCACACCTTCACAATGCGGTCGAACTCGCGCTGTATGATATGATGAGCTCACGGGGAGTATGCGTTGTCGGTCAACTCACATCGGTGAATTCGGCGTTAGACGTTTTGTCCATAGGCCAAAACTTGCAGGCTTGACCGTGTCGTAGCTCGAACTCCTGGTCGACCATGACGTCGTTTACAGGATAGGGTTTCACCTTCTCGTCGGACAGCGCTGCCGTATATGAGCACGTGTAACATCGGAATGCATATAGACAGGTACTCACAGAGTACTTCGCATGCGCGGTAAACTGGTCGACCATCCTCGTTTCCGATGAGATACCGGACCCACATCCCTGGGACCCATATGAGCGGTGATAGAGTACATATATAACACAGAACGTACCCTTGACGTAGTCCTTGAACCACGGCGCCAGGTAATACTTCGCTATGCGATCCCGAGTAAGTTGTATCCTGTTCAGATCCTCCTTCTCAATTGGCTCGTCCTTGGACGACTTGGTGTAACCGCCAGATAACCTCCGTAGACGCTCGTCGTCCTGCTCGTCCCTCCCAATCTGACCGTCCTCATCCTCTTCGTCCGTCTCCATCTCCATAGGAGAAGATGACCTATCTCGGCCCGGCGAACCACCGCGCGCCTAAAGTCAACTGAGCAAGGTTCAGAATAGGCCGGCAATATCCGCCGCACCCGCTTCTCTGCGCGCTCTGTCCTCTTCGCTCGCAGGTTCTCCAACTGTTTCGTCTTCTCCTTGGTCGCACCACGGATCCCATGTTCACCTAAGCATAACTGTGAGATGAAATGGTGCGTGTATAATATATGTAAGACATACGTTTGGCCGCTTGAGATACGCTATCTTTGGGGCCACCTCGTGTTGCAAGAATGCTCTCTAATTGACGCTTGTCGTCGATCTTTTGCTTCTCATCACGCCGCTGCGTAAGGATGTCCTCGCGCTCAAATTCAGTCATTTGAAGTAGACTATGCGCCTGATCAGTAAACAGTCAGAGTAGTAGTGACGCATGAGCGTACCGGTCGCGCTCTTCGTCATCCACGTATAGTCCCTCGAGAGGATATTTCCGTTCATATGCGGCCAACATTTCCTGCCAACTCGGGCCCGTCTCTTTGTTGCCAGCGGGGGACTCTTCGTCCGACTCATCTCTTTCAGATACTGAACATCAGATGATGGTCATTCAGAGGCGGACATAAATACGTACTCAGCCCTACGGCGCTTCATCTTGCTCGAGGAACCTTGCTTCGCCGATTTACGCTTCTTAGACTCCTTGTGCTCCTCGTCTCCAGCAAGAGCAAGAAGCTCGTCATCTAAGTCCACGTCCGACATGGCTTCGTGGTCTGTGTGGTGAAGGGGCCGGAAGGTGGAAAGAAGGGGAGATGTGGCAGGACGCAAGTTACAGCTTCGATTCCAGACCCGCTGCCGCCGCAAGCGCCAACCACGCCATCAAACACGATCACCTGATAAAATGCCCCGCATGCCTGCACGCGCGATTATTCTTTTGGTGAGTACCCAGAGGTAGTGAGGCGAGAAAGCAAAGCTACGGTAAACGAGTGTGTGCAGAAATTGCTACAGGAGGTTTCTACGTAGTACACAAGGGGAAGTCGAAAACAAGCGCTTGAAAGCAACAAAGCAAGGGCCCAAAAGCACGAGGGCAGCATGCAAAGATACACTATGACTGCTCGGCAAGTACAAACTTTTGTTTCGCAGCTTTGGGTTTGCTCTCTCCAGCGCGCGTGTGCTTCCGACGTCTCTCCTCCTTGACGCGCTGGGCCTCGAGCATCGTCCGCTTGAGTTGGCCAGCCTTGTACACCGGCTTCGGTATATGACGACTCCTGTGGAAAAGCCGTTCAGTAATGTCTTCGCGCTAAGTAAGCAGGGAATCGCATACCGTTGCACTTTGCCGACTTGTTGGTCTGCTTGCCACTTGCTCTTGAGCGTCTCGCGATACTCGATAGCAGCGCGCTCGCGAGCAGTGATAACGCCAAGCTTCTCGGACGCGTTCGCCTTCCATACGCGCACGTTGCCATCGTCCGATCCTGATAACACGAAGCGAGCATCCGCGGTGAACGCGGTGCTCAGTACGCTGCATTCGGCGTCAGACATCAGCCGGGAGAAGGTTGTGGGAATCCCTGCTTACCGCTGCATGCGCTTCGTGTGGTACACCTCCGGATGCGTGCCCTGACCTTCCTTCCAAATGCGCACCGTCCTGTCCCACCCTCCGCTCGTGAACTCCAGACCCGTTGGGCTCCAGTCGCAGCTCATGACAGCGGCAACGTGCCCCTTGTATATTTGCCGGGGCGCGTTGAGTTTGCGGATGTCAAACGTGTACAAGTTGTGGTCCTCGGATGCAAGAAGGATCATCGTAGGGAATGTCGGAGACCATGCCAAGTCGTTGCTCGTCATCTGCACGGCCGTTAGCTATCGTCATTCACCCGACTCAGAGACCAGCCGACGTACGCTCATGACCACCCTCCTCTCTGCTTTCCCCGTTCGAATGTCATACAGGGTGAATGTACGGTCTGAACCTATACTTGCCAGTACGGAAGATTCCGATGGGTTGAAGCGGATGCCTGTCACGGATTCGGCCGACGTGGAGAAGGTGATGTCCATGATAGGCGCGCTCCTTTGCGCAGGTTAAGCAGCGGAACTACCATATAGGAAAGATAGACGCACTTCGTCTCATCCCATATTTGGACAACATTTGACGCCGTTGCAAATACGGGATCTGTCCAGTGATGTGCAATTCCGCTGTCATACGTTGAGACGCTGTCTTGTGAATGATGCGCTGAAGATGCTCACTTGAACGGCGCCTTTCCCGGGAATACCGCCATGGGCTTGGGCTCTGATGGACCAGCGCCAGGTGAACTCATCTCGGGCGAGCTTCGCATATCCCACATCTTCACAGTCTTATCCACACCACTGCTCAGCAACCTATTCTCGTCCGCCCAACATATGCCCGAAAGTTTTCCCTTGTGCGCGCCGGGTATCTTGGCGATCTGCGTTCGCCTAGCAACATTGTGCATGATGATCTCTGCATTCGCAGACATGTCAGAATGTTTCATACATAAACGTCAATCACAACGGACCTCCGTCCCAGCTTCCACTGGCAACATCCGTAACGCTCTCCGGCCTTTTCGCCAGAACCTCGATAGCGTCTTGATGCCCCTCCAATGCGGCAACGAATGGTTTCGCAAACATACGTTCCATCTTCGCAGCGTTCAATGCGCGAGTCCGCTCGCGTGCTCGGGCGAAAGGATGCATGAGGGGATCCAGATTTCGCTGCGTCGGTTTTGGGTCACCCGGACGTGCAGGCAAATGGGTGGAGGGTGCATGTTGGAGTACTGATATTTTCTGTGCGCCAGCTTAGCCGACGGTGCGATACTTCACTCTGAACAGATATGCCTACCACCATCTTAACGGAACCGCACCAATGGTCTGTGGCGATGAGAGCGGGAGTGAAGTCGCGCCCAAAGTCAAAAAGTCAGTCTCGTCCGGGCTCCGGCCCGGATGCGCGACTCGCGTTTGCGGCTTCGGTCGTCGCTTTTGCCCTGACCACCACCGTCTGATGCGGGCTTTCCGCGTTGACATGTACGTTGACAGTTGTGCGCGACGGTGGGCGACACATCATGACGAAACACGTACATCGTGCTCGATACTCTTGCGGAGTCCTTGGCTGGGGTAGGCGTGCAAAAGACCGAGCCGGTACTTGGAATATTCCCGCCCTTCTAGCGCCACGCCTTTACGCCCTGCGTCTTCCTTTGTCCACCTGGACACTGTTCAGATAATCACAGCCAATCACTTGACGTCTGCATGTCGGCATACGACTTCCTATGCCGGCGTTAGATCATCGCCTGTTGGCCAGAACGCGTAATGAAGAGGCAAAATGATTCAGATTCGCAAGCTGGCAGGACTCACTCCTGATTGCGACCTTCCATGCCTGTTCTGACAGGTAGCAGGAGGCAAGCCCTCCCTTTATATGCCGCGTGCGGGCTCCCTTGTCTTGCCACCTGTCTCTCTCTCTCCTCTATCATGGCTGTCATTGTACTGGCTCTGCGGCGTTTCGCCCGTAAAATATACGCGAGCCTTTTTGAAGCCGCTTTCGCCACATTCCTCTTCTCATGGGATGGGATGCTCTTCCTTGGCAATCTCCTTACGCCCAAGATACCTGAAGGCAAGGTGGTTCCCAAGGGCAAACCTGGCGCAGGCGGCGTCTGGCCCGAGTACAAGCCCCCGACCGAAGATGACAGTCGTTGCTCTTGTCCGGCCTTGAACGCGATGGCGAATCATGGTACGGTGGTGTCTTCGTTACGCAGCATGTACGCATTCGTCTAACCTACCCGTCCAGGCATCCTACCCCGCGATGGGCGCAACATTCGTTTCACCGAGCTCACTAGTACTGTGCGCGACACATACAACTTCGGACCTACATTCTGCATCTTCGTTCCCCGATTCATCGCCAAGATCTTGAACCGCACATACTCGACCGACCATCTGGATCTGAGCGATATGGATGTCCATAATGGCATTGAACACGACGCATCTCTTCTTCGTGAGTTGTCTGGACGATCTCGCAGTTTCGATCCATATCTCACTGCGGTGCATCAGGCGAGGATACATTCAGAAAGTTTCACCAAGGTCTTCCATCCGCAGAGCTGATCACTAGGTTCCTCGCCTCGGCAACGGGCCCCGCACCCAAAGAGCCCAAGCTCACCGTACACTACCCCACCGGCCCACCAGCACCGCCATTCTCGCCGCTCACGGAGAAGATTGACATGGACACCACCATTACGAAGGCAGACATGTCTTTAGCTCTCTCTAACGCACGCCGCGAGGCTCGGCAACTCAACCCGCAGTACTCCCTGGACCACGGGCACAGAATGTTTGGCGCATCCAAGTACGTTCAGACCTGGCTCATGTTCGCGGCGTGTACAGATTCATCTAACGATTGCACAGTGCCTCGACGATGCTCACTATCTTTGGTGGCCGTGTACGCGATCTCGCCACGATCCTCATCGAAGAGCGCCTCCCGACCGGGTGGGAACCGCGTGTTCGTGACCGATTTGGTCTGACGTTCGCAAAGTTCAACATGACGGTCATGCCAGTCGAGATGGGTGTGCGAGATGAGGTCGAGAGGCCGTTGAACCTGTGGTGAATGACTGGGCTTGGGACAAGTTTACCCTTGGGGTCCATGTAGTCGTGGTACCCGTCGATCATACACTGCCGAATGTTTCGCCGAGCGCTTCGAGTACCTGATGAGAACTATCTTTGATTGCTTGCGGGTGCGGTTGATACACCGCACAGCGGATAACGTTTGTACTCCGACTCGCAAGCGCACCCGAGGAACCATAACGGTCCGCAGCGGCGCTTGTAGTAGACACATTTCCTCGTGATGAGCGTCTAACGCGAGGCAGACCCACGCGCATTCAGTTGATGAATCGGTTCACAACATTAGTATTCTGGGTGAAGGTGTATGGCTTTGCTCCGTGATAAGCCCCGACGTAGTATGAGTCCAGGTTTCACTGGGTGGTTGCACCACTGCCCGAGGGACACGCCTGGACCCAGAGCGAGTCAGAGCGATCGAGCTACTACTGGACTCTTCCTGAATGGTATATTTCCTTCTCAGCTGAGGCTGTGCTGGCTTTCACACGTCACGTCTCAATTTAATTGGTGACTATGAAATGGGCATCGGTCGCCGTCGACTCAACGTCCCTTCCTGGGGGCCTCCGATTGAACGGGAGCCACTTTGACCAATCTCATCGGTGACGCCACCGTCTACGGGAACGTGAGAGGTTTCCTCCATTCTGTCGTGTGCAGCTAAGCCCCAGGCGGTGTGCCAGAAAGCGCTCGAAGACGAACTTCGAGGAGGCGTATGCTCAAAGGGAGCCGACCTTGCCATGAAACTTTCTTTGCACCTCAGGCCTCATGATCAACGAGACGAGGCGTTTTGGAAAGATGTAAAGATTGGATTGGCCTCTCCAGCTAGAAGGGTATAGCTGCGCTGGTACAAACAAAGGAAATGCAATCATGGAAGATCTACAGGGTACTGCGACGCCGCAGTTTCGCAGCATAACGCGTGACATAGCATACAAGTCTTCCAAACGAGTGTGCTATAAACGATTGTAGCGCAGCCCTATTGGAACTGCGATTTGACGATATGGTCTTTCTGAAATACCAAAAGGGGAGAGGAGTCAGCGAGCGGCACAGTCATGGATCGACAGCTCACACACCTTTTAACAAGGTTCACTCTGGATCCAATGGTGCACGCTGGGAACCGCAAGATCCTAGTAGGGTAGCACCGCTAGAGTTATACGTGCCCCTCTGGCATGTATAAGAGGGGCGCACAGGACTCAATTGCCAAGTAACGAGTTCCAAGCATCAACCCCTCCATGGACGGCGACGCTCTCCCTTTCGGCGATTTCTTCGGCCAGTTCGATCCTGGCTTTGACTGGATGGCAACCTACGCCCCTCTTCCAAGCAGTAGCGACGATCATGAATCTGCGATGCCGGTCAATGATATGGATGTATGCATGCCATGGAGCTGTAGAGGTGTCAACACAATACTGAGCAGAAGACAGAACACCGGCACACCTCCATCATCCCTCGGTTCCGACTTCGATTCGAGTCAGGGACAGAGCACTGCCGACTTCATGTCGCCTCATGCGCAGGTATTGGATGCCTCGCAAATGTCGATGATGCCGGCGGAGACGAGGTTCATATGTGGGCATCAGTCTCCATCTCGATCGACAACCAGCTCACGATACATGGTAGCGGAGTTACATCAAGGTGTAGGTCCCCAAAGCTTACCGACTGAAGTAAGTCCTCCCCGGACCAGCGGTGTTGTGAGTCCCTTTGACGAATTCGTCTCAGGTCACATAACAGGCTTGGACGGGGCGTACTACTCCGGACAGCTCGCTGACCAAGACCTTGCAGAATCTAAACCAACCTTTCTATATGGCCGATAATGCCCATCTATCGACCCTTAATCCGGGCTTTCAGCTCCCGAACGCCGGCACGCCGTTCGGCGAGGCCTTGCAAGCCTCCGGCCAGCCTTTCGAGGCCGCAGCCCATCCAGTCCTTCCCGAGCCTCCTTGGGCATACCCTTTGCCCTCTTCGGCACTCCCAATGCCCCTTCCGGCCAGTTCGGAGTCAATAACGAGCAATCCCGTTTCTCTTAACCGTCGCCGTCCTAGAGCATTGAAGGCAAAGCCTCACTCGGGACATGGGCCCAGAGTACTCTGCAGTGGATGCGGCCGAAGTTTCTCACGACGCGGCTCGGTGAAGCGCCACCTCAAGTCGTCGTGCCCCGGCACGACAGAGATGCACACCACAGAACCGTGCCCGCGCTGCAGGCGCGATTTCCATCGTCCCGACTCGATGAAGCGCCACCTCCAGAAGTCCTGCCGTGGACCTTCGGTGTGAGCGCGAAGGAAAGCCCCCCCATCATGCATGCCGGATCAACCAGGTATAAACTTACCCATCGGTGCAGATTCCGTGCATACGGCGCCCTTGCCTACTCATGGCCACCAGTTTGACCGTCCCCCACATGCCTCGTCATCTAATTACCTATTTCTGAACCACTCAACATGTAAGACTCGAGTTTGATGTAAGCGCTTCGACATGCGCACCTTCTGTATGCCCGATGTGAAGCACGAATGGTCATGACACAATGTTACCATTTTGCTGTAGACGGCGACTGGTTGGAAAGGGTGCCCTCACGAGGATCATACGCGAGAGTAGTGCTCTTTGGACATAATAGCGGTACAGGAAAGACATTTTGTCTGCAGTGGGAAAGCTGATCAGGAGCGACGACCGATTCGGACCGAAGGCGGCCGTCGTGAATAGAGCGCTTTATCAGTCCATCTTCTCCATAGAGTAGGCATATACATGATGATGATGCAGCATACTAGCTCACAGACCAAGGCGTATAGATTGCAAGATCATGGCATCGTGGTGGGCAAGAGCAAGCTCGGACGTGCGCGCCTGTGCGCGCGTGGGCCGCGAGAGGCAACACGCGCAGCGCGATTATCCTCCCACCACCACCAACGCGTTCAACATGGATGTCGTACGAGTGTCCTTGGCTTTGACGAAAAAAAAAATACTATCCCTTGCAATACCCCACTGTGCGTACGGACCCAGAATGCTGCTCGTCGGACACTCCGTCTATCCATGCGCGAATTGTTCGAGCCTTTCCCTTTACGGTATACTTCCGTTTAAGGCGTGAACCTCTTGTTCTTGCCGCTCATCCGCAATGAAACGCGAGACTTTTGCTTTTGTGCTTAATCGAGAACAAATCTGACGTGGTTGAGCCGCTGATCTACAGAACAAAAGGCGGAGCGCGAAATTCCGGTCCAGGGCGCGCGGCATTGGCCGACCAGGCAAACCACAAGGGCTTATACCTCGCCTTTTCTCTCTTTCGCCACCTACCCCCATGTCCTCACCTTCAGGATCCAACGACCCACCGCCCGTTGACCCGGTAGCCCCGACACCGAGTGGCGATCCACAAGAGGACGACTGGTACAAATACACGTTCGGGATGACCCCGCCTCCTTCCTCCCCAACTCGTGGAACAAAGCGTACTCATAGCGTGATGAGCGCGAGCAGTGATGAGAGTGCGGCGACGGACAACGCGGCGGCTGATGAGGCGAATGAGGGTCCTTCTACGAAGCGCGCCACCCGGGCGACTGGCGAGACCCCGACCACAGGCGCCACCGTTCCCGGGAGTGCATTTGGTACGTGATACTGCATCACTGCGATGTCGACACGCGTGCTCACATCTGTTGTGGTGTAGCCCTTACGCCCGAGGAACAGGAGTTGTACGAGCAGCAAAGGTGGAAGCCCAGTGACCAGCGACCAACTACCCAGCAAGCGGTTTTCTCCCAGTCGCATTTCGATCCAAACTACGATTTCATCGTGCGGCCGGAGGATAGCCCGCCGCGCGCATTGTCTTGGTGGAATAAGGTGGCTGCCAAATTCCGGCCTGGTCTAGCCATACGCGACATAAACTTCTACCCTATACTTCCCACCGATGAGGATGGTGAACCTCTGCCAACAAGGCATTCGCGCTGGTGGCTTCCCGATGGCGACGTCGTCGTCAATGTCGACAACCACCTCTTTCGTGTTCACAAGCGTATCATCATGCCGCACCTCCTTTTCTACAAGGAGAGGTTCGACAATCTGCACAAAGCGCCCGCCTACCACACAGATGAAAATCAGGACATCCCTCTGCTCGACTTGAGATGTATACACTCTGGATATGGTCAGAACGCCCGCTGGCTGGCTAGACGTGAAGCTACGGGGAAGGGCTGGCGGCCGGGATCAGAGGAGGAGACCATCTTGCTCGTCAAGGGACTCGCGGAATACGACTACGACAAGGATACCAAGAGGCGCAAGTGTGACTGCCCGACGCCGCGCGATTTCAGTCTGGCTTGCCAGATGATCTATTCCCCGTACGAGAGTTTCTACACAGATCTTCCGTTCCAATTGCTGACTAAAGTATAGACGCACATTCTTTAACCGTGGCCCGATCTTCTTCGAGGACCTTGAGCGCATGCTCCATCTCAGCGCATATTATCGGTCTTTGCGTCTGCGTGACTGTGCCATCTCAGGCCTCACGATGCTCTTTCCCACGACATTACATCAACATCGCCGTTACGCGCGCAATAACGCTGTACGCCTTTTGCCGGCCACCTACGCCATCGACACCTTGCATCTCTGCGTACGCTACTGTATCCCGCAACTTCTACTCGTCGCGATGTACACGCTCTCCAACTATGACCATCGCTACCTCATCGAAGGCATCTTCGATCCAACTCGCAACCACGACTGGGAGCTCGTCAGTTTCAATTCAACTGTCTCTGTCGGCGGCCTTAACATCACTCAGGTTGAAGATACTCGCCGGATTCCGAAACACGCGCGCGTGCTGGATCTGCAGCCATGGCAGGCGGAGTACTTTAAGGGCTCTATCGCCGAAAACCGCCAGGAAAGGGTGAAGGCGGCAGAGGAGCACCGCGCACCGAAGATCGTCTTGGATCCCGAGTTTGATCTGCGTGATATACTTGCACGTATCCTTCGAGGTCGCGCGCACATGCAGTCCGCAAGGCGCGACGTTCTCTTCGGTTTCTTACAGAAGATCCCCTCCTTCCCGGACGACCTAGGCAATATGTCGGTTGGGCTCACTGCCGATGGCGTTGCCCGTGACTACAAGTTCAGCGAAGGTTGTACATCGTTGGGGAAGATGATAATCCCACAGTTCGGTACCATCTCGTGCGCTACCGCTCTCAAAGCGCTCATGACCGAGCTGTGGGAATCAGACACCGTCCGCTTCACCAAGGACTTCACACTACCGAAACCTCGTCATGCGCTACGCGTCCTCCCCCTACGAGCAACGGGTCAAGGTAGACGTCGCGACGAGTTAATCAAAGCCCTCTGTCCGTCCTGCTTAGCGAAGTTCAAGTATGAGATGAAGCGCGGCCAACAGGAGCTGTGGGCCTTACTCCCGAAGTTCTTTGGGATGAAGACATGGTTCGATATCGAGATGAGGAGTCGGCAAATTACCCAGATGTTCGCGAAGGATTGGTTGGGTGGGCTCTGGGATGATGAAGCGGGCGCCGAAGGGGGGCTGTTCAGGAAGGATACTTCGTATCTGGACTATGATTTATCAGCCCGCCGTGCCCAGGTGAAGGCGGGCGCTGGACTGTAGAAGGCGTGCTCAGTCGAATGATCTTCCGTATAATATCTATCATGTATTCTCCCAGGCCCAGGGGGTCTTGATTGTTGAACAAGTTGGTCTCTTTGCGCTTACAGCCACCCATCTGTTGCATCCCATGTAGGCTTCGTTGTTGTCGTGTGCCCGTCCAATACCCGTCATGGATCGCAGCGCGCGGCATCCTCTGTCAGCTCTCCCAAGTTTATCCACCAATCGGCTTTCCTCACGGTCAGGGGGCTGTGTCTCAAGTAGTGAAGCAATGGTGATCAACAACGAACATGAACATGATGGTCCCCTTCCTACCCGCGCGCGTCAACACCGCCTCAGTTGGATTGGTCTCTGTGCGAACAGCCCACGTCGATGAGACTGCTGACATCGAGCGGGGATAAATAGACGCGGCGCATGACGAGCTATCGTCAGACACCGCAAGTACTTCTCGTTCTCTCGCCACCATCGCGCAACTCTTCCCTACACCTACATCTACCTCCTGGTAATGTCCTTTCTCGCACGCTTGCGCTCCCTGCTCCCTATCAACCTCGGACATACCTACGTCCCTCAGAATTCCCAAGGCATCTCCAACCTCTCGCACCAAATGTCCGTCGAAATCGCCACCTTCGCCTCCGGATGCTTCTGGGGAACCGAGCATATCTTCCTCAAGCACTACCCCATTAAAGATGACAAAGGCATCCTGAAGACTACCGTTGGCTACACGGGCGGCAAGGACGATATTGCCAACCCGAACTACCGCCAGGTCTGCCAAGGAGACACCGACCACGCAGAGGCCCTCCGCATTGAGTTCGATCCTGAGAAGGTCTCGTACGCCGAGCTCGTTGGTGCGTGGCCTTATTCTGTATTCAAAACACGGTCCTGACGTTGCACGCAGAGTTCTTCTACCGCACACACGATCCCACGCAGGTCAACCAGCAGGGCGCGGACACTGGCACTCGTACGTTCTTCCATTTCTCCAGCAGATCATAGTCTCATTTCACCCCTCCATATAGAGTACCGTTCTGCGATCTTCTACCACTCGCCAGAACAGAAGGAGATCGCCGAGCGCGTGACGGCTGAGGTTCAGGAGAAACATGTCGACGCTCGCGGCAAGAAGATCGCCACTGAGATCGCCAAGGCGGGACCGTGGTACAACGCCGAGGACTATCACCAGGGTATGTGGATCGCTACGCTCGTCTAGCACCTGTCCTCACGATTGTTGCAGAGTACCTTTTCAAGAACCCCTACGGCTACCAGTGCCCCACCCACAGGCTTTGGTGGTGATCACGATTCACGACTCGCGACGAAGTATAAATTGATTGTAGACCTGCTTTGCATTAGACGCCTCGATGGGCACCTGTAAATTGTATTGTAATATAACAAGTTTCCTACGAGACCGAAAGCGGTGTATTGGTTATGGTACTAAGTCATTAGTTCGATTGGTATGTGGGATGCGCCTGATGCGATTCATTGTGTCTACACCGAGCCTGATGCGCAGATAGTCAAAGGACGGACGAGATGGGTATGTGATAGGATGTTCGAGGGACAAGAGGTTGATTGGTGGCGCGCCAGACGAGGGAGAGGTGGGGACGTGATACGCGACATCTTCCATAGCAAGGGACGCCTCAGAGGTATTTGACCCATCCCTTTTAGTAACAAGGTAGAGTGTGCCGGATGGGTGAGGACATCGCTCGTCCCACCGAGAGGGGGTCGAGCTCGTCGCCCTGCACTTCATGCTCATCGCTGGCGTTTTGATCGTGGAAGAATCAAGGAAAACGGGGAGCAGCGGAAAAAGCTGAGAAATGGCCCGCGCGTCGTCGGACCGGTGAGCCGCGCCCATCATCCTTGTGGGGCATGCGCGCTTGATGCGCGCGTCCATCTTGGTTCGGAACGTTGATCAACGCATTTATACATCGTCCATACACAGGTCCCAGCTGTGCGGCACGCTTGCTTAGCGGTATGTGAGTAAATGCGACAATGAAAGTTCTGGACGTGACGAATGCGCACCCTTGCCGCTCCCAGATACGCCATGTCTTCCAACGAGTCTCTACCGTTATCCTTCCTAGATCTGGTCAAGAAGTGTGACAACTATCGCGTCCCGGCTCCAGGGTCTGCCGCTCTACCTAGACCTCTGTCCTTCTGCCTCACGTCAGACGGTAACACATTGGGTCTACTACACCCGCCAGTCGTCGACGCGCTACTCGAACACAATGCACACCAGCGATCTCAATCATTGCCCGAACACTGGGTGGTCGAACTACAGAATCATCGTGTATTCTTCACTTCGACGCTTACAACGCCTTCTGCGCGTACAAGAGCGATGAATGATACCACGACCTGGTGGCGCGACTCCGGCCGTTTCCCAGGCGTCATCTCCCCGCGATTGTGGCGCGGAGAGTGGTACGCGATATATGCGGACCCTTTCGGTCCTATCTCTCTCGCTGGAGGAGACCCTCTCTCAGAAGATGATCTCGATACGAACTCGAACTATGTCTTTTCAATGGAACGTGCATCCTGCGCACTCTTTGGCGTTGTTACGTACGGCGTGCATATGACGGTTTATGAACAAGACGACGACGGTGCCATCCGCGTCTGGGTCCCAAGACGATCTGCGACGAAACAAACGTTTGTCAGCCTTCTCAGTATACATCCATCGAGTACTCATGTGTATGTAGCTGGCCCGGGCTGTTGGACAACTCGATTGCAGGTGGCATACCAGCACGCAGCTCACCTGGGTGGTCGATGGCCAAGGAAGCGATGGAAGAAGGCTCAATCCCCGAAGCTACCTTCGAGAAATATGCGAAGGCAGTTGGCGTGATCTCCTACTTCTTCCAAACCTCGGCCGGGTGGCTACAGCCCGAGGTTGAGTACGTTTACGACATGCGCGTGCCTAGTTCAGAGAGTTTGAAGTTAAGCCCGGGGGACAATGAAGTAGAGACATTCAAGGTGTGTTACGTTGTGTCGGCTAGCTCTTAGTCTCGCACTGAACCCCCGGCAGCTCCTGCCTTTGGACGACGTTTTCGAGCTGCTTCATGCGGGCGAGTTCAAACCCAATTGTGCACTAGTCCTGATCGACTTCCTCATACGTCTTGGTAAAATCACGCCGGATAACGAGCCTCATTACCTGGACATACAGACGAGGATGCACTCGCGATTTGAGCACTCGTCATGGTGATACGCTGGCGTATCTGGTGCGATCACACTTGAATGAATGGAGATTTGTACATTGCTTGGATTCCGGTCTAGGAGTGGGATCATAAATACACAGATGCGAGGAAGCTGAGAGACGTCTAGGTTGTGGAGTGCTGAGTGTACAGTGCAGATGAGGGTATCGCGAATCGAGTACAAGAGCCGATAAAATAGTGAGATCCAGGAGGGTCCATCCATCCGTCTATCAATCTCGATGCGTTCAGAATGCCTCGCCGACTGACGCATCAGGGCGCTCAAATTGGTCCATGAGTTGGTGACCATCTGCCAGCCAGCGTGCGAGAGCCTCGGGATCGCGCGGAGTGAGGCGGATACCGGCGGCCTTGGGCAGTGCCTGCGCGGCGCACTCTGAAATCTGGTCGGTGATGGGGTGAAGCTCGTTGGAGGCTTCCGCAGAGGCCCTGTAAGCGGGGAAGACCTCGTTGCGTCCTTCCTCATCCAGCGCAGCGCGCTCCATGTTGAAGAAGTGCAAGAGCAAGATGATTGTGCCGTACAGCATCTTGTTCACGTCTAATGGTGGGTCAGCATTCGCCCCTGCTGATAGCAAAAGGCAGTCCTCACAGGGAACACCCAAACAGTATCTCCTGCCCGCTCCGTTTGTCAGATGCGGGACGCCTACGCGAGGGCCCTTCTGGTCAACACGGCCGTAATGGCCATCAATCCAGCGCTCGGGAATGAACTTGTCAACGTGATCGTAACGTGCAGGGTCGCGGTTCACGGAAAAGGTGTTGTGCATGACGATGGTGCCGGCGGGGATTAGGACTCCATCGACGATGACATCCTCCGTCGTTTCCCGAGGAAAGCCGAGGCGCGTCGAGGCAAAGTACCGACCAGCCTCGAGGCCAAGCGCTTGGATATATTCGACGCGATCCGTGTCAAGAGGGTCAGGCGTCTCGCTGCCGTATTCCGCGTCGATAGCAGCCTGAGCCTTGGCCTGGATGTCCGGACGCGAAGCGAGCATGGCGGCAAGCCACAGGATGAGAGTGCCGGTGCCCATGCCGGAGCCCACAAGCGACGTGGCGACTTTGTACTCGTCGTGAGGGGTGTATGAGTCGCCAAAACTGCGTATGATGTCGCCGAGCTGGCTGGGTGTTGTGTCGCCCGCCTTCACACGCGCCTTGGTCTCCTCCTTCAGACGTCCGACGTAGCCAATCTCCGTCATGCGCAGCTTCTTCGCGGCGCTCTCGCTCGCGTCGACGCTGTCGAGGAAGCCGCTGAGACCCAGTGTGCGAAGCGGGCCCTGTATGGGACGGAGCGCCTTCTGCGCCATGTCGAGAATCGGGACGGCGATGTGCAGCGGTTGACCGAGCGTGCGCGGCTCGCGGAAGATGTCGATCTCGGCGTAGGATATCATACGGGCCTCCTCCTCGCCAATCCGAGTACCAAAGCACATGTCTGCACTGAGCCCAATGGTAGACGTCCAGAGGTGGAATCCCAGATCCCGAGGGCCCTTGCGAGAGTCTGACGCAAGAAGGTTGACGAAACGGAAAAGACGACGGGCAACGAAATGGTTGTAGCTGAGTGCGATATAAGCTGAGAGGGCCAGATCAAGCGTATGCGAGATACATACCGGTTGAGTTTGTGTCCGGCCGTCTGCAGGCCAAGGTGCTTGCGATAAGTCGAGATCTTGTCCGTCCAAGGCGACGCTGTGCACTCGTGAGTTCTATACACGCGACTCTGCCAAACAACAGTACATACTGCCCAGAGTAGGAGGCGCGTCGTGGTCCGCGGCCATCGCGAAAAGACCATGGTACATGCGGAACTCAGGGCGACCTTGAAAAGCTTGACCTTGCGAAATCAAAGTCTTCTGGACTGCGCCATATGTGTTCAGGATTACCTGACACTGTGTGTCAGAGACGATCTCATATCATCGCAGTGAAGTAAACTTACAGCCTCGCGGTCTCCAACCACGATCCTCATAATCGGACCGTACTTTTGTGCCCACTTGACGAAAGTACGCGCATGTCCATTGCGAAGCTACAGCAGAACTCCGATGAGTACATTGTTGAACGCCATTGACGGCTAACGTACCTCTAAGAAGTTACCGAAGAATGGCACCGTCCGAGGACCGGGAAGCTTGACTTTGTGAGGCGCAAGGCCAACGCACTTCAGCCCGTACTCGGAGAGGAGGTGAACAACCAGAGTAAGGCCGATGCAGGAGACGAGGATGATGGCGGAAGTCGACATGATGAGATGACGTAGAAGAGTACGTGAGATATGAAAGGCGTAGTCGATAGAGTTGCGCTACTGCAGCCACCGGAAGGGCAGATCCAAGGATGGAGGAGTCAACGCAATCAGCCAGGGTCTTTATACAAGGTATGTTACATGTGTCCATCTTGCGACTCGGCCATGTCGACTTGACCTCTTGCATAGCTGAGCACACGCTGATGCCGATGCAGACACTGGTTGCTGCTGCTTCGGCGTGTGGCTTGAGTGAGCACACCGAGGTCTATGTGAACATGAAGCGTGGGTACGCACCCTGCGGACGGATGACGGCCCATACTGCCGGTGTCTGGTCAACGCTGGCTATGGGGTTACAGTCCGTCGGTACTGGGGGCAATACAAGCTCATCGTAGGGTTCGTAGCCCTTGGCCGTTCCTATAAGGATCTCGCAGAGTATCAGCTCCACGGTAGGGAGGGCGACGAGCTCCACTTACCGGGCGAGACCCAGGTACGGCCAAACAGAGTGCTTGACGCGTACCCATGACGGTCTACAGACAAAACAAGCCTCAAGTCTATTGCATCTTTGATGGCCGAGTACGTGCACCGCCGATCCTGTGGCCAGAAAGGAGCATCAATTGAAGGTCATGTTGATTCCGTCGAAGACTTCTCGCAGCGTCGTGGCGTTCCGCTCGTGATGGCGCAGAACGCGCAGGGCTAGCTGCATGGCTTATGCAAGGAAGCAGAGCCGTATAAACCATAGAATACGACATTGTATCTTCATAGGTCGGCCACATTTGTATTCCTGACATGTAGGAAGCAGTAGACTCCGAAACCCAAACAACGCATGTAACATCATACGTTACACGGTGCAGAAAAGCAGCCCGATTCATGTCTCCCTCAACTCGGTGATCCAGCATAATCGCGCATGCAGTGGCGAGTCTAACTGTGGGATCGACACTTGAGCGTCGATCCCAGCATCAGAGGTGCAAAGTTAGAGGAGCTCTCACTCGAGGCCAGCAGGCCGAGCTCATTGTCAGGAAGCCGGGGTCCATGTCGTCACAGCCCGAACGCGCGCAGACCGGGATAATCTGCCTTCATGGGAATTGACCGGATAGATGATCTTCACGGAGGTCTGGGCATCATATCGCCGTTAGATACCGGTAAGTGACCGGCCAGACGTAGTCACGCACCAGTTGCAGCATGCGCAGGAGATTCGGTCATCTGTCAAAGCGCTCTCGGCGATGTGTGGACAGCATAGTGCTAGGCCACTCGTATAGGCGCCACGTGAGGCAATTGCGAGTGTTGATGAGTTGATCGATTGCGTGAAGCCCTTGTTCTGACGTAGCTTCAGGCAAAGTTTAGAGCCTTGGCCGTCGTCAGTGCTGGAAGACAAGGTTTCGAACGCTCGAAACGCTCGGAAGCGGGTCGGAACGCGTCAGGTTAGGGTTACGGAAGGTCGGCCCGATCAGCGAGGTTTTCGGTTTGATGCTCTCGGCGGTCTGACCCCAACCATCATGGCAGCCGACAAGCCTCCTGCATCCGCGAAAGCTCCTGCACCACGAAAGCGGAATAGGAAGCGCAAACGGCGTGTTGCATCAGAATCGTCTTCCTCTTCGTCTGACTCGGACTCTTCTTCCGATGAAAGTACTCAGCCTGCTGTGCTCAAGGTCGCGAAACCCACGGCCGCGCCCAAGGTCCGACTCCCTGAGCCGCAGTCATCGTCATCCTCGTCCTCATCCTCGTCCGAAGGCGATTCTTCCTCATCCGAAAGCGAGGGTGAAAGCCGAGATGTTGATGTCGGCGAAGACGTCGAGATGGGCATTGAGTCAAGCACAGCCAATCTATCTACAAGAAGGACTCGAAGACGCACTCCCTCCCCGTCACCACCTCCAGCCCCCATAAGGCCGTTGCTATCCTCAGGTGGTACCACAGATTCAGGAAAGACCGAACAAGAGCTTAAGGAACGATTTCGCAAGTTCTGGATGGCGTCCATCGCTGATGGTTTTCGCGATGACCTCGAACAAATACGCAAGGTAGAGCCACAGGTTCTCTCGTTCATACTCACTCTAATCGTTCTCTACAAGGAACCGAACATGAAACCCTCGCGACTTGGCATGCTCATCGACTCCTTGGCATCTGGCGCAGATGCGTTCTCTTCGAGAGCCGACGGTAGCAGCATCAACGAAATGGAGGTCGTGGTTGGAGGTGGCTCGTGATTATAGGTCGGTTTTAAGGATATGTACTCGTATAGAGACGTGCTGATTCGACTGTCGCAGGTTCTTCTTCACTTGCCGTAGCGTAGGATCTGCCCAGACACCGCGACTCTCGCCACAACTCTGGCTTTACCGGCTCAGTTTTCCTTGCAGGGTCAAGGACGGTACAACTGCACCTCCCGCATACTGTCTGCGTAAACGGTCTTGCGGCCCGTCCTCGGAGTGTACTCTGTCGCCATTCGATCGCAGTGGGAATCTGTAGTGTACTGCGATACGATGTAGACGTTGCACGACAAGTCTCTTGATAGGATGAGGCCCACCTCCGCGGTGTACGGCCTGTTGTGATTGGACATACCCTTCCCTTTCCCAAGGCCCGAGATTTCAACCAGCGCATCGGTCCGCGATCCGTATCATATTGAAATGTCGGACTGTTGACAAAGACACCTACTTTATCTATCTCGAGACGCATAAGTCCCCCAGCTTCTTCAACAGACACGAGCGCAGTTGGCGTGGTCCCTTCCAGAAAGGTATGTTTTCACACAGCCGTCTTCGAACCACCGCAAGCCTCGCGAAGATTAACCTGCGCATTGTACGGTGGGATGCAATCATTGTCCACGGCCAGGGTCGCTAAGTCTACTCGCACGTGCTCAGTACGGAAAAGCTTCAAGTTGCATGCATAATCACAGCGACGCCGGAGCCGCCTCTCTTGGCCAGTGGTCATAGCTGATGCTCTCATTCGCAGTACCGTGATCAAGGCCTCGACGTTCGAGATTTTTCTTGCGCTGATCAACTCCGCGTGCAAGTCTGCTGTCGCAGTCGGACCGCGTGCCACAAGCTGCACAAGTATGAAGTCATTGGCTGTTCTGAGCACAAGGTAATGGGCTTCGCAACGTAGGTTGCTCTCAAGCTGATGTTCACCGTTCACATACACGCATGCGCTTGTGTGAATTTCGGAGACTGTGTCTGTCTTGTTGATGGGATGACAATAGGCAGGAGCAGTACACGGGAGTACCGCTCGCTTTCGGCAGGTTGAAATTGAGATATGAGTATTCCGGCATACAGTCGTGGTATCGTAGAATTAGTGTACGGCTACAAGCGCCAGTCCGTGAAGGCAAGCATACAGACAACAGGTATCGTAAGAAAAGAAGAAAAGCCCATTCCGAGCGTAGTCATGTCCGTGTTTAGTACAAGCGATGCTGGTCAACGTAGACCAAGATGTTATGGAGGGCGTTCAGATACCCTAGACCTTCCTACATGCAACGTTCAGCTATCTAACTGCGAGGCGTCTTTGGAGGAGATTGATCCAGGTCCTCGACGAACCTACTGTCCCGCCTTTGGGTGGTTGCGGCCACTTCCTTCTCCTTGCTCGGTGTCCGGCGCCACGGGGTCCATCGCCTGCTGCTCCCGCTGGAGCTCCTCGCGGGGCCGGACTCTGAAGCATTCCTCGATGCGCCCGGACGAGCTGTGGCCTTCGCGCCGGTGGCATGTCCGCTAGGAACTTCCTCCTCGCTGGGCTGAGTGGGCGCGGGCCGGCCGTTTTCCGGGGCGGGGTTACCTGCTTTCTTCTTTCCCTTGATGGTCTTCCCTTTGTCGTCAGTGTTCCCGGCAGCGCGTTGACGAAGGAATTCCTCGAGAAGAGCGGCGTTGCGGGAGTTGGCTCTCCACATCGCCAAAACGACGTCACCAACGATAGGCACAAAGCCGACGCCAGTACCGATAGCGAGGTTTAACAGCATACGCTGAATCAACCATCCGGGTAGACTATAACGCAGAATCAGCCAGCGCCGCGAATACAAGTCGTGAAATAAACCCACTCGGCTTTCTTCGCTTTGCGGATCACAAGAGTATATCCGAGCACGGCGTCAGCGGCATCACCCGCGCCCGGAATCAAACCTTGCCAAATGATTAGCGTCAGCTCAAGATAAGACAGCACCCAGAAGGGCACTCACCGATGATGAAAGTCCAGCCAAACCGCACCCCGCAAATCCTGAACCCCTTGTCGAGGTAGTGTGCACGACGATTGACTGAACGCAGAATCTTGAGATCCGCGTCGGACAATCCAGTCGGCAGGTCGCGCTGCAAAATATATAGTGAGTGAACGAAACAAGTATCCCCGTTACAACGCGCTACGCACCTTGCGCCTCTTCACACGACCCTTCGCGTCGGTGTACTCCTCGTACAAGGGGTCCGTAGCACGATACGACTCCATATGTTTCGAAAACATGCGTTTGCCAGCGGCGTTGAGTAGTGTCTCTGCCATCGTTGAAGTAGGCTAGAGCTGATTGTAGTTGTATGAAAGATGGTGGTTCAGGATAAGAAAGTAGTTAAGCGGGTGCGCGGCGGAGTGGGCACCACGAACTGGATGCATGGTGCTGATGATGTCATCGATTCGGGAACAAATGGTGCTGAAAGCCCCCATCGGCATCATGACGGTGGCAATCGTAGATAGGGACCCATAAGAATATCTTTGGCTGCATACGAGCCGTTCAGATCAATCGAATTGGTGACAGATAGAGTGAGGACTGATAATACAATATATACAGATGCAGTGGGCTGGAAAAATGCTCGAATGATGTAGGAATTCCGTGAGAAAAGACTAATATATAGTGATGCGACCGTCTCGAACATCCGTCCTCCTTGTCAGGTCGCTACCCTCTGCCAGACGTCGAGCTAGCGCTAGCGCGGATGGTCTCAATCCGCACTCCTGAACTCGAGTGGCCGACATGACCGTGCCCGTGCGCCGGCACAGCAGGAGGCTTGCGACGCATGCCCGGGCCCCGTACCGCCTCCCCGTCCTGGTTTCGATCTCGTATGGGCGCCGCGTCGACGTCGCGTGTCAAGGGGGAGCGCGTACCGGGTGGCGGTGGAGTTCGCCGTTTTACGGGTGGAGGCGGCGCAGTGCGTCGTACTTTGCCCGTCCCAGACGCGGTCGAGCTGACTGAGCTTCGGCGTGAGTCTACACTGTGTGCGGATGCGGTAGGTGAAAGAGGTGGCAGTGATGGGCTTGCAGACGAGACGGATGTGCGTTGGTACCCGGTGGGTCGCAATGGCGGTGATAACGGAGGCGATAGTGGAGGGTCGGCGTATTGTGATAATGGGGAGGGCGAATGAGTGAGCGAGCGCGGCTCAACGATGCTGGGGAGAGGTCCACCGGATACGTAACTGTGGGGACTAATGAGACCGTCGACACCAGTACCAAGCGAGTTGGCGCGAGCGGGTTGCACCATGTCGTCGCTTCGATGTGGCCGGTGAGAGCTTGGATCAGCTCTGCTGGCCGACGAATTCCCTCGGTATGGTCGCTTATCTGCCACAGGGCTCACGGGAAGACTTGATAAATCATTGTGGGAGCTGGAGGCGCCTGCCGTGGACATCACAGCCGCGGGACCCGAAGTCGCACGCAAGTTCTCCGCGGAGCGACTGCCCTTCAAACTCCTCTTGCGATCTAGGGTAGTGGCCGGTCGAGGAGCGGGGGTCATGGGGCTGAGATGCTCTTCGGCAACGCCACCTGGTGTCCCAGCCCTGGGTGTTGCGTCTCCGGGAGCGTTCAACAAGCTGTCCGAGTTGGACGCAGCCACGTTTTGTGGTCGTCGTAGTTGAACACACCACGCGCCAGACAAGCATCGCGAAACAAGGCGCGCCGTTGTGGCAGAGACCTCGCGAATCTCAGGTTTGTCGACCAGACCCTCCAGCATACGGACCAATTGAGGACGTTTATATGGGACATCTCGAAGCTGAGTTCGAGTAAGGAGGGGATGCAATACGCGCAGATACGTGTGTCGTAACTGAAGCGAGACACAGTGATCAGTGACAATTATATCATGCAGGACTAGGACACTGACTGATTCTGATTCATCATCGAGATCCGACAATTCGCGTAGAAAGACATCGACCAAGACTCGAAGATCATTCGTATAGAAGTACTCGCAGGTTGTCTCCGTCTGGAAGAGCAGATACAAGAGCTTGAGCACGAGTAGTTGCATTACAAGATCTTCTGGACTTCGCCCTGGGTTCGTTGGGTATGATTAGGCGCATGTATAGGCTACACAAACGGCGGAAGAGCACATACCGGCGCGATTGAGCATAAAGATCAGGTTCTCGGCGAAGGTTTGGCTTATGTGCAGCCGCCTCTTGAGTACGTTGAAAACGCGGTTCTCTCCATCGCCCTTAGGCATCGCTTCAGAGCGCGCCTTTTCGCTCTCAGCACCCTGTCCCCGCAACGCCGCCAGCATGAACTGTTCATTCAACGCCACAATAAGTTTGATGACGCTATAGTTGAAGCTCTCGTCCTGAGCAGCGCGCGTTTGCTCCACGAGATCGAATAATCGCTCGATGAAAGCATTGTCGAAGACCCGTAACTCCTGCATTGAGAGTTTGCACGTTCTGCAAGCCTCGTACAACAGCTGTATGCTGAGGGATCGTAGTTTCTCCTCGATTGGTACTGCGAGCCAGCCGTGGTCAGATGATGTGGCGGGGTCCGGCCCTGCGCCATCCGCGTCACTGAGGGTAAGGGCGAGGGATAGGTCGAGAACATGGTCCATAAGCATTGGGAAGATGGGTGCCCATCGCTTATAATGGCGGAAGAAGGTGGTCGTGCGTCGTCCATAGAGCAGTAGTACGTTGTACAAGATGAGCTGTAGGTGAGGATCTGTTGTCTGTGAAGAATGAAGCGTGACATCAGCGTCAATCCAGGACAAGCAAGGCCGGAGACAGATCTATGCTGTAAAACACTGCAGCTAGGCGCCGGTCCGGTGGGCACATGAGACGGATATGTAGCCGGATGATTCACATAGTAGACGAAGTGGAGCGCGCGTGAGCTACACGGACACGCGGTAAGCGACCTTCGCACAGCAGTGCAGGGAGGGCAGTGTCCGCTGAGCGTCAATGTCTATGTGGGGTGGCAAGCGAGATAGCCGTCCTGCATATTGATGGAAACATTACGGCCGGGATCGTCGGTAGCCGGCAGCCACCACAACGAAGTGGAGGGGCACCCAGTTCGCAACTCTGAGACTAGCAGGTAGCACACTCACTGTCCTGGCCTCGTCCGTGATGATTTCGCACATGCGTTCTGAATGAAATTCGAAGAGTTCCGAGTCGAGCAGCAGGCCTATAGCGTGCTCGAGTTGCAACGGGCTTTGCAAGTACTGTTCTGCGCGTACAATCAGCAATGCAGTTTGGCAACGAGCATACAGTATATATCTTGACTGACGCACCGTGGTATGCCGAACACAAGTTAATGAAGCGCTTTAGCGCGGAATCGAGGGCGGAAAGGGTTGCATTGGGTAGAAGTCGAAGGATATCGTCAAGTTCTAGCAGGCCAGATAAGGACTACGCCAATATGATAGAAGAATGTACTCACCAGACCAAAATTGTTGGGCGGTCTCAATGTGGTAGACGATGGGCAGAGCGTCCATCGCGTGGAGCTCGTCGCGGGCTCTGCCACGCTTTGCGCGCGCCAGGGCTGCCAAGGCACATATCGCATCAGTGCGTTCTCACGGGCAATTCTATACAGCAGATGATCGCGGCCGCTTGTCGCGCTCTTCTTTCGCTTGCCGTCATGTCTCGTCGTTTCGGCCTCCACAACGAGTCGAGGTATATCTATATCCTCTTCCCACATCCAGGCTACCAAGTCAACCGTCACATGCTGGACGTGGAAGTCGAAGAGTTGTGGCGGCGGGAGATGATGCTTCGCGCGTTTTAGCGCGTGATAACGATGAGCAACTCCGGTCATTGAGCGCGCTCGGACCGCTCTTCAACGCGGGGGTGCCACAGCTTGCTTTCCACCGTCGTCGAACAGCCTATGCAGCCAGACGCGTCTGTGTGCTACGAAACTGTAGCGTTATCTACAAAGTGAAGCTTACAAACGTCCTCTCATTATTCTGTGCGTGTCAGCCGTTCGTTCTCAGGCACCGTGCTTATACCGGAAAGAGCTCAGCACGAACCATGGCTTCTCGCCGGCTCGCACGTATTCAGAGCGAGCTCGCTCCCGCACCGACTAGCATAGGATCGCTGACACTCGGGGACATCACGGTCGATCTTCCAGCATCCACCACACCTTCACGACTACCTCAATTACAACCGCTGGACATCAACGATGCTGGGGTTCGCGATGACTTGCACTGGATGCTGCAAAAGTTTCTACTTGGGCAGGATATCTTTCTATTGGGTCAGCCTGGCCCGTACGCACGCAAGCTTGTCATGACCTTTTGCTCGTGAGTGTGGCTCACACGCGTGTAGTAACTAGCGCTGACCTAGACATGTAAGCATGATCAACGCAGAGTACGAACACGTCGCCTTACATCGCGATATCGGCGAGACCGAGTTGAAGCAAGGACGCGAGATACGTCCCGGCGGCGTTCTCGAATACGTCGACTCGGGTGCTGTGCGTGCGGTCAAGCATGGACGCATACTCATTCTGGAAGGCGTTGAACGTGCAGAGCGCGGAATATTGCCGCTGCTCAATAACCTTCTGGAGAATCGCGAGATGAATCTGGAGGACGGTACGCATATTTTGCATCCCCATCGACATGCACTTCTCGCACCGGATGTTGCGAAACGCGAGACAATGTTCATACCGGCACACGACCGCTTCCGTGTCATCGCTATGGCTGCTCCCGTCCCGCCGAATGTTGGCTATCCCTTGGATCCTCCCTTTCGTTCTCGATTCCAAGCTCGCTTCGTCGATCCTGCACGAGCACTACTCGCTCTCGCGCCTACGGCCACTTCGAATACTCAAGACGACCCCGCCGGTCACCTCGAAGCTACCCTGCGCGAGCTCATTTTGACGACTCAATACGCTTCCCAACCATCCGCCCTCGATGTTCTTGCGCCAAACTCCCTCCCACCCTTTCCTCAAACAGCACTTGCTCGGCTCTCATCCTTGGTCCGCGCATTTCCACCTTTGCAAAGACTCAACCCTACGCAACTCGCGCGAGTAATACTCGCCCTTCATCCGCGTTTACTCGTCGCGCCGCTCGCGGCATGGGCGCTCTTGAGCGAACGATTGGAGGTGACAGGACTCGGACCTCTGGGTAGTCCAATCTCTAGCGAAGACGACGCGCATGCGATCGACATCGGGTTCTGCGGTTATGTCGTGACCGGCATAAAGAGGATCGCAGAACGCCGCGTCCGCGTCACCTTCGCGTTCAACGGGAATGGGCATGCCGTCGAGCACGAGATTCCCGCTGGACCATATGCGCTGGCACAATACCCGCCTCCTCCTACGGCATCCTTCATCCCATCGCCTCGCTTCTTGGGGTTGCTCAGCGCCCTTGTACAGTCGCATGTGCTAGCCAGCGACTTCACTCTTCTCCCTTCACCGACACCGGGCACGGCTTCTTCAAGTGCATCTACACTCCAACGAGTGCTAGCTTCTATTCTCGGATACGGCGCCACCGAGTCAATGCACCTGTACAAGGAGCTGGGAGGGCGTGAGCTGCTCATGCGCCGTATCGTAGGCGCCGGAGGTGCGACTACCTGGGAAGCGAGCCGTCTTGTGAAGGGCGCATGGAATGGAGATCTCGTTTGTCTTGAGGGCATAGACGTTCTTGGGCCGACTGCCGGTGTTTTGGCGCGCTTGGCGCAGGATCGCGAAATCGAGTTGTGGGAAGGCCGCCGAATCGTTGCAAGTGCGGATAATGAAAAGTCAACTACCCAGGATGACGGCCTTTCCACCGCGCATCCGTCTTTCAGGATGGTCGCAAGCGCATCTGGGTCGCTCCCACTGCGTGACTGGCTGACCGAGGAGCACGCCAACGCGTTCTTCCCCATCCCGCTCGTGCCGATGTCCCGCGCAGAAGAGATCACAGCTCTCCAAGTTGCTGCTCCCACTTGTCCCCCAGCTGTACTCGAGAAGCTTCTGGCGTTCGCCGTGCGGTACCGCTCAAGCTTGAGCGCAGACGGAGACGCTGCTGGATTGAGGAAGCGGAAACTGGGTACCCGCGCGCTGGTGCGCATCGCTCGTCGAGTCAGCATAGTGGGCGAAGAGGAGGGAGTGCGGGAGATGTACGCGCTCATCGGGCGTGCTCTGTTGAAGGAGTTCCTACCAGCGACAGAAAGAATGGCGCTCGAGGATATGCTGGCTGAGTGTGGCATCACACCCAGCTCTCCGACGCGCCATCCCGCACCTGTCCTGACCGACATCGGACTTGTCTTCCCTGCACCTTCGAGCGCTTCAGGAGATCTGTCACCTTTGACCTTGCCATACTACACCACAGCGTCTGACCCGGAAGGCGCATCATCATTTGTACCTCACATGACGCACTTCTTCGACAACTCCCTTCAGACGTCTCTCATGCGCGATCTCGGCGTCGACTTGTGCGTCCTGAACGAACATATGGTGTTACTCGGAAATCAAGGCGTCGGCAAGAACAAGCTCATCGACCGGCTCTGCCAGCTTCTTCGCCGACCTCGCGAATACGTTCAACTTCACCGCGATACGACAGTACAATCGCTCTTATTCAACACAACCCTCACTGGCGGTGTCATCAAGCACGAAGACAGCCCGCTCCTCCGCGCGGTGAAGTTGGGTCGCGTCGTCGTCGTCGACGAGGCAGATAAGGCGCCAGAGCACGTCGTTGCGGTGTTCAAGAGCTTGGCGGGGTCTGGAGAACTGAGCTTGCCGGATGGAAGGAGGGTACGCAGGAAGAACGAGGGAATCGGCCGACCGGGTGACATCGAGGTCCACGACGACTTCAGGCTCATCCTTCTGGCAAACCGTCCCGGATACCCTTTCTTGGGCAATCACTTCCTTCAAGTCCTTGGGGATAACTTCAGCTTGTACGTTCTTGCTGTCCTCTGCTTGCCTTCAACGGAGTATTGACGCGCATGTCAGACACTCAGTCGCTAACCCCGATCTCGAGAGCGAGCTGAAGTTACTGGCACAGCTTGCACCCGAGCTCACCGATGATACATTGCGCAGGCTCGTTGGCGCCTTCCAGGACCTGAGAAAGAGTTATGACGAGGGATCGCTCACGTACCCATACTCTCTACGTGGCGAGTTTGATCTCATCCACCAATCCCCGACGGCGATACTGACGTGTATTATTAGAACTCATCGCGGTTGTGCGGCACATGCGCGCCTATCCCACAGACGATCTCGACGACGCCCTTCGAAATGTCTTCGATTTCGACGCTTTTAGGCCCGACGCGATGGATAAGCTCGCAGATATTCTGCGGCATCATGGGCAAGATGGTGTCTCTCTGCAATCAAGTCATGTACTGATCCCATCCTCAGTCTCCACGTGCAGAAGTTGGATCAGGAGGAGCCTCCAAAGGCGAAGCGCCCACTTGACATGAAGTTCGAGCCGAAGAAGACGGATCTCGACAAGCCCAAGTTCGGAAAGGTGGACCCTAACAATGATCCTCACGAAGGAGGGAATACTTGGGCTGGCGGTGTACGCACGTCTGCGCCTGTTTCGATGGTATACTAAGCAGCTACTAGGTCGGCGGCCGTGACACTGCAGGATTGGGCGGCAGGGGAGGCTTCATGCGCCTTTACACAGGCAACAACATCAAGCAAGTCTCAGACGAGCTCAAGAGTCAGGTGCCGGATGAGACGCGAGAGCGCGCTCGGGAGATGGCGAAGGCGGAACTCGCGCATAGGCTCGAGGAGTTGAATATGTCCTCTGGCGAGGCAAAGGAGTACGCCGGACTACTCAGCGCAGTGCAGGCCCACATAGCCGGTCTTTTGGACCTGCTCGAGAGTACGTCATCCGAGTTGCGTCATACGACAGAGGGAAACTGATGGCGCGCGACTTCAGATCTTGCGGCAAAGGAGGAGGAGCGTGTCTGGGTGAAGAGACAGACGGACGGTGAACTCGACGACTCGCGCTTGACAGAGGGTCTCACTGGCGAGACGACTGTCTATAAGCGCCGTGGGATGGCGAAGCCAGAACCTGGTCGCCCTCAAATCAAGTGAGAGCTGTTCGAGACATACTCCTTCGTCAGGGCATAGGCTCAAACCCGAATAGACCGAAACGGTTACGCTTCTTGTTCGACCTGAGCGGCTCGATGTATCGCTTCCAGTATGATGGACGTCTACAGCGCAGCCTGGAGACCGGTACGTATCAGATTTGTGTTCAATGTCTGTATCGCTGACTTGGTGTTCTTAGCGGTCATGCTTATGGAAAGCTTCAACCGACTGTCTCGCAAGGACAAATTCGTATGGGATGTACGTTGTAAAACTATCACGTCGTATTCCAGGTACTGAAACACGGGCCAGATGTTCGGGCATGTGTGTATCGTCTCTTCAACGCGCCTATGTCTAGATACTGATACCATCTAGTCCGGAGACTCGCCAGATATTCCGATTGTGCGCGTGAATGAGACCATTGCCGAAGTCTCAGACCGCTGGCGCGTCGTAAAGAAGATGGATATGGTGCCACAGTACGCCTTCGCCGGAGATCATACTGGTAAGAGCCGGTCGGTGTTATTAAAGAGCTTGATTAACACTCTGCCTCAGTTGAAGCGATTGAGAAGTCCGCTGGTGAAGTGGCAAAGTTCGACGGCGACGCGCATTTCGTCGTCGCCATAACCGACGCGAACTTCTCTCGCTATGGTATCACGGCTGAGGATCTTCGTCGTGCGATGAACCGCCATCCGAAGGTCAAGATTGCACTCATCTGTATCGGAGAAGGAGCAGAAGCAGCCTGGTACGTTCCGCAGTATGGCTCACTTCTTTCGTTCCCCGCCCCCACAATCCCCGCATCGGCGCTCGTTCACCTTCTTGCCCGAAGAGCGCCCTTTCGTCTATTCGCCTTGGCGAAATCGCCGACTTGGCGCGTTGGCACGTTTGTGTACACGCGCTTGGCTCGTGCTTCCGGCGTCGAGCGCAGTGGTGCTGACGACGTCGCGCTCGCAGGGTACCCAAGCAATTCCCTGGCCGCGCCTTCCGCGTCGCGCACACCGCAGACATCCCGAAAGTCCTGCGCGGGATCCTTACCAGCATGATCGACAAGTGATGCGCACGCCGTGCTCCCGCCGCAGTGGGTCGGTCCTTGGCCTGAAGGCTAGAGTAAGCCACGTCACTGCGTTTTCCCGCTTCCTACGTCCGGCCTACCGCTTGGCCTTTACGCACGCCATGTATGCGTGAGAGGTGTGTACAGTGTACAGTAGAGAGCGTCCAGGGTTCCGCGCAAAGACGCTCGACGGCGTCCTTCAGACCTAAAATGATAATCAAACCGGCTTCGATACCGAGGTCGCTTTCTTGTCCATCGTACAGCGTCCTGTCAACACAGATCGTGGCGGTACACAGCCATCGTACATCAGTATAATATCTCTCAGTTCCGCCTTTATCGACCACTCACAAAGCAGATTGATGGACTGCATCTTCTTGGCTTGATTCACACGCGTCGCATCAGTGCATTCGAGGGGACGTGACCTGGACCTTGGCAACTGCGCTGTGATTCGTCCGGCCGAACGCTGGAGTCTACGTCTTTAATTTCTACTGATCTGTACACAAGCCAAGACCAGTGAGCCAAGACCAGTGCTAGTCCGGCGCTGACGATGGTCGGTCGCACACGAGCATGCAGGAAGTTCGTATAAAAGGTACCCTCCACCCGTTTCTTCTCCTCATTCACTTTCTTCCGGCTTCGGCTCCCTTTTCTTCTTTTCTTCTGTCTGTGCGACTCCTTTTTAAACTTTATTATCTTTCTTTCCCGAGACGACTACCATGTTTTCTGCTACTACCATCGCTGCTCTCGTTACCGTCGCTACGACCGCTCTCGCTCAGGAGGGCGGCGCAACCGCGTCTTCCGTCGCCGAGCTCATCGCTCAGCTTCGCACTGCTCCTACTGAGGTCGACCGCCTCAACCTTCTTGACCAAGAGGATCTGCTCTTCGACTTCAACGGCCGTACTGAAGGTGCTGGCGTTACCGTCGGCGCTGGTGAGTATTTGCCGATCTACAATACTCCGAACTTGGTCTAACTTTCAATCCAGCTGGCCGCACGGTTGCCGCTTCGTCTGCCAACTTCCCCTTCGTGACCGGCCATGGTGTCTCCATGAGTATGTTTCTCATCCGCATATAATAGTAGTAT
The DNA here is from genome assembly GCA_900536885.1 of Peniophora sp. CBMAI 1063. Classification (NCBI taxonomy): domain Eukaryota; kingdom Fungi; phylum Basidiomycota; class Agaricomycetes; order Russulales; family Peniophoraceae; genus Peniophora; species Peniophora sp. CBMAI 1063. The sequence goes on from UWZB01000046.1 coordinate 184,953, forward strand.
CACGATATCTGACATGTCATTCTTTAGCCATCGGTTACCTCGGTCCCTGCGCTATGAACAGCCCGCACACTCATCCCCGTGCCTCCGAGATCAACTTCTCGCTCAACACTACTCTCCGCGGCGGTGTCCTCGTCGAGAACGGCGCGCGCTTCGCCGAGATCGACATCCGCCCCGGCACCGCTACCATCTTCCCTCAGGGCGCCATCCACTTCGAAATGAACCCGTCCTGCGAGGAGGCCATGTTCGTCGCCGGCTTCAACGGCGAGGACCCCGGTGTTCAGCAGGTCGCCCAGCGCTTCTTCGGCCTTCCCCCGGACATCGTCGGTGCTACCCTCGGTGGCCTCAGCATCCAGGAGGTCGCCAACCTCGAGGGCTTCATCCCCGACAACGTCATCTACGGCGTTGAGGAGTGCCTGGCGCGCTGCGGCATTGAGCGCACGCCCCAGGAGACCGCTCAGCGCCAGCCTCGCGTCGATGCCAACGCTTTCCCCAAGGGCGTCGAGGCGTACAACGTGTACGACTTGATCGTTGAGGAGGGTGAGACCACTACCGGCGAGCCCGCTGCTGAGGGCGAAGGCGAGGGTGAGGGCGAGGGCGAGACTGAGGAGGGTGCCGGTGAGGAGGGTGAGGGTGAGGAGGAAGAGGAAGGCGAGGGTGAGGGTGAGGAGGCTGAGCCCGAGACCGAAGAAGGTGAGGGCGAAGCCGAGCCCGCTGAGACCGAGGAGGGCGAAGGCGAGGCTGAGACCGAGGAGGGTGAAGGCGAGGCTACTACCGAGGAAGGCGAGGGCGAGGGCGAGACCGAGCCTGCCGAGGGTGAGGAAACCGAGCCCGCTGAGGGTGAGGAGACCGAGCCCGCCGAAGGTGAGGAGACCGAGCCCGCTGAAGGTGAGGAGACCGAGCCTGAGACCGAGGAGGGTGCCGGTGAGGAGGGTGCTACTGAGGGTGAGGGTGAGACCGACGCTGAGCCTGAAACCGAGGAGGGCGAGTCCGAGGAGGGTGCCACGGAGGGTGAGGGCGCTACCGAGGGCGAGACCAACGAGGAGGGTGACGCTGAGGAAGGCGCTGAGGGCGAGGGCGAGGCTGAGGAGCCAGAGAGCACCTACACGGTCGTTGTGTCGGTGCTCGCTGCTGAGCCCACTGCCGCTGCTGAGGCATAAAGTTCTGTTAGTAGCTACCGCATTCCTGTATCCGTCTCGTCAAGCTAGATCTATTCCGCTTCTAATCGCACACACTTCTACTTAAACACAACGCGTGATCAGTCTTGCTTGCTTGAATGACAGGCATAGGTATAATTTCTTACGATGACAGCTTCAGCAGTCTCTGATCGTCGACGCTCAGATGAAGGGACTCCGCAGAATGTACGATACGAATGGGATCGAGAACGCGCCGTCGCTCGCAAGGCGATAGGCCCAATAATACTGCAGGGGGCTGTTCCGGTGCAATAGTTGCGCTCTTGCCGTACGGGCAAGCGAATAAGACGCTCCCAATGTTCTCATCGATGAAATAAGAGATAATGTTCGGATTACGATATCCAAGAAGAACAGAGCGACAGCTAAATATGACATGCGACAAATATGACAGGTAGAGTTACAGACAGCGGCAGACAACGAGTTTGAGATGGTTCGGCTCAAGCTTGAGGCTCGAGGGCGGCGACGACGGCATATGCGATCGCGGCAGCCGCGCCACCGACCAAGAGGGTAGAGATGGCGCCCCAGGCGTACGAGCCGAAGCCATGGGCGGCGCCGGTGATGTGGCTCTTGACGAGGCCGAAGAGGAGCAGCACAAGGCCGGTGAGGATCGACGAGTACATGAGGGCGGTGTGCGCGCGAGCGATGAAGAAGTAGGGGATGAGCGGGATGATACCACCGAGGAGGTACCCCATGCCGATGGTGAACGCGCTGATGAAGAGCCGCTTCGTCGGGACTTCCTCGAGACCCTCGCCAAATTTGAGCAAGAACGCAGTGACGCCGACGTCCTCGCTCCACCGCAACGACTGCATCGACTCTGCGTCGCTTTGCGAGCTGCTGCTCTGGCCGGCAAGTCCCGCGGTATGCTCGCCAATCTCGACCTCCAGCAAGTTGCGCGCCACAGCGCGGGAAACATTTTCTTCCACTCCGACGGGACCGAGGACTGCGTGAACTTCACGCTCCATCTCTCCGTCACAGCTGCGCAGGACGCGAGCTTTCGTTTGGCGGCGCAGGTAGCGGTAGTGGTCGCGTTCTGCTTGCGATGCGAGGAAGCCGCCGATGCCCATGGAGATCGCGCCGGCAATGAGCTCAGCGATACCGCCAAGTACGACCAGTTTCGACTCGCCCAAAGAGGACAAGCCGGCGGTAAGGGCGAAAGGAACTGTCAATCCATCTGACAGGCCGATAACACTGGAAAGAATAGATAGTCAGCACCGTGAATCCGAAAGCAGTAATGAAGCACAGAAGCGGCACGGAAGGACTTCGCGCGAATCCCGCAACGGCGCTTCCATTTCTTTTGAATTGACAGGGACGAGAACGCAGGCTGGCTGCTTCGAGTGCGAAACATGTGCCTTCAACGTGAAAGAAGTACTGTCAGGCTCCGTCCCGCATGCGTACGGCAGCCGGCGCATGCAGACCACCGCGCAGCACGATGGATCACGCTCAGCAGTGTATCCCGATGATTCAGCGCTACGCCCAGCCCAACTATCTCCTGACAAAGCCGCAGACAAGGAGCGCGGTACTCACATGTCGCGCACAACGTCGGGATCGATGAGCTGACGCTCGTCCTCGCCCTTAAGCTCCTTGCAGCACACACCGTGGCGGTCTTCACGGTGGCGTGCGCACTTGGACGGCAGCGGTGCCTCCTCGTTCGTGGCAGTGTTGTCGATGGCCCAGACGGGCGGCTTGTTGCCAGTGGCGCCGGCGCTGCCCGCGCGTTCGCGGCGACCGGGCAGGCGCACGGAAGATGGTTGGGTGTCGTTGTTCGTGGACGCCATAGCCGTGACAGGTATAGGGATGGTGGAGGTTCAGGCGAAAGGAAAAGTTGACAGTGTGGGTGGCGAATGCCCGGGATGGTTCATTGCTCCAAGCCGACATCCGCGCGTTTTAAAGTAAGACGTCAGCGCCCGGCATGAAACATCTGGCTAAGGATCACGCCAATCAAAATATTCCGGTATCCTGTACGCCCATGCCATCTTTGATACAGTGTGTGGCCAGCCAGTCGTGGTGGTCGAGTTTGAAGCTCCTGTTGCGGTCCGAGATCTATCGGCAACGGCGTAGAAATGCTGATCGTTTCAGGAGGTGGCCAATGGGGGCTCTTGGTTTGCGAAGAAGGCACCGAAGGATGGAAGAAGATAAGATTGATAACACTAGAATCAACTGCGCTACACGATGTTCACACACGTTCGTACACTCATGAACGATCCAGCCCCAGAGAAGAGTAAGGAAGAGTAAGAAAATGAAGACCCTGCAATGGACATGTGAAGTATTGTCCATCTAAGCCTAAGCCCCACATTGAGTGGCCTGGTACGCAGCAATGCTGAAGCACTGTAGATCTCATCAGCTACGGAGAATAGACTGGAGATGAATCGAGCCGCACCCCAAAGTTCTCGGCGTTGTTCGCGGCCTCATCAGGGTTTGAGATGGCAAGAGCGCGCGTGTTGGAACAGCCGTACACATCTGTTCAACAGTGTCAGCATTCGTTTCAGTATGGCGAAAGAGCTGCTGGGCGCTACGAACAGTCTTTGGTATGACCGAAAGCGTGGGACATCTCATGGACGAGAGAGTCAGCGCGACCGGACGACGCTCCGGTGCAGAGAGACGCAAGTGGAGCCCGGTTGAAGAAGATCGAGCACAGGCTGCAAGTGTCAGGCCATCAGCTCACCCACCAAACAATTGAAGTATGTGAGCGCTCACTATGTCGTAGCAGAGTAATCCCCGACCGTCGTCCAAGTTGTGGAACCCTGATGGTGGGTCGTTATAACATCACGCCAGACAGTGTCCGCGATCGTGTTCGACCCGCATTGGGTCGTGGGATTGCAGTTGATAGTGAAGTTCGTGCCGTGTTCAGTCCCGATCTGATTGTAGAGCCACTGTGGCCAGGCAGTCGACGTATTGCCAAAGTAAGTCTGAAAGAGGGAATCTGCGCCGTTCGCGGCCATGTACGACACGGCATTGTTCGCCAGAATCTGCGCCTCCGAGTATCTGGACAAGATGTGAGTACCAGATTCAATGAACTAACGATTGGTACCAACGAGGCGGTGGCGAAAGAGCCTTGGGAGTCGTCTGAGCAGCTGTACACAACGCGCTTGGTCAAGCTCGATACAACCTCGCCGGAAGGTGCTGCGGCAACGAGGGAAGCGGCAATGGATAGACCGACGATGGAGGCAATGGCGAACATTGTTAGTGGATATGAGATGTGCTGAGTTGGAGAAGTAGAGACTCGAGGATGATGCTGAGGCTCTGAAGAGTATTGCGCACGCTCTCATGGCTTTTATACCGGGTATTGCGGTCGCTGACGTTGCTACCGGGTCAGGAGCTGCGCCTGTACTACCCAAACGAATAACAGCTCGCTATCCGGTATCATGAGCACCGGATGCTTCAAGGTCACGCTGACGTAGACGACACAGTGCTGTCAGACGAACAGCGCACAACTGGCGCACATATTCACTAGAAGCCGTCGACGGCGACCTTTCACGTCCAACTACAGACGAGAGGGCAATTATGAGTCGGCGGCGGAAGCGTTGCGGAATGAGACGATACAAACAAGCCGTACAGGATTGAACATACGACGTCGAGACCCCTTCTGAGATGACTACACCGCCAAAGCACTTCTTCATTGATCCGAGATTCGACGGCTTCGTATGAGCGAATGTGGGAACTGCGCCGGCCGGGGGTTGTTCGCGGGGTTCCACCAATTTAGATCGGCTACCCTGGTTCAACAGGCGGCAACGAACGTACGAGCGGTGCTAGAAGACTTGATGTGAACGCGATCTCCGCACCAAGACTGGCTCAAGCCCGAGCGCGAGCTCGAAGGGTGGTGGACGGCCCACATTGACCCTGCTCAGGCGGATGCTCGGCCCGTTTTCCCAGCGCGCGTGGTGCGAGAGCTCTCGAGCCTACAGTTGCCGCAGCTATGGATATTGTCGGTTCTGTAGATCCCCGCCTTCCGTACTATGCATTGACATATATTCTGAGCCATAAAAATACTCGATGTACTTCATGGTGAGCAATAAATTATCATTATCATGGTGGTAGCAAGGTAGTAGGACGACGAGTAAAGAGTAACACATATACGGAGTGACCCCAGAATTTTGTGGGTACTACGGGCGTGCACACATCCAATGCACGCGCGTCGCTGCCACAAACAGTAGTAGCCTCTACAGTGTGCCGCCCTGCGACTTAACCGTTTTCAGTGCACCAACGCCGGACAAGCTGTGTAGGTTCCTTTTGCAGCAAGCTAGTTAGCTGGTAGCTCAATATTGGGAGGTGGGTAACAGAAAGAACAGTGGTCAGAGGGCGGATGGCGATAGCACACCGTTGGTGGCGATGGCGGTCATGGGAGTCCGGGTGGCGGCGAAACGAGTTGCAAGCGGCCTTGTGTCGGTCACGGCAAGACACGTCCAAGGCAGGTGGAGATATAGAGGCCATTGAGTATGACGTGCTAGGGTAGCGGTACCGGTGTCGTGTTTGGTGGATGGTGAACGCAGTAACCAAGACGGAGAAGACGCGAGCGACTTGTGCGCGATTCTCGTTCAGAGCGCGTGAGAACTCCATCGCGAGGGCCGAATGGGAGGCCCGTTGCGACGCGGCTCTTGCGTCCGCCCGCCGTCTTCCTCCTTCGTTCTCTGTCTTCTGCCGCGCCTCCCAACTCTCCAGCTACCGCGTCAGCTCTTTACACCTTAACTCTAGCTGAATGACCTTTGAAGAAGATTGCCTAAGTCTGGTATGTCTGTATCGCGCCCCCGTCTCTCCACCTTCTGACGTGTCCGTGCTAGCACACAAGTCGACTTTGGCGTTTCTGCGACACATACACTTTATCCTCCTTTACCATCCCACCTCCTTCCTGTTTCGTCTTACTATAGTGAAGCACGCTGTATTACCTCAATCCCGGTGTCCGCGGTCTTAAGCACTCCGTCGTCGTGTCCATTTTGGTTACGCGCAGGTTCACCGCGGCACTCTCGTTTGCTCATACTTCACAACTGTCTCCCCATGTATGCATTGGTGCGGTGTTCCATGGCGTGGCCCCGCTGAGGCGGAGGCGATGAGTAGTGCTGCTTACGATATGCTTGTGCAGTATCCTACCATACGATTACAAATGCTTCGTTATACTATATCATACCTCGAATGAATATATATCTGTTCTCCGTGCTTTGTATGCGAGCGAAAGCGCGATCGTGAGTGCACCCCCAAAATGATGAAATTGCCAGCCACGACCCAGGATATAGCCCAGTATTTAATTGGCATTCATCGTTCGCGAAAGGAAGCTGCCAACCTCCGCTCGACCTTGGACTCAACCCGTAACCAACACGGCCCCACAATGTGAACCAGACGTGGTGATGACGGCGTTGGGCGTGGAGCCGACGGTTACCCTTCGACTAACGTTAGTCCAGACTCCCATCAAGGTTGGTCGTCGCCAACCCCGGTCCCATATTGAATCGCTCGGGCGGTGGTATCGCCTGATGGTGTCGGATAGACTCTTGCTTCTCTATTGCATCGGGTCACGGCCTGCAGACAGACGTCCTGTACGACTTTGCCCATCATTTCAGCGGTTCAAGCGCGGCCCATCTGGCCCGTACACCGTACATACATGCCACAAGCGAGATGCTGAGGTGCACAGTGACCAGCTTTCAATGCGGTCGTACGAACTCGGAGATCGGTTGGTGCATGGATGGCAAACAGAGTGATGAAGAGTAAGCGGACGTGCTCTAGAGGAACATCATCTATCCGTTGCTTCAATGTACAGCTCAAGCAAGGCACATGGCGGTTCGGAAGAAGGTTAACATCGGGCTGACCCGAAGCCTATGTCCGTCGTATGTCCGAGACTCTATCGCGTGTCTGTCGCGTGCCTTCTTCTGATCACAACTTTAAGAGGTGGCCGATGAAGGAGGATGTGATGCCTGGCAGAGGTCTCCGGCGACAGCTGCGCCGATGGCTACTTGACATACTTACTGCGTCGTTCTCGAGCTATGGAAAAGGGGGCTAAGATTGTATGACGTCACTGAATGGGTACAATACGAGCAGGTGAAGGACAATCGTTTCATCAGTGGTCATCTCAACGAAGATGCGGAGTTTTACACAACATCTCTTGTGTGATGGTGGACAGATAGAACCAAGGAGACAAGGTAGAGTACAGATAACATTTCCAGGGAAGTAGGAAAAGGAGAACACGACGAGCAGAGGCATAAAGCGATGACAATGAAAGGGTTAACAGACAGCAGATCACCCAGCGGCTTGCGTTCTCTCGAGCATCTTGTTGACGGCAACTGGTTTGCCGCTAGGAGGATGAGCAAGGTCCTCGATCCTTGCCACCCGCATCTTCAGAAGCAGTCTTGCTAGACCAGCCGGTGTCGCGAAAGACTCTTCGTCATCCAAGAGCCCTGACCTGCTACCATCCGCGTGGGGGTCATCGTGCCTCCCGGCGGCCTTGCTTCGCGCGAATGAACCTCGAGCGCTGGAGTCCTCCTCCGGATCGGGTTCTCGGTAGCGTCCCCAAAGGGCGTACAGAGAAATGATCTCTTGAGTGATGTTCGCCACCAAGGTATGTGAGACGTTCAGGCCGGCGAGCCATTGAACGTAGTCCTGCGATGCTCGCGTCTGTCGCGACGACCGACGCGTTGACGAGCTCGCGGTCGGAGCAGGAGGATGTTGAATAGCTTGTCTCGTCTTCGGATGGAGGATAAGAGCCACGTAGATCGCTGCGACAGCGATGAGGTGTGGAGGGTAAAGAAGACATAGCTCTGAGCGATATGTATCGTTAATCACGAACCTGTGGCTTGACCATTAGTCACAGCTCGAGCTTAGAGTAAACGTACATACCATGCCGTTTGAAGTGCACCTTCGTCGAGTAGGAGTTTCCCTTCTCCGGTGCCCCAGTAACGGGGACCGTCATCTGCACCCGAACCGACCTCACCGGCCTCCAGACTTGCAACTGCACCGTCCTTCTCTTTGCCACATAGCGTCATGAGAGTTGCATACGGATGAAATACGGTCAGATCACATTCAAGGTCCCCGACAAGGTAAAATTCCATCTCGGCCAGCTTTGTATTGTCCGACGGGAAGTGTTTACCACCTTCCTCCTCTGCAGAGCATGTGATGAGTTTCATCGTGTCCAGGATGTAAATGGCGAACTCACTGCCGAACACTTCGCGGGCTCCGGTCACAACGCTCTTGATGTGTATGGGCTGTTCCTCGGCTTTCGCAGCTACATAACAGCAAGCGGCTATGACCATGAACGGGTCTGTCTCGCAATACGAGTTCTTGATGTAGAAGCGCCGGAAGAAGACCTCTGCGGTCGCGATCACGCGTTGGCGTAGATGTAGATTCTGTCCCAAGCGAACAATGACTGCATAAGGAGATGAGCTTCAAGTGATATCCGGTTGATCAAGGACGCACGGTTGGACAGATATATAGAAAGAAAGTCAAGCTGTTCGGCATTCTCCACGTATTGGAGGTCCTCTGAACGGGCTTGTCTCAGAGTGGCTCGGTCGACTATCCATCGCTTGCTAGCAATGTCAGCATGTTGCCGCGACTGTATTGAGCGTGACAGCGTACTGGTGAGAACTGGCCCAGAAGTCTGTAGCCATTCCTGCGTAGCAAAATGGAGGGATATAGGCAATATCAGCGTAGCATGCGAGGTACAAACTCAACACTCAGAGCCACACGTCAGAACATGGTGGTGGTTCTCCGCGAGTGCCGTTCACACGCGGTGTGCGTGCTCCGGCTTCGCAGTGGCGTGCTATGGCCAATATATTCTGCGCGAGTTGTGGCACTCGGCTTTCTCGTCTGAACCATGACTACGACGAGAATAATATGCGCCTTTGCTTCCCCGCCTCACATTTCTTCTTGGTCGCTGACAGTCTTCTCGGATGTTTGGCCGGTGATCATTAGCGCCCACTATCGGACTAAACAGGCCGATAGACGGGGCCCCGTTGAGCACTTCGTGCGATCAACAGAAGTACATGAACGTGGACTATTCCCTGTGACTCCGCCTGCAGGCGAGGTGCACACCTGGGGCTAGACGGGCTCTCCTTGAGACCGCCATTGCGAACGAGGTCTATGATGCCCTCTGACGATACCGCCTCCAGTGCAGCTTTCGCTCAGGTCCCTCGCCGAAGGGTCTACGACTTCGGCGTTATCCCCGTGCCCCAAAGGCTGCATCATGACCCCGCACAGCCGGCGAAATTTGGCCTTTCCCTCAACATCCTGTTTGCGGTCGTCGGTGCCGTCGGTCAGCACGTCTAACTCTCACCACACAAGGCAACCGATTTGACCCTCCAGCGCGCCAGTCATTGCAAATCTGTATTATTGCCAACCGCTATTGAGTACATCGCTACAGTATCTCGCCGGTGAACGAGGGTTGACCGCGTGGAACCAGTTGAACTATCGCAATCTTTCGGCGTTTCCTATGAGTCTGTCTCCAGGTGGGAATCAACTTCGTGTCTCATACGGAACTAACGAGGACTCATACTGGCCGCAGAGTGCCTACTCTTGTACAGGGCGGGTGCGTATCTCAGTGAGCTCTGGCTCAGCTCCTGAAGCTCATATTCGTTCTGCGCAGATATGGCGCGGGCTTACTATTCCTAGCCCCCATGGGCGACCTCACGCGCCGTCGGCCTCTACTGCTAGCCTCATTGATTGGTGGCACTGCTTTGACCATAGGACTTGCGGTGACACACTCCTTCATAGCCTTCGAAGTCATATCATTCTTCATTGGTATGTTCGGCATCGCGCCGAATGTCCTCATCCCCCTGGCCGCGGATCTCGCACCGCCGAACCGAAGAGCCAGTGCAGTGGGCATCGTCTTCTCTGGCTACCTGGTCGGGCTTCTCTTCGCTCGTGTGGTGGCAGGCGTAATCGCTCAATACGTGACCTGGCGGGTCGTCTACTACGCTGCTATCGGCGCCCAGGTCTTCTCTACCATCTTCATGTGGGGATTCCTGCCCGACTACCCTGGTTCCAAGGACAAGGACCTCACTTACTTCAAGCTACTCGCTAGCATGGCGCGTTTGGCTGTACGCGAGCCAACTGTGATCCAGGGTTACCTCTGTCACATCGGAGCTTCAGCTAGCTTTACGGACTTCTGGGTACGCCACGTCGAGTCGTCGCTATGGGCTGATGATCTATTGCTGACATGTTGATCAGGTCACGTTGACCTTTCTGCTGGGCGATACACCCTATCACTACGATACTCTAACTATCGGGATGTTCGGACTGATTGGTGAGACCGTTCCTGGACTTCATCCAGAGTTTGTGGCTAATACTTGCCAGGTATAATCGGTGTGCTCGGTTCACCTCTGTTTGGCCGCGTCATTGACCGCATGAATCCTTGGTACGCCATCGTGATTGCCACCAGCATCATGTTCTTGTCCAAAGCCATATACTGGGGAGCAGCTGGCGCGCATCTCGCGGTCGTGGTCATAGTCTGCATCGGCTTGGACATTGCACGTCAGTCGCAACAGGTAGCGATTGCGACACAGGTCTTCCAGGTTGAAGAAGGGATGCGTTCTAGAATCAACTCACTATGTATCTTCGCGGTATGTACGCTCTGCATCCTAGATGGCATCGATGTTCTGACACACCACCGGCGGACAGACATTCATCGGACAAGTGATGGGAAGCGCAGTGGGATCTCAAGTCTTCCTTCGTCATGGATGGCGGGCCAATGGGGCGCTCATGTTCGCGTTCTGCGCGTTTCAGCTCGTCATCATGCTTTTACGAGGTCCTCACGTGCGGAGATATACGTGGTTCGGGTACGAGGGGGGATTTGACTGGAGAAAGACGTCCCATTCGACCACGACCACGATCATCGATCACGACTCGGAGAAGGGCGACGTGGACGTCCAAGACATGAAAGACGATGAAGACGAAGGGAGATGAACATAGACGAAGCTCGGAGGCATGGTCTCGGCATGACTTACATTCCTATGCGTGTATATAGACGATCGCATCCTATTCATCCTTACACATACGTTTCTACGTATCGACTTATTCCACATTGACTAGCTCATTTGTCCTGTTGATGCCCAAGCGGCCAAGCGCCTTTCATCAAGCGCCCCATCCCGCACCGGGCAAGTCTGCCCCGAAGATCTCATCACCCACACTCGACTCCATCTCGCTCATAGTCTCATGATCTCCCGGTTCGGCGATCGACCAATACCGCATACGCGTACTCTCCATCTCAGAGGTCTGATATCGGACCAGGACATCCCGGAGGGTGGGCACCCGTTGCACAAGTCGCAGGGCAATCGCGTAAGTATCTAGCGCTTTGTCCTCGGACTGAGAGCGCTCGATCTCCTTGACGATGTCCAATCGTACGGCAGTGAGAGACAGCCGCGCTAACATTCCATACACAGAGACCTGTCATGTATCGAGTTAAGTCGACGCGTCACAGTTCCAAGTAGGCACCACAAAATACACTTACTACAAGTTCTCGTGCCGCACGTTTCTCATCTTTATGCGTCTCAGGAGGACACCATAGGACTCGTAGGTCGAGGCGTTTGAGGTGTGATTGGACGGACATCAATGGTTCAAACATGGACGAGACATAACGGTACGAGAGCGTGATTGAAAGGCAGGTAGGTCGAGTGTCCTTCAGAACAACGCGTAGAAGTTCCATGTCGAGAGGATTGACAATCGCAGTGTCGATGTGCAGCGTCTGCGTGGGCGCTGTCACGGCGTGGCGATAGAGAGAGGTGAGGCTTCCGGACAAGTATCTGAGTGATGGCCAGCTACTTCCGAGCTCTTGTGTGCGCGAATTCAATCTGTGCATGATATCCAACTCAGATTCGAAGGACCCCCTCCTCCTGCGCTCGGTGTCTTCAGAATCTGTCCGTGGAAGTCGAAGATACTGAATGCCGGGGAAGGATGTGATCAGCGTCCTTGTATGCATTGTCGCATCCTCTATGGTCAGACTCTCCAACTTCACGAGAGGGTTCTCAAGTGAGTCGAATACAGCACGCTGAAAGTGCAAATGTTTTAGGCCATCGAGGAGAGCTCCGGGCAGAGATTGCAACGGATCGCAATGCCGTATGAATGATAGACGCAGAGTGCGCAGACCCGAGTTCAGGTTCTGCAATATGGCGCGTTCGGTGGGGCTTAGGAATTCTGTTCCTGTGAGCCAAAGATGTAGACGCCGAAGACTTGGAACACTAGAAAGCACGCCGTGAAGTCCATTACGTTCATTTGCCAGGCCTCTGGGCTCGGGATAGAACTGTAATTCGAGCGATTCCAGCCGGGTGGCTTGCGATAGGATAGATGATAACCGCTCCGCTGTGACAACCTCGTCGGAACGAGGCAGATAGTTGAAATGCTCAATGTGTTGATACATGCGATCGCCGAATGAAGCCATGAAGAGTTCAAAGGAATCGACGTCTCTAACGGGAAAGCTACGAGAAACTAGGTGCTTTGCACCACGTTCCCGGAAGGCTTTGCACGTGCTCATGAACGTCAAGAGATCAGAAAGACCGAGTAGAGGGATGAGATCGTAGATTATGTCTAGAGGTAGTAGTCTTGTCATGGGAGAGACCCGACTGTCGCAAACGATGTTAGTTGCACAGCCTACGCGATCTTCTCAACCACGTACATGTCGCTATCGTGCCCACCGTGAGCACGCTGCTGCCGACTTGGAGCGACCAAGACAGATGGCTGTTCCATCGCAAGTGAAGTATGAGAAGTTGATCTGAAGAGAGAGGCAACTATCGCTGACACTGGTGATGGGGAGAAACAAGGTGCGTTTCCTCAGTGGGTTGGGTCTTAAGTGCGGCGACGTTCGCGGCCAAGTGCCAAGTGGCGTTCACGATCACCTGACTTGTCTGCCATCGTATACAGGCGCGTGTACGTCGTCAGGGATATCCTTCTACCGCTTGCGGACTGGCATTTCTCAGTCACTGTGTACTGAGGACTGATGCTGCATGCTAGACTCTTATAGCTCTCATACTAGGCGTCATACAATGATTGTTGTGCGTGCTATAACATCTTCCCCGCGGGACTAGAGCCAAGATTGCGCTACCAATTCAGAGCTGGCGACATCCTCGCCCACCATCTGTTCGCCGATCCAAGGCTCCGACTCGCGCATGTCCAACTCCTCCCCCTTCCTAAGTACCTCCCAATACCGCATACGCGTACGCTCCAGGTTTAGAATCTGATAATGGACTAAAATGTGCCGAAGGCCCGTGATTTCCTGTGCCAGTCTGAGAGCAATCTCATGAGCACCCAGGCCAACACCGTCATCAGGTTGAGGTTGACGGAACAACATCGTTTTCGTAATGTTGAGCCGTATTGTCTCCAAAGGAGAGTGCGAAATCATGTCAAAGAGCGCATCCTAGACGATTGCGAGGATGAGTACGTCGTCGAGTATGCTTATACAATGAGGCCTAGCTCACGGTGAAACTCTTCGCAGCCCGCACATCCCCAGCGCTTGTTTCGCAGGAGCGCCACACTACCTTGAGAGAAAGATGCCTGATGTTTGCGGCCGGCCGGATGAGAGCTCTGACACCTTCCAGAAGCGACGAAGTGGCTTCTGCAGTACGATGATCAAGCGTGAGTGAGAGGCGAGTTGGTTGTGTGTCTTGGAGAACAGTATCCAGGAGCTGGTCGTGGATCCCGATCACGATGTCAGTATCGACGTGCAGAGCCGTCACTGGAATAGCTATTGCGTGGTTGTGAAGGGCAATGAGGTTGCCGGATAGTGTATCGAGGGAAGGCCAGGTATGCGCAATCTGCCCAACTTCATTGATAGATCGCACAGCCTTCATCTCCGCTTCCTTCGGAGGGAGATGCGCGTGACGGCCGGAGTTCGATATTCGCAGGTGTCGAAGGTTAGGGAAAGATGTGACGAGAGTGCCAGTCCTGACAATTGAATCATGCAGGGATAAACTGTTCAGCTTGAGGAGGGGCGTTTCCAACGGCATGAACGACGTTTTTTCTAGGTCGAGGGTTTCCAGATTACTCAGTAGTGCTGGCGACAAGACTGAGAACGGGTCTGTTGTCGTAGCGAATGAAAGCCTCAGGCTGGTGAGGCTTGGACCCAGTCTTAGGAGTAGAGCGCGATCTCCAAGGTTATATGTGCCTTGCAAGCTGAGATGTAGACGGTGGAGAGACGGTATACGGAATGCCGCGTTGAACAGTTTCGTCTTCATCATGTCTCCTAGCTCGTCCATATCGCATAGTAGGGCTAGCGATTGCAGGGCCGTGGCCTGCGACAAGACAGACAGTAGCTTCGTAGCGTCCATTGCTACGAGGTGACGAGGCGAGTAGACAAGATGCGATAGGTATCGATAGCGAGAGTCTGAAGCCGCCATGAATTGCTCGAATATCTGGATCTTTCGCACGGGTATGCTTCGACAGAGAAGATGCCTTGCGCCGCGCTCTCTGAGAGCTTTGCATGAACGCATGAACATCAGAAGATCGCGAGTCTCGAGGAAAGGTAGAAGTTCGTAGATGATATCCAGAGGTAGGATCTGCATCGCTGTCGAGTCTTTCCTGACGAGATAGGGTTTGCGTCAGGTGCGGTGACTTCCGTCAACGAGTCGCAAAACACTCACAGCTTGCCGACGTGCCTGACTCGTTTGGATAACTCAGGCTTGCTGTCTGGCGACTGTATGTCTTCAAGATCCTCCTCATCGTCGGTGAGAAATGTCCAGCGATCTTCATCATCGAAGTGCTGCGTGATTTGGAATCCTCTATCCGTCATGACCGGAGCGTTGTGGCGGAGAGAAGCAAGGACGGCGCGAACGTCGGCAGTTATCCGAACGCGGACCCGTTTCCCGAAACCGTGGGGAAAATAACACACGATCACCTGATTTTCGTACCCGGCATTTTATTTTCGTTTTCAACTCCGCGATAACAAGAATGTGCAACCGTTTGACGGACGAATACAGGACAAATAATGTGTTACACAGTATAAGGTCTATGGTATGAAACTATTTTCCAGAGCCCGCCTAGTATGTACCCGATGGAACCCAGAGAATAAAAGAGTGGACGGCAAGTTACAGGGTGTACGTCATCGTAGAATCACTGGCGTCCTGATAGACCTTCACGTAGTTGACCTCCCAGTACGCATTTGCAAAGCTCCCGCCCTGAGCCTTTACAAAGGCAGAGCAAGTTGAGTATCCTGTGCGTGTAGCGCAGCTCTGCTCCTGCCCAGCAATACCGCCGTCTGTGCTGGACCAAGTGTTGCCAGCCCAGTCACCGCAGAGCGTCGTGTCGAACACGAGATGGTGATTGTTGAAGTAGTTCGCAATTGTGCAGTCGGTGGAAGGCCAGAAAGCCTTGAGCTGGGCTTGCGGCCACTTGGATGGCGAAGGCGTGCCGGCGGTGATGTCGGAGGGAATCGAGCCGCGCGGGAAGAACCAAACTTGTATACCTTCCGTGACCCAGATCACTACGAAAAGCATCAGCGGGCCGAAAATCGTTGCGAATTACGAGATAAACGTACTAGCGACCACACCACCGCCATTCTTGTTGAACCCAGGCCCGAACGACCGCGAATCAGTGTCACGGATGCCGCATCCTCCGCCATTGGTGGTGTATGGGTAACAGTCCGTTGCGCCGTAGAGCGTCGATGTCGTCATGCCGAGCGATGTAAGGTCTGAGGTAGGCAGCGAGCACCCTTGTCCGGTATGGATAGCGTACTGATTGACCGTCTCGTCGCTGATAGCCTCCATCATGTCGATCTCGCCGTTATAAGGCCAGTCGGGGCCGTACGACCAGAACGCTCTGTAGACAAGAAATCTGAGTATGTGCAGAGCCGAGTGGAGTCGGTCAAACGTACGGCCATGTACCACAGCCAGTCGGCATGTGGACGGCATCCATAAGCACGAGACCACCGGTGAAGACCATTTTCGACTCGATGCGCACGCTTTTACGCGTTGAAGAGACGGTTGAGGTGGTCTCGAGAGACATGACAGCGGTGCCATTTGATAGCAACCCAATCAAGTCGTTGCTACTCTGACGTTCGTCCGCGTAAGCTAGTGCACTGATAAGAGCGGAGCGCGAACTTACCGCCGTAGCCTCGTCCACGTAGGTAACGGTACCACTGGTGGGATCGGCGTCCGTGAAGAACGTCCAGTCATCGAAGAAGCTGGAGCCAGACTGCGTATGCGAGGATCAGAGACGGCAACGCTCAATCCTGAGCAGGATTCAACGCACGTATTCCTTGATTTTTGTCCATGTCTTCTTGGCGCCGACGGCTACAGTATTGGTGGAGGCAGCAGTGGTCGTCGTTGTTGTGGAAGTCGCCTTGGTCGTCGTGGCGGCCTTGGTGGTTGTAGTGGCTTTAGCCGTGGTCGTCGCTCCACAAGTGCTTGCCCGTTTCTGTCCAAAGAGTCAACGAATCTCCGCAAGAAGATAACGTCTGTCTGCACGTACCACGATGCGAGGCCGACGATGGGACAGAGCATTCCGTGCATGGAAGGAATGGTCGCGAGCTACGTGCTCGAAGGAGCCCTCCAAGGGATTAAGATCGCGTTCATCCAGTTCAGACGACGAGGAAAGAGCGTGTGCGTTGAGAGCAAGACCCAACGAAACCAGGCTTGCCGAGAAGCGCATGTTGTGTAGCGAGAAACCGTTCAAAGGAGCGACGGGTAGAGAAAGAGCGTCAGGAAGCGACCGCGAGCGGTGCGTGAAGGGAGACCAGAGGCAAAGCTCGAGTACGCGTAGGCCCCCTCAGCCATAAAATGTAGCTCGAGGTGCGCATAGTGCGGCGCGAGCTGTCGGCTTGTGGAGGAGCCAATGCGGAGTGAGGCACCACTTCGGGTAGGTCCCGCGTTCCGTTTCGGGAGCAGGTTGTGAGGGCGGTCCTATATCGAATGAAGAGCGAGTCTATTTGCCACTTCAGTTCAGCTTTAACTCCAACAAAGGTTCGGTCATTTCGGGCGAGACCGGGCGTTGGGATGCCGATCCTCTTGCACTGAGTACTTACAGGGTCGTGGACCGATGACAGTTGCTGGTTGCAGGCGTACGAGTAGCTGGATAGCAGTGGAAAGGGATAAAGTGGTGAATGGTCTATCGCAGGCCTCCACATCCGAAAACGTCGCATCCTCCGATGACGGCCTCCACCGAATTCCGTTTTAGCGTGTTCCTGGACTTCGCCCCCCGAACTGTCAATTATGGCACAAACGCAGAAGCTTAAGTTGACTCGGGATCTCTCGGGCTGCGCGAGATCTGAAGATCTTATCTGAAGTGACTTATGTTGTTCATGTCCTTTCAAATGTCTGAGCGAGTAGTACCTGTTTAAACGATCGTTGTCAGCGATTGATGAGGCTAGTTTATGCGCTGCAAGCCCTACCTACGATCCACTTGTCCATGGTGCATCTCTCAGTCGCCGAACCATATTCGAGCAAGAAGTATATTGAGCACAGGTTTTATAATGACAAAGTCGGCATCCCTTCAACGGCGGTTTCCGCAGGCGGCATGAACCACCCC
>UWZB01000046.1:204755-228537 GCA_900536885.1 Peniophora sp. CBMAI 1063
ACGTGGTTGAAGAGCGTCGCATTGAGTGATACCCGCACCTAATTAGGGATCTCACAGTATACCTTACTGAGCGATACTCATACTTTCAACGGTATAGTGCCGATCTAGTGTAATAGCTGAATAAATTTTCATCCCAATGCTCTGTCCTTACCCCTGACTCGTCCACTACGGATTGTACTTTCCGTGCCGTGCGCTGGGTCGCCCACAGCGTTTGTACAGTACACTACTCCAGCACTTCACACTACTTCAATCGTACTCAAATGAGTACACCTCAAGCCGTTCACTGGTAGTATTGTTCAGAGAGCACGAATGGCTCAATTGAGCGTCATGCGCGTCGAATATTGATTCAACAAATGGGCAAATGGAATAAACACAGCGGACGCTGTGACGTCACGCGTTCGCATGCTCCGGCGCTTGACGCGCGCCCAACTCTCTTCGTCGTGCGTCCATCTTCGTCTCTTTGACGGGACTATCTTCATGAAGCAACGATATAGCCCTTATCTTCCAGTCACGTTCCTCGGGTCTCACGAGCCGTGCTCCCCAAGACGACCATAAAACCAAGGCGCGCGGCTCCTAGCAACTTTGGAGCTTGGCCTTCGCTGGGAAACACGCTTTCTCCACGGCCCAGCTGAACACGAGGCACCGAGGCCGTGCAACGTACTGACTATCTTAGGTATAGAAGGATGGCGCAACTCAGACCGCACGCGTGTTACGCCCTCTTTTCACCCTCAACATTCTCATGTACGGGCACGGACTTCGACGTTTACTTTACTCCGGCTCGGTCATCGCGTTGGCTGCACGGGCCAATGCGCGAACCATCACGGTCACAAATGCTTGCTCGTTCACTATATGGTGTGTCTGACTACCTGTGTATGCATTCTTCCTGAGTCAACTCAACGTGCTCTACAGGCCAGCGGTACGCACACTCTCCGGTTCGGAGTGCGCGGCACGCCCGACTGACGCCTATTTCAGATATTCACCGATCCCACCACGAACTCAGCGCTCCCAGATACGCCCACAGGGTGAGATTTACGTGATATTATGAATTGCCGCATTCGATTTGACGCGTCCTCGTACCTAGCTGGGAGGCGCCGCCCTCCACTTCTGTATCTTTCACTGTACCGGATAACTGGGCATCTGGGCGTATATGGGTACGTGGCCTGGGTTCATCATCAGCACGTTGCGCACATACTCATGAAGTCCAGGGCCGAAGCGACTGCAACTTCAACACCACTACCCCCGGCCCCAACTCCTGCGTGACAGGGGGCTGTAATGGAGGCTTGGAATGCGACAAGGCGACCGGAACTGTACGCAGTGCTCCCTCAATCTCATCGAATTCATCCTAATATCTTTTCCCGCAGGGTGTCCCTCCTGCTACTCTCGCTGAGTGGACGCTCCAGGCATCGGGGAATAATGACTTCTATGACGGTAAGTCGGAGTGCTTGCTCACGTACGGACCGTTGCTGACGATGCGGCCCTGTTTTTGCAGTATCACTCGTCGACGGGTTCAATCTGCCTCTCACGATAGCCCCATCATCTACGGAATGTCACACGGCCAGCTGCCCTGTCAATCTCAATCAAGTGTGTCCCTCAGACTTGGCTGGCCCTAGCAACTCCTCCGGCGTGGTGGAGGGATGCAAGAGCGCATGCTTTGCCAATCTCGACGGCAACCCTAGCGATTCGGCGAATTGCTGCTCGGGTAGCCATGGTTCAGCCGCAACCTGTCCTCCGACAGGAGTCGCGTTCTACACGTACTTCAGTAAGCAACATCAGACTGCGTACTCCGTCAGTCAAAGATGCTGAGATGTATCCAGAGGGCAACTGTCCTGATGCATATGCGTATCCTTTCGACGAAGGGAGCGGTACAGCTCTTTGGACATGCAGCGCCACCTTCAATTCCGACTATACAGTGACGTTCTGCCCGTACGTGGGAATGCCGAAACAGAGCTCCATGTGGCTAACCCGGAACCCAGAACTCAAGAAAGAGCAGTCCCTTCTCCGACCATACCCGCCTCTGCCTCAACCACACCAGTCGAGACAGAGCCATTTCCGACCCGTGGTGCTGCCATACCTCTCGCTATACCCTTACACTGGTGTACACCGCTGCTCGTCGCAACATTGTCAGCTGTCCTTTTGTTGTCATCGATATAACTTAAACGCATGACCGCGTGTCGCGTACCATTCTCGTCTGCTCTACTTATGGAACTATGCTATACCTGCTTCTGCCGAAGACGGCCAGTCATACGCCATCTCACCTCACTGGAGTTCTCGACGCGTGGGACGTCAAGACCACCCGGTGACTCGCCGTTTCGTGGACCCCTGCCAAGGTCATCTACCTCCTTCACCCCGACACTCCAAGGCGGACAATATCTCAAAGGGTAATCTTGTCGTCAATTTCTAACCATGCCATTTAGCTTTCGCATCCGAGAGAGCTCGGATGCCCTAAAGCGGCCTTCTATGCATCCGAGAGTGGACAGAAGTAATGGTTGCGGTTAAGTATCGGCTATAGTACGGGTCTAATCTCGATGCATCCGAGCAAGGTTTGTGATGCGAAGCGTTGATTACAGTCGAGACTTGCAACGGCCATCGTCAGTTGACCCCATCCATCTTTGGCCCAGTATAGGTACTCCCCGTCGACGCTCGTCGAGCTTGGGTAGATCGCATCGACTGGATATGCCTCGCCTACACCTCGGAAACCACGACGCACCGTCCTGTTCTTAGCAAATGCAGGCTGACTATACCGCCTTTCTAGCCCTATAAGAAGGATTTGCTGGGCAATTGCCTCAGCCAGCTCAAGCTCAATAGCATCTTGACAACATGTTTTCGGCTACTCTAGCTCTTGCGGCCATCTTCGGCACTGCAACGGCCCACTGTGAGTTCGCTCTCGCTTGACCACCGCCGTGATCTTGCTGACTTGCGTCCATGCAGACACCTTCCCATCACTCGTCTACAAGGGCGTCACGACCGATCCCTGGGTGAATGTCCGCGAGACGAACAACTACAACACGCTGGCCCCCGTACGCGTATCATCACACACATCACGAATGATCCTACTGATCTTGCATCCAGGTTACCGATGTGACCTCCGAGGACCTGCGTTGTTACACCTCCGAGACCGACGCCAAAGCCAGCACGCTCACAGTTGCTGCGGGCGACCAGCTCAGCTTCCACGTCAACGACGCCTTGACGATCTACCACCAGGGTGTTGTCAACGTATACATGGCGCAAGTCCCGTCGGGCTCCGACGCGGCGAGCTTCGCTGGTGACGGCGACATCTGGTTCAAGGTGTTTGAGATTCCCGCCGTCACTGATGGTGGCACTTCGATCTCGTTCCCCGCTCAGAACGTGCCGAGCGTCAACTTCACCATCCCTGCTGCGCTTCCCAGTGGACAGTATCTGGTTCGCATGG
Source organism: Peniophora sp. CBMAI 1063 (assembly GCA_900536885.1). Classification (NCBI taxonomy): domain Eukaryota; kingdom Fungi; phylum Basidiomycota; class Agaricomycetes; order Russulales; family Peniophoraceae; genus Peniophora; species Peniophora sp. CBMAI 1063. The sequence continues at coordinate 208,165 of UWZB01000046.1, forward strand.
AGGCCATCGCGCTGCATGTTGCATCGACGTTCGGCGGTGCACAGTTCTACGTGAGTCTCGCGCCGTTGTACTATTCGCGTATGAGATGACTGACTCTTCTGGTGCTATAGATCGCATGTGGACAGATCAACGTCACTGGCGGTGGCTCTGGCTCGCCGAGCCCTAAGGTCGCAATCCCAGGTGTCTACACCGGTAACGAGCCCGGAATCCTCATCAACATCTACGTGAGCATACAGTGCCAGCGCTTGACGTCAGATCACGAGACTGATGCGCTTCTTAGTACCCCATTCCCGCGAACTACACGCAACCTGGACCGGTAAGTCCCGGGCCGGACCTCGTTCAATATCTATACTCATGGCGAATCATCAGGCTGTGTGGTCCGGATGAAGAGATGGCGATGGCATTTGAGGGTCTCGTGGACGGCGACCAGAAGTCGAAACCTGTCCTAGGCTTGATAGTGTCTTCTCAAAGTGTGGAGTGTACTGTTTGGATTGGCAGGTCTTGTATTGCATATACTTCTACTTGGTCATGCCATGCGCGCGGGGCGTCCATTCTCGTACTTCTGCCGACGGCGACCGTCCAATGGCTGTTGAGCCTGGTATCGAGCCTGCATCGTCATTCCGGGGAGTCGCCGTGGCTCTACTAGGACATTACACTCGTCTTCGAGAGCCACAGAAAGCTACAACCCCTCTAGTTGATCTTGCATCACTGCACATTCAGCGTCTTCTGCTCACCTTCCTCTTGAACCAGGAGTATACTTGAGCGCCGGTCTGCACCACTCAAGATCCAGATCGATGTTAGCCGATTCATATCTCCTTGGAAGCAGCACGTCGGTATTCACGGCTAAGTGTCGGGTATAGTGCGGCTCTAACTGATCCTTTGGGGCGAATGCCACGAAATGACGCCTACATGCACTGCTATAACCTCAACTCGCCTTATCATTTGACTCGTCTATCTTTGACATGCTGTATGCGCTTCTTCTTCATATCGTCGTATGTCCTAATCTCCCTTCATGATTGTGGATATGTCTCGTTCTTACTTCGGAGACCAGATAGCATGCGGGAATTGTTCAAGATAGATGGCCGGTAACCGGTCGCTCTCCCTGGCTTGCTATAAGAACTGGTAGACATAGTGTGGCATCTCGACAGCACGGACGTAGAACAAGCCTGTCAACGTTCAACATGCGCTCGGCAACTCTTGCACTCGCGGCCTTGTTTGGCACGGCTACGGCCCATTGTGCGTTGAGTCCTATCGCCGTATCCAGTACTAAACATCGCTCACACTCACGCACGGCAGACACCTTTCCGGCCTTGATCTACCAAGGAAAGACGACTGCTGACTGGGCAAACGTTCGCGAGACCAACAACCACAACTCTCTTGGCCCGGTCTGTCAATGTACCTTTCCACCTTTCCCCTTCTCTTACTCATCGAGCTTTTAGGTCACCGACGTGACATCCCAAGACTTGCGCTGCTACACTTCTGCCACCAATGCGACAGCGAGCACCCTCAACGTCCAGGCCGGGAAAGAGATCAGCTTCCAAGTCGGCGATGGGTTGACGATCTATCACCAAGGAGTTGTGAACGTCTACATGGCGAAGGTCCCGTCGGGATCTGACGCTTCCAGCTTTGCCGGTGACGGCGACGTTTGGTTCAAGGTGTTTGAGATACCAGCCGTCACGAACGGCGGTAGTTCGATCTCTTTCCCTGCACAAGATGTTCCGAGCGTCAACTTCACGCTTCCCGCAGCACTTCCCAGCGGCCAATACCTCGTGCGCATGGAGGCTATCGCGCTGCACGTTGCTTCTACGTTCGGCGGAGCGCAGTTCTACGTCAGTGGTGTTCGCTGGCAGACCTTGACCTTCCATCAACTGATACACGGATATAGATTGCTTGTGGACAGCTTGATGTCACCGGCGGCGGCTCTGGGACGCCTGGTCCCCTTGTTGCTATTCCAGGTGTTTATACCGGTAACGAGCCCGGCATTCTCATTGACATCTACGTGAGCGTTAGGTTCTTATCCCACTGTTCGAACGTGCCTTCTAACACGTACGCAGTACCCCATTCCGGCGACTTACACCCAGCCCGGCCCTGTAAGTCGAGCGCATATCCTTTACATAAGTTGATTCTGACAATGCAAACAGGCTGTATGGTCCGGATGAGCCTTTTGAAGAGACCGCGACGACTGTGATGTATGCATTGATCCTTTGTAACACTAGTACGACCCACATATGGTCATGCTGTTCATCCCCTCCCACGCTGTCCGCGTCCCGTGCCGCGCCCTCTGATTGACTTCGGTCATATAAGTCGCCTATTTCCCGAGACTACTCGATGAGCCTGATCTAATTCACGCGTCAGCCGTCCCGAAGATTGCCTCGGTAAGGGGAACCCGACCTGTCCAGTGCCGGTCTCGTATAGCCAGCCCGTAACATTGGTCCCTTCAAGTAGAGCTCCTTCTTGCACGCGTTCCTTCAACCAGAGTACATCACGCCGAATACTACTTTCTACGTCATCAAACTCGTGAAAGTCCATGCCTGATGGTACATGTCGGCTGGCGCGGATCGTCCTTGGAGAGACGCGAAGCAGTCCGCAGTCGGTGTGGTGCATAATGAGGATATCTTTCCCGCCAGTGAGGGCTTGGAATACGATGAGCGAGCGTAGGGCGTCAGCGCTATCTTTGACGTTGTTGATGATGAGTATAGAGGTGAATAGAGATGTTGACGTACGCAACACCGCCAGCATTGCGGATTATAGCGGCCTTTCCCTCCACATCTAGAGCTCGTATCGGGCTGAGAAAGTATAAGAACAATGCATGATAGCTCCAACGGGTCGCTTACTCGAGACGGCGATCCATGCAGGTTACTGTAACGAGTATGCTGAGAATTGTACGAATAGGATGCAAACGTATCACACACCGATAGCAAGACCAGGAGTTGGACTGCCAGGACTGCCTTGAGAAAAGAACGCTTCGCCTTTCACAGCGGGTAGGCGTCCCATCGCGACATAGCGTGTGTTTGCGTCGATAAGAGCTTCAAACTGCGACATACTCAGGTATTTGCGGTTGAGAGTGTTGGTTCATTCATCGCTTGGTCCTGCCGAGTGTTTTATACTTGCCCACAGCGCCCAGTACGGTCTCGCGCGGGACGGTAGGCGCGACTATGAGCACAAGTAGCGCCCAGTAAGGTCGGGCTGACCGATGAGGGTTGGTCATAGCTCCATGGAAAAGTGCGAGCACCAGTGTAAGTCCCATACTAAGACTCTCGCAGATGCTCACTGCTAACTTGTGAACATGTTCGCTCGACAAGCACAAGTCTTCAAGATAACAGTCACCGCAAGACGTGCTTTGCGTACGGGCAACAAGGAAGCGGAACACAAGCCAGACGGTCCCGGACTCCTGTACAACAGCAGCATAATAAGACTCCCTCGGACAAGCGAGGAGTGCAAGTGTGTTGCCATTGGAGATTGTGCTATCGGGTCATCAAGTTCGCTGGTGGTGGTCGGAGAGAAACAAGCAAGGTCGTTATGCGGATGTCGGATCAGTCGTTTCTCGGCAACTCGGCGAAGGGGTTCAGCCAATAGAAATAAGTCAAATTATAATCAGCTCCCGCAGACGCGGCGCTTCTGCTGCTGCTTTCGACCACCATGACATTTTGTACTTCGCTGCCGTATTTCAGCGGCAAGAAACGCTTGCCTGAGCTCGGCAAGCGCAGGCCTTATGTTGCTGGCACTACTAGACGGATCCGCTGGTCTATTCCCCATCAAGTGTATTCACGGTCTGCAAGGCAGAAGAACTCTCGTCTACATGAAGCGAATGTCATTATCAAGATAGGACGGATGATCGTTGGATCACATGCGTAGCGATGCGCTGTCATTTACTGGCCAGACGGTGGGTGGTCACTCGACCACGCGAAGCTGGGGCATGCGTCGTCAACAGGCTGATATGTGGCAAACTGCGACTGCCGCACACTCACTTTCCCTGTCTCGTTCTCGAGAAGATAGCCCACAACGTGCGTACCCTCGAGCAATGCTCCGTCTTTGACGCGCTCTTGGAGCCAGTGCACATCCCGACGAACGCCGTCTTCGAGGTTACTGAACTCGTGAAATTGCATATCCTGCGGCACGTTCTTAGGACCCGCATGGATCTTGTCCGAAGATACGTATAGCATGCCGCAGTCAGTATGATGCACGACGGCTATCTCTCGAGCGTGAGTGAACTCCTGGAAGACGATGAGAGAGCGCAACGCGTCCACGCTGCCACGTCCGTCAGGCCTATGATAGATCGCTCAGGATGCTAAAGGGCATACCCTACGCCACCAGCGTTCCGAATCATGGCCGCTTTACCCTCCAGGCCTAGAGCGCGTAAGGGGCTAGCGTCTTGGTGAGGTCACGTTCTCAGATGTAAGTAGATGCTGCTTACTCAATGCGGGGATCCATACATGTCACTGCGCATATATTTCAGGTCATTGAGCAGCACGATACCACGGATCGGCATCCTCACCAACAGCATGACGAGGAAAGATATCTTCCAAATTGTCTCCTTTCTGACCGGATATCTTGGCCAGGTTCACGGTAGGAACTTCGCCTTTCTCTACATAGACGGCGTTGTTGGCGAGTAGGAAGTCGGCTTGCGACATGGTAGGAGAGATTCTGGTGCTGGGGAGGCGAGACTGTACGAATGTATGATGAAGGCTGTTCCGTCGAGACAGCCTGTCTTATGTATACGCATAGGTTGCCTGCGGGTATGAGCTGCACAGTTTGAAGCCCGAGATGCCCGAGTGATGAGCCTGACGATGCTGACCTGTCGGTGCCCGAGCAAAGTTGGCTACGAGAGATTCAACACGAACTGGCAGTGCTTACACCACACTCAGCCAGCCGTCCGAATTGCGTACTCCCTGGGCGAGGCTATCTCAGGCTCTTCTGGAGTTCAGTCATAGTATTTCAGGTGGATATACCTTAATGTATCCGCGACCAGGTGCGCAAGCGCAGACCGAGCCCTTTCAACGGAAGCCTCTTCGACTGGCGCCTTTGCTTTGCATACTTTATCTGGTATATGCTGTAGAGACATGAAGAGGCGGATTTTCCGCTCTCATCGTAAAGCGCATCATGGTGAAAGATCTCGGCAATCCGAGCGCATCCAACAATATACGGAGGCCGCATATCAGCGTCACTTGGTCAAGGATGAATCAGGGTACAGGAGATCATGATCAAAGGGAGATTTCCTTGCCATTCATGCGTACTAAATGGCCTGAATCGATTGAAATCGGTGGTGGCTGAGTGCATGATGACGAAACTGGTTAGTGTCGGCGACTACGCGTCTGCCGTTCTCATTTCGCCTGAGAATCGTTTGGTCTCGTACGCAGCCTTTGAATGAATAAGCCTGTATCTGAAACCTGATAGTGTGTGGTGATGGCTGATGAGGCTCTCGCCTCTGGTATACACGCATCGCAAGAAGCAGAGACTAATGGCACCACGTCCTCATTGTCTAAAGCGACAGGTGGCCATCTGCAGAAGATGGGACAATACAACAGGGAGACGCCACACGGGCAGTTTCAACGATACAATGGCTAGATGGCTCCACAGAGGGCAAAGGCACCAAGCTCACTCGACCACGCGAAGCTATGGGGTGCGGTGTTAGCGAGCTGATATGGGCCAAGCAGTTCAGCGAACTTGCCTTTCCAGTCTCGTTTTCGAGCATGTAGCCGACAATGTTCGTGCCTTTGAGTAAAGCGCCGTCCTGGACGCGCTCCTTCAGCCAGCGCACGTCACGACGTACGCCCTCGTCGATGTCGCGGAACTCATGGAGGTGCAGGCCAGCCGGGATGTTCTTTGGGCCAGCATGGAGCTCCTCCGTCGAGAGGCGCAACATCCCGCAATCGGTGTGGTGAACTACGGCGATCTCCTTTCCGTGCACGAGCTCCTGCCAGGCAATGAGAGTACGGAGTGCATCGGCGCTGATAAGAGCGTTTGGTGAGCGAATGGACTGAGGCTTTGCAGAGACATCAAGGACATACGTCACGCCGCCCGCATTGCGGATGATGGCCGCTGGCTGCTTGTCAAAGCCAAGTGCTCGCATGGGACTGTGATGTCAATGAGTTCATGTAGAATGGAGAGGGAGGTATAGCGTACTCAATGCGAGGGTCCATGCAAGTTACTGAGAGTGTAGTTGCGTTGATCAGTGAAGAGGGCTAAAATACTGACTACGATCACATACCGACAGCATAGCGTTCGGGAGCATCCTCGGCGGGCACTTGACCCTTAGGCACGAAGAGAGCATCACCGGGAGCAGAACTAATGGGAAGCAGTTCGCCTTTAGCAACATATGCAGCGTTGTTGGCGAGAAGGAAGTCGGGCTGGGACATGTTTGAAGATGTGCTGGCTGGTGGTTTACTATAGAAGACAATGGTGTTAGCTTTTCTGGAGGTCAAGTCTCGTCTTATATACGAGTACGAGTGAATGGCTCTGGTAACTCGGTCTCGTACGGGCCTACGGGCACGACCCAAAAGCCCGAGCGATGAGTGAGGCGTCACTGACCCGCCGCTCTCGCTTATCGTGCCCGACGAACATGTGCCGTCGCTCGCAGAGTGACCAACACATCCCATTGAGATCCTGAGAATTATGTGGAGGTGCGCTTGCCGGATATCGTATCATTCCCGCAAACGCGTCGGTGTCAATACTGGAACCAGACACGTTTCTTCAACACGGACACGCCGAGTGATGCACTCTTTCCATTGTTTAAGATAGAGCGCCGGTGGGGAAGATACGCATCTAGAGCAAGAGATGATAGATGCAGGCTGGCCTTCACGTGACTGTCCAGCAGAGTACGATCGTCGCTGACGAAGAGGCAGACGAGATCGCGGAATCGCTCGGAAATCCATCAACGTAGGATAGCGCACGGTGGGCGCCTGCGTCGGAGCAGTCTATTCAGACACTGGTCAGGCTCTTGCTCTGCATATGCTATAGTACCGCAATACGTACTCACGTCCATCGTGCTGGTCAGCTTCGTCGGTCTGACATCAGAAACACGGCTTTATTTGTCATCGGGCGGGAACTTGAACATGGACCGCCAGAAAAACATTGGGTTGAATCGCTCGGGCCTGTAAACTAGCCCGAGGCTGTCAACAAAAAGACGCTGGTATGCGATATCACAATGAACGACGTGCTCGTCGTCGTGGTTCAAGCAGGTCAGGTGGACGCGTCGACGTCAGACGCGGCGGGCGCCTGCCTCTAACCCTAACCTGAATCAACCCCCACGGCACGCGCGCCGCTCGCCTCGTCGCGCGAGTATATTCCACAGAGCCTCCCCATGAATCATATCTCTGAAGTACCGGGGATACAACTGAGGAGGATGGACTCCTGGCCGAAGGTGTTACGCAGGGCTTTTTCGAGCCGGCGGCCCTCATGATTTTGCGTGTGCAACGTCCACCATGACCCACATGAACCCAGTTCCGACATGGACAGTCATGCGAGCGTCTTTCGGAAGTAACAATATATAGGTCTATGTTCTCCTAAGAGTCCATACCAGATGCAAGATGAGTGTTCGATAGCGATATGATACATATGCGAGAGCCCGGGATCCAGATGCCAGGTTACCGTTAATAGAAAGAACCGGTCCAAGAGTCGTGATTGTGTCGTGCATTCGTTGACAGCTCGCGGCTGTTTTTCCTTCCTTTCATCACGACAGTCAATACACGTATCCGAGGAGGCTGCGGCTTCCTACCTGCGGTTATATCCACACGGTCAATCCGACTTGACGCGCTCGTATCCCTGAGCCTGTGCTCCGCCTCCCCAGAACCAACCTCCACCGCCAGCCCGACTGCGTGGCGGCTCGTCCTCCGCATCGCTCGGCACCTCAACCTCCTCATACCCTCTCCCACCCACGTCGTACCCCTCCTGACCCGCACCCTGCACGCCCGACGCAACCCTACTCGGCCCACCGGGAGGCGTGGCAATACCAGCGTTCGTATTCGCCTTCTGCTGGCTCAACAGCGCTGTGCCACCTGCAACGATCGCAGGCCCATACGTCCTCCACAATCCACCCAGCATCATCGTGGGTCCGGATACAGGGTCGCTCATCGTCGGCTGTTGCGGTGCGTTTGCCGGAGGTGGAGCGGCGTTTGCTGAGGATGACATGTTGTCCCATAGGAGGCGGAGGCGGGATTGGAGGAAGTTCAGGATGTAGGCTTTGAGTTCGCCCAGGGCTGCGTCAATGCGCGGTTCATGGAGGGAGAAGAAGGGCGCGACATAGATGCGGTAGATGGTGGTTGAGCCTTGGGTTTGGGGCAAAACGAGAAAGAGGAGGAATAAAGTCTTGATCGGGTAGTAGAATGGTATCCTGCATGTCGGCGTCTGATCAATACATCATTTGAACTTCAGTGAAAACGGGAACTGACCAGGAGACAAGCCACTCTGCGACATACTCGACAAAGACTATGCAGCCAAGAACGGACCAGTATGTGAGCCAGCGCTCAAGTTCGGCTTCAGATGCCGGGCGCTGGCTGAGGCACTTGAAGGACGCGTAGCCTGGGTAGAGGAACGCGACGACCGCGCTGCAAGAATCCAATCGCGCGTCAGCCATTCGCGCATTGACATAATCTCTACAGAACATTCAATATCCCACCTTGTTATGCGCGATAGAAGGTAGAGTAACATCGCGCTATACTGTCGCAGATGACAGATGGAAGTTAACGAGAAAGGGAATCGATGAAGCTGGAAGAAGCGAAGAGACGGGCGCTCGGCCGCGTGCTCTAAATAGGGGCACTTCGCGCATGTCGCGCGCTTGTCTGCCAGAGATCATCGTACAAAGCCGCGTGTCAAGTGTGATGATATAGGTTGTGCTACGTGTAAACATCGCATGCGGCCACGACATAGTATCCATAGTATGACTCGGGATAATAGTACCGCAGCTACGTCTACTAGTCTACATCGTCGTCCGCAGCCCCCACCTTCCCGACCTCCTGAGCCGGTACCTTCGGCGACGCGAACACGTTCGGCATTCCTCCTGATGCAGCCTTCTTGAGTCCTGGGGCGACCATCGAAGCTCCGAATTTTTGCGGTGCTGGTTTGGATGCCTTGCAAACCACTTTGTGGCGTTTCCAATCCTGTACAAGTATTCGCCGTTGAAAATCCATGGGTGCCACACGAAGAAGTGTAGAGTTAGCCCCTCCGCACTTCGGGGATTTACACGCACCAGCTTTTGACATTCCCTCGAGCAGTAATACGGCTTGACGTCCGCCGTACATGCCCCTCCACATCTCAATAGCTTCTCCTTCCCCTCGGCGCCTCTCCCACACCCAGGTCTAGCGCATTCAAATGCGCTGGGTGCCTCTCCCGCCACCTCTTTCTTCGCGATAGCTTGTCCACGCCTCTCGTACACGTCCCACAGGAACGGCAGTTCCCGTGCGGCGGCATGAATAGCGGCACGTTCATCCTCTGATAAATGCGAGGCTGCTTTCGTGGGCAATGCTTCCACCAAACGTGCAAGCTGTTGTGCACACCAGAGCGCCACGGGTGCAACGGTCTTTGCACCTTCTTGCAAGCCAAGTTCAGGTATGACTTCTGAATCGAGACCAGCAACCACATTCGCGAACCGAGCTGCGTCGAGGAGGTCAGATGTTCCACCCGTGCGTGCGTAGGCGTCTTGGAAGTAGGCGCATAGTGCGAGCATAGACCGTTGGACTGCTGGCATGTCGTCTGCAGATAGGTTCGAGTCTGAGGAAACGGAGTCCCAGAGGGTACGGGCGGCATCTTTGTCAACTGGGACACCGTATCCTGTGAATAGCCTGTTTTAGTCAGTAGAAACTCAACAAGACACACAATCACAACGAAACACACCTCACTCCCATCTCGACGCGCATCATAGCATCTCCGCCATCAGCTTGGGTTTTGACCTCGTCAGTCGGAAACGCGTCGAGGAACTCGCGCATGCGTGCGTCACGTTCTGCGATTTGTGCTGGTGTCTTTTCGTCGACATCCTCCACAGCTATTGAAATCAGCCGAGTAGCAAAGCTAGAGTATTCCGAGAAAGCATCGGAGGTGGACATGGTGGAGGATCGCAAGTACGTGTACAATACGCTCACCACTTGCAGAGACGTTCGGATGTCGGGCCGTCCGGAAACACGGCAGCTCGCGACGCGCGCTTCGGTCTAACGCGCCTTGGAGCGAACGACCACCACCTCCACCAGGTTGTAATACAAACACTCCTGCTTACGCATACACCGTCTGGCGCGGTTATTGGTGCCAGAATACTCTTGCTTTCAGCAATGCGATTGCGCCGATACGGTGCAACAATCTGCTTCCGCCGTCCGTGACGGGGGAACGGGTGTGCGAATTCTGCGAAAAATGAGACACTCGGGACGAGCAAGACGCCAACCGCTTGACCGTAACTCACATTGTATCTCCTGACCGACGCTTCTTCTCAGATACTTTGCATCGACAGTGAAGATAAGCCGGTCATCATGGAAGACGACCCGATAAACATCGACGGGGTCACTAAGTTAGATGTCCCAGAAGACGAACTCTACTATATGAGTTGGTCCCCGGAAAAGCGCCTGAACGTCAAGGCAGGCGAACGCGTTCTACAACAGATTCGGGACGATCCAGGACTCGTCACCGCCCAGCTACGAGACGCTTGGACTGCCGCGCGTGTAAGCGCGAGCGACGCTGGAAGTGCCGGGCAAGCATTCGCGGAAGTCGTGAAGAACATGTGGTGGGCGTTTGGGGTATGTCAACAATATAAGGACCACAAGTTAAGCCTTGAAGCCTGGTCGCGCATGTACGATGCTGGGCTTCCCGACCTGGTGCTGGATATAATCATGGCGACGGACTTTTGGACTTTGCCGCAGGTGAGTCTGAGCTGCATTCGGTGATGTTGATCGTTGTGCACTCACATATGCTATCTAGTCCAATGCGGTCGGGCATCTATTCGATATTCATACACGGATTGCATGGTCGAGCCAGCACTCGTATCAGCCTTTTCGCCAGCGGGTGCTCTCCCATTCGGACGCCCTTTGGACCGCTATGTGGAATAATAGAGACATCATTGCGAGCTGGCACTCGGACAAGCCTCCTGTAGCCAATCTCCAAGAGCACCCTTCTGTTCAGGCGCTCGTGATTTACTTTGTTCTGTACAGGCAGACGTGAGTGCCAGGGTCTACGATCATCGTACCCGCGCAATGCATTGACGCTGATCGTCTTACAGTGAGACGCCCCTTGCACCTTCTTCACACATGCCACACTTCTCCTTGCACGCCTGGACAACTGCGAAGTGCCGATCCATGTATTTCGATACCGTATATCTATGCGACGACGGGGTGATAGGACCCACCCTCCGCAACCCGACGTTCATCGACGAGGCAATCATCGACGGTATTGGTATTGGCCCCTGTTATGCGCGTTTGGCGGACCTTCTTCGTGGGGAGGGCCCATGGCAATGGGATCGCCCTGACGAAGTCGAGCGCGCCCTTAATTTCTTCGATAGTCTACTGCACGTGGACACACCAGAGCACCGGGAGCTCGTCGTTGGCGCTGGGCGCCATCGCATACCTCATCTTGTAGCAACGATCGCGAAGAAGTACGCGCTATCTGGCGGGCTTCGCACTTACCCGCGCTTTTACAACTTCGCGTTCTCCATCATAGCGTACGCCGTGCAACATCGATCACGATCTTGCAAGCTCTCTGACGAATTTGTATCTAGCAAAGCAATACAGTATGATCTGATAATGCGGTCATCGTCTGAGCGGATGGAATCACTTGTGGTACCGGGCGAGGACCTCATCCTCATCCTCTCATGCTCCATCGACGTTCTTGCGGTCCACGGCAACGACGAGTCTACTCTAGACAAGGCCCGTCCCGGTACGTGCACAGCTGCGCGAATCGTTGGTAGCTCCGCATCTATCTCACATCACGCGCAGCCTACGACTCCGTCAAAGAGGGACTTCTGGTTTGCGTGCAGGCGTACTACGACTGGGCCTTGAAGATCAAGGGACAGCCCCGCGGCACTACTACCGCACTCGAAAGAGACTTGCTGTGCGGTCTGCAGCGAGGCGCTCAGGAACACTGGTGGCCCAGTCTGCGCGCACTCACGGCCGCAAAGCGCCGTTGCGAAGGGAGAAACAAGGACATGGCCAAGTTCGGTACGCTCTGGAAGGGATTCGGCGCGCTTCTGGGATGCAACATCAAACGCGAACGCGACCGAGATGCGTCTGAGGCCGCGAATCGCTGTGTGCGAATCGAGTGCGAGTATCATCGGAAGCCGGCAGAAAAGCGCCTTTTGCGGTGCAAGGGCTGTGGTGTGTTTTATTGCAGTCGTGATTGTCAAGTCGCGTTCGTGTTTATTGAAGACATTGGATATGCCGACTGAGTGTGTTTCTTTGATAGGGATTGGAAAAGCGGGCACAAAAAGGCTTGCAGGAGAGTTAGGGACGGCAATGTTGATTGAGCAACGGAGTCGTTTCCGTATCTTAGCAGGAGAGGGTCGGGAATTTGCACCGGACGTGAACGGCCGACTTCATCATATCTACACGGGTCCCGGACAAGGTCGTCTTGAACCTCTGGATCGACTTGACTCTCGGACACGATCTTCTTAGCCCAAGGGTTGTCTTGTATATATGCGCTCAATCAACACACTTCGGTTCAACAGAGGGTGGAACGATCAAGCGGCCTCGGATAAGCCGAACTCAGGCACGACAGGTGCGTGGGAAGTCACCACGACGCGCTAGCATGAGTTTCGCGCCGTCGGAATCGCGTTGTTCACGAACTAACACCTCACACTCGTCATCAGTGTCCAGTCTCGTACGGCCTCCATCTCGGGTTACCGCTCCGTCGTCAAAATATGTGCGCTTCAGCGCTCAGAACGCGCCTGATCGAGCAACTCAAAGCCGACCCCACGCCGGTCGCAGAGCAGCTCCGCGCCGCCTGGAGCGCCGTTTCTGCTACAACATCGGCAGATTGTCAGCGCACTGATACTGAGGCCCTGGCACGTCTGGAGAATATCGCGAAGAATATATACCAAGCTATTGCATCTTGCCAGGTAAAGGAAGAACATAAGCTGAGCCTCGACGGATGGTCTCGTGTGTACGACTCCGGCCTTCCGGATCTTATTCACGACATCGTAATGGACGATCGATTCTTTGCTCTCCCCAATGTCTGTGCTTTCTCTCGTCCGTCACGTCTTTGAAAAGCTGACACGTCGCTATGTAGCATCTCGCCGTCGGATACGTCTTTGACTCTCTTCTACGTATCTCAATTCCTAGCGACGAGTGGGCCAGATTATACGGCACGCGAGTTCTTCTGCGTTCAAATGCTCTCTGGGCTTCTCTGTGGGATAACCGAGACAGGATCGTGATCCAGACGCCTAATCGACCCCCCAATGACACTGGGGAGCAACCCGTTTGCCAGGCGCTCATGACACACCATCTACTACATAGATATACGTTCGTATCTTCACCACATCCCATCACCGAGAACCTAGCAAACTCATGACGGATGAGGTCAGCAAGTCCACTGTCTCGTGGTCAAGTCACATGCACCACTATGCCTTGTACGCTTGGGCGACCGCTAAAGCACCGACGGGGGACTTCAACTACGTCTCCCTCTGCGAGACCGGTCTCAGGGGACCTGGGTATAGCCCTACAGTATTCATCCGTGAAGCGATCATCGACGGGGTTGGCGTAGACGCGTGTTTCTCTCGGTTGGCCGCCATACTACGCAGCGACCCTCCATGGCGTTGGGATCATATAGACCATCTTCGCTCTGCTTTGAGCCTTTTCGGAGGCCTGATTCTACACGGAGAAGAAGATGAAAGCCTAATTCTGGTCGAGTCTGCTGGACGATATCGCATTCCCCAATTGGCGGTGAACATTGCTAGGGGTCACACTCTCACTGGCGGGTTGCGTGCCAGTCCAGCATTCTATAATGGCGTATTCTCCATCCTGATGTGAGTCCGCACATGTTTTCGCGTTTGATTCGCAGACTTCTCACCGTATTCATATCGCGCGATCCCAGGAAATCAACCCAGTATGACTGTGTTACGAATTGGAAGGGAGAACGAGCGAGTACACCTCTTGTGCCTGGGGAAGATGTCATGGCTATATTGGCATGCGCCATTGACCTCCTAGCCCTGCACGGCACCGAGACTGATCTAGAAAAGAATGCCCGAACTAGTAAGCTTGATTTCGAGCAGCAGTCGACAGCGCTTATCTGACGGAGATCGTAGCAATGGTCGGAGTTGTGAACTTCCTCTGGTCGGTGCTGCGGATGTACTTCGACAGGGTGAAAGGCATCAAGGATGTACACTCCGGCGATGTTGTACCGCTGCAATCTGAGATACTAGCGGGTCTAAAGCGTGGTGCAGCCGAGTACTGGTGGCCGAGTCTTCGCCGGATCGAGGTCGCCAAACGTCGATGTGATTCACAAAACGAGAACATCGTGCAATACTGCACACTGTGGAAGGGTTTCGGCGCACTTTTAGGCTGTGATGCTAAGCGCGAGCGGCAGAAGGATGCACGGGAAGCTGCGGGACGCTGTACGAGGTCTATCTGTGAATATCACAGTAAGCCGCCGAAGAAGCAGCTCTTGCGATGCAAGGGCTGCGGCGTCTACTATTGTAGTCGCGACTGTCAGGTTGCGTGAGTGCACAGTCATCATTATGCCTTGTTGTATCTCCTGATATGTGCGCTCGCAGAGATTGGAAGAGTGGCCACAAGAAGGAATGTAGAAGATTGGATACCGCCGATACTAGCGCCTGAGCTTCTCGGGATCCTCAGTCAAGCCTTACGGAGTAACCGATATGATACAAGTTTTCTGCGCGCTGTTTGACGCCGGTAGACTATACTCGACGTGCGCCGTTTGAACGAGCATTATGGAAGCAATAGAGTGAAGGAAGAAGCACAATACCAACAATTACTACAAATACAAGCCGCACTATATCACCCCTACAACTTCGCGTTGCGAGCCTTGAGCTTCGAGTCAAGCTTGGACTTCACAGCGTCCATGTACACATCCGTGACGACCCAGTGCTCGCGCTTCATGGCCTTTCCGTGAATGGCGAGGGCAAGATCCTTGGTCATCACGCCGTCTCCGTCAATGACCTCAACACAGGCCGCCTCAAGGTCCTTCGCCCAGGCCTCAAGAGCGGCGTTGTTGTCGAGCTTCGCGCGGTGAATCAGACCGCGAGTCCAGGCGAAGATGGAGGCGACGGGGTTGGTGGAGGTTTCATTACCCTTCTGGTACTCGCGATAGTGACGCGTTACCGTGCCTATCAACCGTGTCAGTACCACCACTCTATACAAGACGTCGTCGGACGTACCGTGGGCCGCCTCGGACTCGATCGTGAGACCGTCGGGAGTGAGCAGTTCACTCGTCATCATACCTAAGCTGCCGAAGCCCTGCGCGAGGATATCGCTCTGGACATCGCCATCGTAGTTCTTGCACGCCCAGACGAAGCCGCCAGAGCTCTTCAGCGCCTGCGCAACCATGTCGTCGATGAGACGGTGCTCGTAGTAGATACCGGCGGCTTCGAAGTCTGCCTTGTATGTGGACTCGTAGATGTCTTGGAAGATATCCTTGAAGCGCCCGTCGTACTTCTTCAAGATCGTGTTCTTCGTCGACATAAAGAGCGGCATCTTCTTCGCCAGCGCCATTTTGAATGAAGAATGCGCGAAGCCAGTGATACTCTGTAGGGGGTTAATGTGCAACCGTCCAAAGTCATAATGGAATGTTGCATACCTCGTCGGTGTTGTACATGGCCATGGCGACACCTCCTCCCTGGAAGTCATAGACATCCATCACGGTAGGCTCGCCGTTTGGCGGAGTGTACACGAGCTGCAGCTTTCCAGGTCCTGGCGCCACAAAGTCCGTCGAGCGGTACTGGTCACCGAAAGCATGGCGGCCGATGCAGATGGGGTTCTTCCATCCTGGGACAGGTCGTGGGATACTTTGCAGCATGATCGGCTCGCGGAAGACGGTGCCGCCCACGATGTTGCGAATCTGGTAATGCGCTTTGGCATATCGAAATGGAAGAGTGAGAATGCTGGACGTACGGTGCCGTTCGGCGAGCGCCACATCTGCTTGAGGCTGAACTCCTTCACGCGAGCCTCATCGGGCGTGATTGTTGCGCACTTGATGCCGACGTTGTATTTGAGGATGGCCTTCGCAGACTCGACCGTGACCTCATCGTTTGTCTACGGAGCAGTTGTTAGGCAGCTTTACGCGAGCAGTAAGATAACACGCACCTTGTCGCGATACTCCAGTCCCAAGTCATAGTATTTGATGTTCAGGTCGACGTAGGGAAGAATGAGCTGGCGAGGAGTCAGGCGTGCGCACACCACGTTGAGCACCGGCGCTTAGCGCACCTCCTCGCGGATCTTCTTCCAGATGATACGCGTCATCTCGTCTCCGTCGAGCTCGACGACAGGGTTCGCGACCGCAATCTTGCGCGCAGCCATTGTGCTCGCGAAGCCGCGTACGCTGTGCGCAGCACGCGGCAGGAAGTGCGAGCGGTAGGTTAATGTACGAAGCATCACAGGACCAGGATCAGGGGCGTTTTTAGGATACTAGAGGAACAATGCGTGCGCCTGAGACCTGCCAAAGCACAAGGGGAGAGTGGAGTGACGGTTGAGAACGTCGGAGCTGTCAACGACGGGATTGAAGATGAGCGTCGCGTCGGGCACCCGCACGGTGTCTGACGGCAGGCCGACCGCCGATCTTATAACCGAGAGACGTCCGACTCACGCTCACGGGCTGTTCGTGCAGCTGACCCCTCCGATGATTCACCAAAGAATTCTATCTCTAGGGCACCTAGTCTATAGTCTGATAGGAGTTCTACTAGTTACAAGTATATAGGCGCTGGCGCTTACAGCCCAGAGATGACCTTCTCTACCAGCTGCTGCATCACCTCGCCCATGCGCTTTCCCTCCGCAAGCACCTCCTCGTGTGAGACCGTCGGCGTCTTCGGGCGCTCAATGGTCTTCCCCATAAGCTGTGCGAGAATTGATCAATGGGCGCTCTTACTCAAAGAACGACGGTAGACCTTACCTCTGCTTCAACCTCTTCGCGGATACTACGGTACTGCTCGGGAATGACCACCATGTTCGTCACCAGGCTGAGCACCATGACCTGCATGCCTTCATCGTGTGCGGTCACAACCTCTGGCACGGTGCTCATGCCCACAACATCGCCGCCCGCTGCGCGCAGGAAGCGTCCCTCAGCCGGCGTCTCGTACGTCGGCCCGCTCACCCACGCATACGTGCCTTCCGCGAGGATATCATGCTTCAAGTTCAAGGCATGCGCTGCGCGGAAGACAGACGCGCGCAGGGAGCGAGAGTACGCGCCGGATAGCGGTAGGAAGCGCGCATGAGCAGGGGATACGGGTGGTCCGAGCAAAGGGTTCAATCCGGTCAAGTTGGGCAGCGCGATGTGATCCTGAATAACGACAACTTCGCGGATTCAGTCACTATTGTCGTATACATATAGAAAGTGTGACCTACTGGTTCCAACCTTAATCGAGGGGTTCAGAGATCCAGCAGCGTTGGTGACTGCATACAGCAGAGTCCGGTCAGAGAAGTTGCATGACATGATTGGGTGCGAGAAGGCACGCACTGATAACGCTTTTCACGCCGATCTGCTTAATGAGGCGGATCGGGTATACGACTGTGGCAAGCGGGTGGCCTTCATACGGATGAAACTACCTGACCCGCGATCAGCGAATGTGTACTGGGCATCAACGCACAGTACTCACCCGACCCAGCATTGCGACGACTGGCACGCCTTCATCGCCCATGAGACCAAAGGCCAGGATGCTCTTGTGACCGGGAACTGATTTGATCAGAAAAGACCGACCCGCATGCAAGTTACCAGTACGTACCTGTGCTCTTCCCAAAGCCACGCAGAGACGAGTACGGGACTTCAACAGTCTCACGCAGAGTCGCGGCCAGTGTGCTCAAACCAGAACCACACACGATGCCAACGCGTGGAGAGCGCAATTTTTCAGGCAACAGCGAGCGTAACACTTCCTTGTTGGAGGCAAAGAGCTCTTCGTATGCCATAGACATAGTTACTGAGAGAATGGAGTGCTGGCAAGAGCCCGGTCGTGGCAGTCGAGAGATAACTCGTTTCACCGGCAAAATCGGATCGCGCGCGCTTGGCTCGCCTTGCCGGAGATTAGCGCCACACGTTCACCACGCGAAGTTCTT
Source organism: Peniophora sp. CBMAI 1063 (assembly GCA_900536885.1). NCBI lineage: Eukaryota > Fungi > Basidiomycota > Agaricomycetes > Russulales > Peniophoraceae > Peniophora > Peniophora sp. CBMAI 1063. The sequence continues at coordinate 226,350 of UWZB01000046.1, forward strand.
ACATCTAGCTCGCCCGATGGCTCTGGACTGGAGAGTGGTATACATAGAGATACAGAAGAAGTACGACGACTGGTGTATAGACCAAGAGTACAAAAGTAGCGCAAAGCCCAAACAGATACCAATAAAGAGAGTAATATGCGTGTTCACTCTGCCGCGGCGTACCACCACAAGGTCGTAACGCCAACCGGGAACGTGTACGTTGCCTGCATGCCGCGGAACTCGATAGTGGCGGTCACGTCAACAGGGTTGAACGACGTGCTAGAAGAATCGTCCTGTACAACTGATCAGTACGAGGAAATGGAGAGCCACTCGAGATATGAACGCACCCAGTTCAGCACGACGATGGAATACCGGTTCCAATCCGAGCTCGAGACGCGCTCAGTGACGAAGGCGGTCACACGCAGAGCCCATGAGAGATTGCCGCCCAGAGTGACCTCGATGCGCTGGCCGTACGGCCCGCCAACATCGCGAGGGTTGACGGCGCGTGCAGCCTGAGCAAGGTTGTAGTCTGAAACGGGAGTTAGGTTCGGTCTGGCATGTAGTGCAGTGAAAACAGACGTACACTCTTGATTCAGAGAGTAGCTACCATCGCTGTTCACGGTCGCGATCGGTCGACAACCTGCATCGCCGCACGGGGTCTGAGACGGAATATGGGGGTTCCCACTCCCATCGAGCGCGATGTTCCAGAACAAGACTGTGCTTGCCCAGTTCTCAACAGATCCTGCAGTGAGTTGGTCGACATTCCACTTGATATCCGACCACCAGTCCGATCCGTACGTCCCAGAGCACTCGGTGAAGTAGACGTTCTTGTTCGAGTACGCATTATGGAAGGTCGTCTGCGCGGTCGCCGATACGCCATCCGTAGCGTAGCAGTGGAAAGCGGCTCCGTCGAACGAGGACTCGGCGTTCTGCATAACGTCGATAGGGTAGTCGGGATCATCCCAATTATGGTCGCTGCGAACGAAGGGTCTAGTCAGTACACTATTGAAACACGCTTGAGTAGAGGCACGCACTAGCCGATGATGATGACGCTCGACAAGCTGTTATTATCGAGCAAAGTACGAAGCGCGCTGCCAATCTGTGCCATCTGAGTAGGTGTCATCTTATCCGTAGGATAGGCGCCGTTGTCGTTGTTGGGCTCGTTCTGTATGGAGATGGCCCAGGGCTTGAAGCCCTTGCTACTGAACCCCTGGACGGCCTTCAACAGGTAGTTGGCGTAGTATGTAACATCTGCGTCGAGCAGCGAACCGCCATTCATGGAGGTGCTGTCCTTCATCCAACCTGGTGGAGACCATGGAGTGACAAGAACCTTCATGTACTGGTTGATGGCTGCGATGTCTGACAAGATCGTCCAGACATCCGCGGGCACAGCGCCGATGCTGAAGTCGGAGAGCGATGTATCACCGCTCGTGTCGTCAAGACTGTAGTCTGCAAAAGCCTCGTTGAGCGCACGACGGACGGTTCAGCACAAGGGTATGACGAACCCATAGTCGAGTAGTCCGATGCTCCGATGGGAACACGAATGACATTGAGCCCCGCAGCCTGAGCTCCATCCGTTGGATCGAACAGAGTCTTCATGAGTGTGTTGTAGTTGCCGCTGTTCGTCCCCTGAACATGCACCATCACTCTCGTGGGCTAGTTATCACTGGTTAAGGGTACCCTTACCTTTAATCCAGCCAGGATACTCGCGGAAGAGTCGGTAAGCGACCCGCCGAAGCCGACCATCTGTTGATAGACTGTACTGTCCGTGATGACGATGTCCGCGTTCCCTATGGCACCCGGCGTGACGAAGTTGATAGCTGTCGAGGGCGAGATATTGGAGAAGAGATTCGTGCGATCCCATGTTGTTTGCCAGACATCGTAGATTTGTTGGCCAAGCGCGGGTCGCAATGCTGCGGCAAGCGCTGATGCGCCGAGGAGATAGCGTGTCATCGCGTGGAGTGCGAGAGTGATGAATAAGGGAAGGATCGATGAGCTGAAGGAACGTAGGGTGACGCGTATGCACGCAGTCACAGAGAAGAAGGGAGAGATGAGACCCTAAAGAACGTGTTGAGCAGCGAGCCCCTTATGTATCATCGAGCCATCCACTGGACATTGCGCAGGGCATCAAGTCGCCAGGCAACGTCGTTTGGCGCCGGAGAAGTGCCCCAGGTATGAGGAGTGTTGTGTCCCTGCATGGCCACTATGA
>UWZB01000046.1:228577-320210 GCA_900536885.1 Peniophora sp. CBMAI 1063
GAGGCCCCGAAGCAACGGCAACGTAGACAGCTCGGATGAAATGCACAGCCGCTGCACATGCCGTTCGGCGGTAGTCAACAATAATCCATGCGTCTCACAAGCTCGCATCTGTCGTCGACCGCGATGAAGATGATTGCACAAAGTCATGCCCTCTCATGCCGCCGGCCGACAGGCTGAGTTCTGGTGGTGTTTCTACGAGTGCGGCGGAGATCAAACTCGTAAACCATGTCTGGCACATGAGTTCCATATCGAGCTTTCTGCGCGAAATAGTCGCTGTCGAGGCTTGCGCTGTTGAGTCCTCTCATCAGGCCGGCCATCGGAGGAAGGAAGCGACATGGTCAACGCACCTCAACATGAGAGCCAACTGTCACGACGTAGGTGTTGGCTGAATGCCGAGGGCCGTCGACTGAGTGGTCGACCAGTATTGTCACCAATACCGCGTGTAAAACCAAGGTAACTAGGAATAATTGAGGGGTAGATGAGTGGCAATGAGTATGACAAGTCTCGCGCCGTAGTGTTGAGTTTTCTCTATAGTACAACCGCCACCAGAGATGAGTCCCCGAAAGCAGCATGGCGCCGGGGGCTTCCAGTCGTTGGAAGGCCATGAGTAGATGTTTATATCAAGCTGAGAATGTATTGAACGTCCCCTCTCTCGGCCTATCGGCCTTCGCCACACTGGGTGCATGAGAGTCACTAGTAAGGCGTGAAGTTGGCGCAACGGCCGTGACTGGAAAGCGCGCGAGAGTGTCCGGGCCGGATTTGGCCGGAGCGCTAGCGCGCAGTTGGCGCGCAGTGACCCACCGCTTTCAACCGACCCACACATCAGGATGCCATTGCCAAAGTTATATTGTACACCACAACAACCCCAAAAGAAGAAGACAGAGAGATATGTACGTCTGGTACTCTGGATGCAGGTCGTTGCACTATCATCTTGACCCGAATACATAACTACTTACTGAGCGGGCGCGTACCACCACAAAGTCGTAATACCGACTGGGAACGTATACGTTGCCTGTACACCACGGAACTCGATAGTCGCAGTAACGTCCACTGGGTTCCAGGTGGTGCTCGATGAGTCATCCTGCACGATGTTAGTGAGTACAAAGCGGGACCTATACTTAGAAGGCTCGAACTTACCCAGTTCAGGACCTGAATGGAGTACCGCAACCAGTCGCTGCTTGATGTACGATGGGTGACAAATGCGGTGACTCTGAGAGCCCAGGAGAGGTTGCCACCCAATGTAACCTTGATGCGTTGACCGAAGGGGCCTCCACTATCGCGGGGGTTCACAGCGCGAGCGGCCTGAGCGAGGTTGTAATCTGACAGTATCGTCAATGATGCACTCTAGAACAACGGCAATAGACCCTTTACATTCTTGATTCAGAGAGTAGCTGCCATCACTGTTCACGGTTGCAATTGGGCGGCAGCCTGCCGTACCGCACGGTTGTTGGGATGGAAGGTGGGGGTTGCCGTTGCCGTCGAGCGCGATGTTCCACAAGAGAGCCGTGCGAGCCCAGTTCTCGACGGCTCCGGCCGTGATATGGTCAACATTCCACTTTAAGTCGGACCACCAGTCAGAACCGTACGTTCCAGAGCACTCGGTGAAGTAAATGTTCTTGCTCGGGTATGCGTTATGGAAGGTCGTTTGGCCAGAGACGTCGCCTCCGTAACAGTGAAATGCGGCACCATCGAACGCAGAACTGGCGGAGCTCATCTATGAGCACCATGAGTAAACTATGAGCTTTCAGGTATCATTATACGTACCAATGACTCGGGATAGCTGGGGTCATCTGCAACAGACGATACTCAGGTTCATCATTCTAACTCTAGCATACAACGCGCGTACTAACCCCAGTTGTGATCGTATCCGATGATCTTGACGCCCGAGTAGCCTCCATTGTTAAGAAGGGTGCGGAGCGCGGTAGCGATATTAGCCATCTGACTGGCTGACATCGAAGCTGTCGGGTAGTTGCCGTTACTGTTTTCAGGTTCATTCTAGTGATGTCAGTTGATGCTTTGCCTCGTCCGCTCGTTGCCTCACCTGGATAGATATAGCCCAAGGCGTATAACCCTTGCTGGCAAAGCCTTGAACAGACTTGAACAAGTAGTTCGCGTAGATTTGGACGTCCGAGTCGTAAAGGCTTCCACCCTGTATAGAGATATCGGCCTTCTTGGCGATACACGTGTACTCCGGGTAGACCTACATTCATCGAACTGCTATCTTTCATCCAGCCGGGCTACGTAGACAACAGTCAGGTATGATCCATACAAGGACGGCATGCGCACTCACGGGAGACCACGGCGTGATAAGAACCTTCATGTACTGATTGATGGCCTTGATGTCGGCGAGAACGGTGAAGATGTTGGCAGGGACGGCATTGATACTAAAGTGCGAGAGCGACGTGTCGCCGCTGGTATCATCTAGGCTGTAGTCTGAAAGAGCAAGACGCAGTCAGCTACTGGCCAGAATAATAATGTCCTTGTCATTTACCCATCGTCGAGTAGTCCGAAGCTCCGATGGGAACGCGGATGATATTCAACCCTGCCGCTTGTGCGCCATCGGTTGCTACGACAGGAGATCAGACCGAGCAAGGAACAAACAGCCGGCCAACGTACGATCGAACAATGTATGCATCAGAGTGTTGTAGTTGCCGGAGTTCTTGTTCTGGAGTACGGGCTTGAGTTTTTGCTCTGTGTGTCAAGGCGGGTCCACGCACCTTGAGGCCAACCAGCGTAGATGCAGCGGAGTCGGCTAGCAAGGGGATCGCACTGTGATTAGCAATATGGTTATTTCGCAGAAGGAAATGCTTACTGAGAGAGCCACCGAAGCCGTCCATCTGCTGATATACAGTGCTATCATCGACAACGATGTCGGCGGATCCAATTGCGCCCTTGGTACCGAAATTGATGGCACTCGAGGGCGAGATGTTCGTGAATAGATTGCCTCGATCCCAACGGGTCTGCCACTGTTTGCGCAGATGGTCAATGCAACGTTGCGACAGAGAGATGTCAAGACAGCGTACAACGTCCCAGATAGAATACTGTCCGAGGACTGGCTGAAGAGCCACAGAGAGGGCGGTTACGCGAAGGAGAGACTTCATTGAGTAAGTTAGGGTGAAAGACCACTAGATGCTCCTGCCGTTCAGCGTCAGCATCATACCGCTTTTATACGGGTCTAGCACACACCTGCGAGCCTGCAGGGTGCGCTCGAGAGCCGATGGATCACCGCGACAAGCATGGACACCGACAACACGTAGTACTGCACATGCGCGCTGTCGCCCGGAGGTACTTCATGAGCAGGTGGTCGCGCACGGCAGGTGTGATATGCTTCGCAGTCAACGCGATACTACGGCGGTCCAGATGTTGACGGCCCTGGTTGGCTGTTTCTTCGAACAGCGGCGACGCCATCGGAGATTCGAATATGAGAGCAGGATCTGTCACAGAAGTGACGGTTCGAGGGCTTCTCCCAACCGACCACTTCCTTGTGCATGGTTATCGGAATGCAAGCCTTCACCAGCCTTGCTTGCGTATGGCCAAAATGTGACGAACCTTTGCCGCTAGATGGGCAACGACCGGAAAGCTCCATGGAGATGTACTGCGAGCCTCGTGGCAGATGCGATCAACTTCGCCAAGCCGTTACGAAGGATCCAAGGATCAGTGCCGTCAAAGCGGCGATTGCGCATATCGCAGCGGTCACACCAAGGGGCCACATCCGAGCCCATTGAAAGCGGGTGCTCACATTCGGACCGGGTATGGCCCCGAGAGGTGGGATGGCTCCCGCGATAGGTCGTATAGCACATGCATATGTCGTTGCAGCGGACCGGACGGCGTTCCTGTATGAAGGAGCACACATACGACCAGTACATCGTCACTTCGAGATGCATGCGCGAGACAATGTCCAGAGCTCCCATGACAGTTCAAGCAAGTCGATGAGCTTGTTTGAACGATTGAATCATGCCGCACCGCATGCACGGCCGGATGAGAAGTCTACGATAGCATGCGGCTGGTCCTATAAGGGGTTATAGGACTGGAAGAATGTTGGTACGTGGGTCACCTCCACGCGTAGAACGCGCTCGTGAACAGCCCACATCCCGAGGTGCCGACTCAAGGCAAAGCCTTAGAGTTGACCGGCTTGCGGTGCACGGGAAGAGACCAGTAGTACCCTGACCCATTTCTTTCGCTTTCAATCTAGGTAGTTTTCAGCGAGGGTCACATTCAGGATTGGATTCACTTCACGTACCACTGGGAGTATATGTATCTGATCAAAGATGTAGGATCGCGCGCATCATGAAACGTCCGTCTTTGTTCGTGCGAAAGAATTATACGTGATGAGTCTCCCACGTAGCCCGACAGAGGATGTGTACGGGCCGCGGGGCAATGGGTCCTCGGTTTGTGAGCCTCGAGGCGGACAGCACTCCGCCCACAGCAACCGTGCTTACGCGCGGCAACCTTACCGCGCAAGACTCAACTGACATCCGATAACATGATCGGTCGCTCCTCGTAATGAATTATGCTCAACAATTGAAGCTTTCTCTCTTGTCCATGAGCAGGAGTGTAGGATGTATGAGCCCTTGACGCAGCGCACCTTGCTGTCGAAAGGCGGCAACGTCGGGACCCGAAGCCGAAGCATTCCCGAAGGCGGTTACTCAATTCTGTGCAGCGATTCGCCGAGTCACCCCCCTCGCGAAGGACACCGTCATATCCGAACTTCCGAAATAAGCACTGCGAAATTAGCGCCTCCTGGAAGGTTGCGGGGCAGTGTAGCGCCCTGTGCTCTAGCGTTCAATTCCTATAGCATATCGCCTGAGCATCCTGTGATATCGTACAGTAAGGCCCCTTCAGGTCAGCGGAGAGCACAGCAGACAACCGCAACGTGTATATCATGGTCGACTCGAGGGTGCTAAAGCGGGCGCTCCTATCTATCGACCCGTTTCAGCGTCACCGGTTGCCGAGCGTTATATCAAGCCGCCACACATACTTTCTCAAGCACTCTTCCACCTTCCATGGGCAACAGCCAAAGCCATCCTCACCGCGCCGAAGGCAGCTCAGCGCCGCATTCTGGTTCGTGCAGATGCCGATATTCCATACCCGTCGTACTGACACGCCATCAACTCAGACGACGGCCGCGTCAGCCGAGCGACGGCGTCCGTTCAACGTCTTGCCGCTAAGCTGCACCACCCTCACGATATGCCGGCCGAGTCATCGCACAGTTCTTCGGCATCGACAACTGGTCCAAATAGGGAAGAAACCTCCGGGATGGCAGTGAAGGAAGACGACAAGGCGGTGAAGCACGGTCGTGAGCGCGTTCAGGGCACGCGAGTTGCCGAATCGGTAGCTATTGCGATCCGCGTTATAGCCTCTATCTCGACACTCAACTCACGACCACCATCTTCCAGGTCTCGAACTCCGTCATGCCCACCCCTCCGACAGTGCCGTGTCAAGTGCGTCATCTGTCACATCATGCGATCTGCCATATACTGAATCAGATGTCTAGTATCGCACTGGCAAGACATTGGGCAGCGGCACGTACGCCATTGTAAAGGAGGCCGTACACATCAAGACCGGCAAGTACTATGCGTGCAAGGTCATCAACAAGAAGCTCATGGAGGGGCGGGAGTTCATGGTGCGTGCTCTGGCATTGTCTGTGATGGTTGTTGGGTTAACGCTTGAGGGGCCACAGGTACGGAACGAGATCGCCGTGCTCAAGAAGGTTTCCAGCGGGCATCGAAACATTGTGACGCTTCATGATTATTTCGAAGTACGTGCCACAGTCATACTACATGAAGTAGTCACATTGAGACTTACTATTTGTGCAGACAGCCAACAACCTGTATCTCTGTTTCGACCTTTGCACTGGTGGCGAACTCTTCGACCGCATATGCGCGAAGGGCAACTACGGGGAGCCGTACGTGCTATCTTCATCCGCTATCATTTACTGTTATCTTATGTTGAACATATAGGGATGCCGCTGATCTCGTGCGCACGATCATGAAAGCTGTACAATACATTCACGCGAGCGGTATAGTTCACAGAGGTGAGTTTCCGCCCTCGAGGCGCCCTTCTGTGCCCCACAGCACGCCGCCATAACCTATCCTAGCGCAGAGTGTCTGCGGCGGATACTCACCTGCCATCTGATCTTCGCTCCGCATGGAATATAGAAGGCGCTAACGCGACATGTCTTAGACCTGAAGCCGGAGAACCTTCTCTTCCGCACTCCTGCTGAAGACGCGGATATCATGATTGCCGACTTCGGGTTGAGTCGGGTCATGGAGGAGGACCGTTTCCATGCGCTGACCGAGATCTGCGGTACCCCCGGCGTACGTTGGTGCTCTAATCTTACTTTGATCCCGACTAAAGTAGTCTCGATCAGTACATGGCGCCCGAAATCTTCAAGAAGAGTAAGTCCTTTGTCTTAAATGTACTTGCGCGTGTCCTGACTTTCGGGCAGCGGGTCATGGAAAGCCAGTAGATGTTTGGGCCATGGGTGTCATCACCTACTTCTTGCTAGCAGGTATGCCGCGGGAATCCGCATCTAATGACCCGATCTGACAGGCGATAGGTTACACGCCCTTCGACCGGGAAAACCAACAGCAGGAGATGGAGGCTATCATCGCGGGCGACTACAAGTTCGAGCCGGCTGAGTACTGGGCGAACGTGTCGGATACCGCGAAGGATTTCGTCCGAACATGTCTCACGATCGATCCCAACCAGCGCCCAACTGCCGCCGAGGCGCTGAACCACCCTTGGCTTGCAGACACGAAGCCTCACTTTGTACCGGACCCATCAAGCCCGCACGGTGGTCCTATGGATCTGTTGCCACACATTCAGAAGGGCCGCGACGCCAAGACACGCTTCAGGAAAGCCGTTTGGGGCATCACAGCCATGAAGCGCATGTCGTTGCTTGCCAGCACACATCATGTGAGCGATCTGGAGCGCCAAGTCAACCAGTTCAAGGAGGAGTCGGAGAAGGTCATTTCTTACGATCATGCTGTCCTGTGGGCGCGTGCTGACCGTTCGACAGGAGGAGCTCGACGAGGGCGGTCAGGTCATGCATCACCACCCTCAAGACGAGAGCGAAGAGGAGAAGCAAAAGGAAGACAGCCTCAAGAAGGTCGACGACATCTCCATCGAGAAGGAGGGCGACTTGAACGCTTCGCTCAAGAAGTTGTCCGTAAACAACGAACAGACTTCGTAAACATACCTTTAGTGCTCCCGCTGGGCCATGAATTTGCGGTCACGCTGCTGGGCCTCCCTGCGTGCTTCTGTGGACTGATCTTGCATGCGAATGTATATTACCAGACGAATCGACGTAGATCTATGAGTGGACGTAGCAGCTTCATGAATAGGGCCGACTGCGGTTCGTCCGATTCTGCCTCATGTTCGGTCGAGGTAGACTGCACCTCGCGCACAGCGGCGCTTTCAGCGTGACTTTGTTCTTGGAAGCTCCAGATCGTAAGTACATGTGTTGTTGGTGGTGGAGGCTCGTATTCTGCCCCCTCGGCACATGCAGCGTCAAGCTGCATCATCTCGTGAAGATGGTAGGGCCAGTGCCACGTAGTTGTTGCATCGGCCGGCAACTTTGCTGATTGTGCAGGTCTCGTGCGGACATTGTCCAAGTTAAGCTACTCCCGTCCAGTGCTCGGCTCTGCGTATGTTTGTACGAGGACATCTCAGTTGCGAGATCTTCAGTATGTGCTTCCGCACGGTCCGCTGTAGGCGGACTTGCCAGGCTTTCACCGAGGGTACGAGGCGCCAGCGAAGAGGTTGCCTCATGTTTTGGTACGTACACGATTGTCGGCATGATGATTGGCACTGTCTTAGAATGGTTTTGGCCGAGCGCTGTTAGCTCGGACCATCGGAACGCCTCAACGAGATTAAGGGATTCTACACACAAGGCAGTCTCCTCAAGATCGCTGACGTTTGTCTTGTTATGCGGTATAGGCAATCCCTTTACTCGTTTGGATGCGGCTGCGGCTTTGGTTCACCTCGGGCCCCGAGAACCTACGTACAGACTGGTAATTTCGGCATACACGTATGCCAGATCGCCCGCCGTCATGGATTTACCTTTACCGGGGTTCAGATACGCTATCGACACAACTCGAATGGAAATGACAGTGGACTTGCGATTTGTGGGCGTGCGCCGGTGGTTTCTGGCAGGTATTCGGGGTAGAACCTAGTCGTTGCTGACACCGATCGGTGTCCGACTTGTAGGCCTATCGCTGGGGATAGTACCCATAGTCGTTAGAGCTCCGAGCCGCCGATTCATACAGCTAGGAGCAATGTACGACATAGTGCGAAACAAGCATCTATATGCAAACAAGCTCGTGACCGGCAGATTGGCTCTCGCATACAGCGCATATAGTGCGGCGCACTGTGGGCATGCTTCCGAGTGGAAGATTCGTCAGCGCACTTGAAAGAAGCACATCGATAAAACAGTAGGGACTAAGCAGGTAGGAAAGAGCCAGCCGCCTCTGCTTTACCGCCAGCGGCAAATGTAAGTTTCCGGCGTGTCGCGTCAGAGTGACGCGATGGCGCTTCAAGCTTCAAGGCTTGTATGTCCCTAGAAGGGTGTTGGTACGGTCAACAATTCCATTATTCGTAGAAGGATACAGGGAGGCGGAAGCAGTACGCGCAATGACTCCAATGCACCCGAAGAACTCGTGTACACAATACATCACAACACAACCGGCACGACCGGTGATAACGATTGTCGCTTTCAAAGGAGTATGAGATGAACGATCAAGCGCAAGTGAACACCCTAAGGAGATAGATTTCGAGTCTCCCCGCACCTAAAGGGGGTTTGATTAACGACAGTCAGACCGCCGGGCCGGATATTATCGTGATCCGCGTGTGGACGTTGGTGGCCGCATGAGGCACCAAAGAGGAAAGCTCCCTTTGGGACAGGTGAAGTTCTTGACACCTCGATGTACAAATCCGAGACTTTGAAGGAAATAGACCTACAGCCCCGGTCAACTCATCAGCATGACGCCGCGGAAAGGTGAACATGAATGGGGACTGACTGAGGACAAAACGGACGCGTCGACGGTCACTGGATATTCCGCATGGCCAGCCTGTTCCTATATTAGGAGTGAGCCGCGGGGATGAAGGGGAGACTCACGTTGGCAATGACAGCATTCACGAGAGCGCGACCGAGGCCACGTCGTTGGAGTTGAGGTAGAACACCGATGAAACCGAGATGCCACGATTGTGTGCGGATGATTGGGCCGGCGGCATATGCTGATGCGTACAGTTCGCGATATACGAGTGAGAACTGCACATCATGAGGATCCTACCAGCTCGCGGGACGCCCAGGAAGACGTACGTGCTGCACGATCCAGCGCCGTGTTTGATCGGATAGCTGAGCGAAATAATCAGGCCGGTCCCTAAGTTGATTGATGAGCCCGAGGGTCAGTTAGAGATGAAGGCCGCAGGGATCGACGCACAACGTGGGCTCTTCTTTGCCGGGTTGTATCCATATAGCAGCACCATCGATGCTGCCGTTGAAACCGGCCACCCATATCTCGCCATCCCGTAATGCGGCTGTCATGTAGACTGAAAAGAGATGTCGTTCTGCGGCCTCCGATTTGCCCGTGATGCACTGAACGACTTTGTCTTCGCACGTCTGTCAGCAATCGCTGGCAAAGTGGTCACAACGATGCGATGAGATGCTCTCACCAGAGTACAACGACGCCTTCATGATTTCGGCGACGCGGGTCCATTCTGCGTCTGTCGAGGAGTATTGATGAATTCGATGCCTAAGAAGAACAGAACGCGTCTCACCAGTGGGTTGCGTGAGCCTGCGCACGGTGATATGTGAAGCCATTCGAGAGAAAGAGAAGATGCTGGGTTGTTTGGATCACAGCAGAAGGGAGCCTCTTATACAATTTACCTGATAGATAGTATCCGGTAGTTGATCGATTCCAATCGGACCAGGATCCGCCACTGCCCGGCGTTCGCAGTAGTTGAACCCCCACTGAGCGGTATGGTAATCATACAACTTGCACAGACGAGGCACGAGGCCAAGGCTGACTCTTGTTTGCGATCTATCATCTCTGAAGAGGCATATGGAGAACCGTCTGGGGATGTTTCGAACTCAGTCTTTGACGAACCATGAGTTGCATGCGTTCATCGACAATCAGGCCCGGTACGACTAGCATCAATGACATACCCTGAGTCCTCCCCTTCAGACAACAACATGTCCGGACTCACGCGCATATCCACAGTCAACTGAATGCTTCGGCGCATCGAAGACGTGGATCAGGGCATGGCTTCCATTGAACTGTACAGGCTATTTTCCCCATCGCCGCGGACCCATCTCGGACGCCTCGGATATGCGCTGTTAGCGGAGCTTGAAATCTCATTCCCTTAAGCGCCGTGGGCAGCGCCTTGGGGCGCCTCGAGGCAAATTGGTCGTGTGGAGGGCGATGCGGAAGGAAGAGAAACATCCGGGATCGCTGTTTCGCGCCCGGGATGCACCTAAATCAGTCGACGAACTTGCCGGCGGGTGGACTTCGTGGACCATCAGGGGGCGCGATTCTCGCGTGCACAACGCGTGTCCAATGGTGTACACAGGGCATTCGAGGTGACGCGCTGGCACACCAACGAGTTGACTAATGGCGAGAAAGATCTAAGGGCCACGTTGTTGTCGTTTCCGCGAGTGGGCACAAGTGCGTTCTCGTGATGTATCAGAGGCTGTATATGTCCACAAGGCTATTAGGACACCGCCAGAATGAGAGGAGCATGAGCGTTCGAGACAAGTTGTATGGGCCCCACTCGTCGACTTCTTCGCGCGTGACGACGCGTTATGTCACCGCGCCGCCGCCGCAAAGCGCGTTGCGCGTACGTTTCGTCTGGACCGCCACCGGCTGACCACATCTCTCTCCAACCGCGCCTACAATGCTCGCGATGTGATGCATGTAGGAGTGATCGTCTCTCTCAGAGCCATGCTCTCTGCTGCTATGTAGTTGCGCCCGGATCGCATGGGCCGGCAATGGAGTCTATTGCGCGCGTATTCCGCCAGCCCCTCGGACCCCGCGGATGTTGTTACAGGTCGCCAGCGTCGAGGAGGCGAGGAGGCTGCCCAAGAGCGCCGTGATAGACCCGACCTTCGAGGTCATATCTCGTGTAAACACCTTGGTGGCGAGTTGTCAGAGTAGATGCCTTGCACTTGAGGCTGCCACGGGACTCAGATCGACAGCCCGACTTATTCCGAGTCTGCGAGTAGCCCGCATAAATGATACTGCACGTCTGCCTGGTCCACCCCTGGCTCTTCCACGCAAATTTGCTCCCTTTTTTCCAGAGATCTTGGAGCGCTGAGATTGTAACACCTATACCATGACCGTCGACGTCGTTCTGACCCGCACCGACTCGGAGATCCGGAACGTCCGCCAGCCCACCCGAGTGGGCCAACCAAAGCTGGTACATTTCCTTCTTGAACTTGAAGAAGGTTGAGCTTCTTGTACAATGACTCTTGTTCAAGGCGGCTAGCATACTGGAGCGTGCAACTCCGCTCACGGCCGTTATGCATAGTGGCGATCCTGACCGCATGCTCGACCGGTAGCGGCATGGCCGACGGGATGAGCTCTCGTGCGGCGCTTTGCTTGCACCGAGATCGAACTTCCAATCGTGAACACATCAAGTACAGTACAGCTCCTTGCTGCGCTTTGGCGCTTTGCTTTGGACTCCGCGTACCTTACTACTTACTCGACTGGTCAACCCTTCACCTTGCTTGAACGAGTTTGGCTGCTCGGAAGTGCTGGTTACTCAGCTTATACACCTGCACATTGACATATGATTCAGCTTGAACAGCATGTTCTTCGACAGGATTGCCTTAGCGTTGCGACGATACGCTTCGTTCGCGCGCCCCATAGTTCAAACGCTCCTCAGGTCGGAGCTTCCGCATCATCTACAGTCTTGACCCGAGGTTAGGCAGAGCTTCCTTCGCGCGCTGAACCGTGGTCTTGTTCCGACGAAAGCGTGTGTCCGGCTCGACTTCCGGAGTACGATGAGCAAGACTTGTACGTCGTGCGCATGAAGACGCGAGTGGCGCGAAGTCGAACGAGGTTCGTCAGAATCCGTGCCTTGTCCCTTCATTATCGGATTTAATAGCCGCGATTACAGCTGAATGATGTCAAGTACCTGGCTCCCACGAGGCCGGCCACTTTAGACCAGTGCGTCATCGTCGACCCCTCTACGTTGATGTGCCACTGACCTCAGACATTGGTCGAAGGCAAGTCTGAAGTCACAAGGACTCGAAGAGAAGGTACGAAGGCCACAAAGTCGCATATACGGCTCGAATCGCCAATCGGCATCTTTCGCCGTGGGAGACCGGTACCTACACTGACATCTGAACTAACGCTCTCCGATTTGCTTCAGCGCGCACTCGCCGCGTTATCTACAGTCCTCACCAGCTCTCATTCTCATAAGTATCGGTTCACGCGTTGCGATAGGCTCTCGGTGAGCCAATGAATGACAAACACTATCCAATCCCCTACGATTCATGCTCGGTACCATATCACTCAAACCTTCTCTTCACGTTCGAGTTCCTCTAGACTCTAGTAGACCGCCTTTCTCGTCAATCCACGCCACTACTCCAACGAGAATGACAATGTAGGCTGTCTTGAGGAGCATGAACTCTGTTCTCCAGATCTATATCGATTGTAGTAGTACCCAAAGCTCGCAATGCATATTGAAGATGGTCTATACACTAGACACGTCTCGTGAGGCTCCACTCAGATGTGGCCCGATCTAATGAGGATGCGTTAAGCTATCCGTGCGTCAGCCAATGGTGTCAAGCTTCTCGTCAAGATGCAACGTCTTATCGCCGGATATGACCTACAAGCTGTTCATGGCAAAGCTACGAAATGCGTCATACCGTCCTTCCTCTTGTCCTGCCACCGGCGAAGATACTCGGATGACCTTGGACTCGTGTTCGCCTCGAGTCGCCAATCGGCGCGAAGCTTTGTGGGGAACCGGCGGTGCTTCGTAGCTGGATCGGTCCCATCTGCCCTGTGTCCACCTGCGACATCGGTTCCGTGGGTATAGGAGATTGCTCGTAGATCGACACTATTGGCGGTGTTTGCGGGCCAATGGTCAGCTAGAAGTGAGCCTGGCGCGTGCGACCCTTGTGGCACGAGTATTACTTGAGGCGGCCTTCCGATCTGTCTGTGTAGTGTGCGCTCCCGCGGTGGGGCCTGCGAACCTTTGATGGCATGCGATGGTCGTCCTTGGTAACCTATGCACACTGGGGCGACCGGGGGTGCCCACGGGAGGAAACGTGGAGGCTGCATGTCAGGGTCAGATGGAAGACGGTTCACGTCGCTCAGGCAGTCTTTGCGCGCGCACGATACTATCCTGTCGACGCCTTACAAGCTTTCAAGCCGCGCCATCTGCTGAGTAGACTTAGAGTCCTGACAATTGACAAGCGAACGTGCCAAAAATGCACTCACTGTGCTTGCTTGAGTAAAGAGATAGTGATACACACATTCAGAAGTGCGCTCTCTGTTAAACTATCAGGCAAAAGCATTCCCGTTGTGGTCGCTATGACATACTTTACACGGGAACTACACGGAAGGATCAGTATAAGAGTATAGTAGCAACTAAAGCGTGACGATGATTGGGCTCATGACTTTCCGTACATGTCCCGACGCCCTTGACCCAATACAGGAGACAATGGACGTCAGAGTGGCGATCACACGCATAGCCACTAACCGAGAATGCACCCTCCATGCATCTTCAAAGCTGCATTCATCTTCGGATTGGCGGGCCATATGCGCCCACAGACATTGTACGGTCGAAGCGTGCCAATGGATAAGATGACCCAGCTGGCTTGTCGACAGTCGCGGATTGCAAGTAGGTTTACGCAGCTTCGAGCGCTGCGAATGTATTCTCCAATGTTAACCCGAATATCTTGCACAATCAGGTACCTGCCTGAACGCCGCTCCCGCTTCTTTGGCTTCGAGATTTGCACTGCTCTCCAAGTGAGCTTCTTCGCCGCCGGCTCTACTCGGGTATCTTCAAGATCTCTAAATGCACATCGTGAGACCTATGTGAGACGCTGGAAAATGCCAATGCCCGTATGAGAACGTTGTCCTCGTTTACTACGCGCAGTAAGCAAAGTTCAAGCACTAAGCGCGAGCGTCGGGTGTTGAACACCACAAAGCTGTACCGTTCAGCTTGAATCCGCATTCCTATCTCCGCAAACGATGCTCTTATCTTACAGCAACGTAGTACTGCGATAGTGCACTCCTGGAGTAAGCAATACCGTTGCGCCGAAAGGCAACCTCGTCGCCAAGGACGCGAGACATTTCAAAGCGTTTGCGCCCGGCCGGAGCGGGTTCAAGCCGCCCGGGTGCCACCCTCGAAAAAAGGCGCGAGGACTGCGCTTGCGTACACGGCCTGACACAAGTGGACAGGACGAGGGGGCAGAAGACCAACCGAGAGCACAGGGCCGAGGGCGGCTCCAATACATGCGCCCGGAACAGAGGAACAGGCGAAAGGATGGCATGCGCGGCGTGCTCGGCGAGGCACGGCGGCTTGGGATGCCCTTCGACACGCATGAGCAGCTCACAGCAACACTGAGAGGAGAATCGAGCGGGACGGGTATGGATGAACGGCTGTAGGAAGTTAGGGGTACTGTAGTCGAGGAAGACTCGAGGCAGCGGGCGGTGGGAGGAAGCTGCGAGCTCGAGGAGTGGGAGAGCGCTGCGGATGGAAGCCGCGAGGCCGGGCGCTGTTGCCAGGCGGCCAAGACGTCATTGTTTATTTTGTAGAGCTTTGTTTGCGCGATCCTAACCAGCCACGGCGCGTACGGTAGCGGCACAGTAGAGCTATATGACTTTACTACGTTGCGGATATACTACGGGTGAAGAGCAGGTGAGACGGGGATGGATGCCGGGTTGAGAACACCGCCCGTGTGCTGGTCTGTGTGACGCGGAGCGGATTAGACGCGCGCTTGAAATCAACTTCGCTCTCACCCCCACCAGCTCTACCCTCCACCTCGCTCCCCCCACACCTCGCCCTCGCCGTCGTCCACGCAGTCGACGATGTCTCGGCAACACCCGATAGCGAGCGGGTCCGCAGAGGGTTACTCCCCGCCCGGGGACGTGGTCGACCCGTTCAACCAGCGCTATTACGACGATGCGGACCGCGACCCACGCGGGAGGGACACCTACGCCTCAGACAGCTCCTTCGACCAGCACGACAGATATTATGGCAACGAGGACCCATACCATCACGCGGACACCGACTCTGAGCGTGGCGGAGACGTTTACGGCCAGCCGGGCGCTCCCTCGGCAGAGTCGCTTGGCGGACCCAAGGGCGGCTACGCATCCGGCCCGCCCTTTGCCGACTTTGGCGGCGCCAACCAGTACGACCAGGGACGCGAGCCCTATCCGGCATGGAGCGCCGACAGGCAGATCCCGTTGAGCAAAGAGGAAATCGAAGACATTTTCCTCGATCTCCAGCAGAAGTTCGGCTTCCAGCGCGACTCGATGCGCAACATGGTTCGTTTCATGTCGTTGATGTCAGAGTTCTTAGCGCCTGACGATCATTTTTTGACAGTTCGACTTTACGATGCAGCTGCTCGACAGCCGTGCGAGCCGAATGCCGCCCAATCAGGCGCTGCTGACGCTGCATGCGGACTATATCGGTGGCCCGCATGCGAACTACCGGAAATGGTACTTTGCCGCCCAGCTCGACCTCGACGATGCGATCGGCAAGACCCAGAACCCGGGCCTGAACCGCATGAAGTCCAAGAAAGGAAGGGCGCGTCACGAAAAGTCGCTCCAGGGCGCTTTGGAACGCTGGCGGATCGCGATGAACAACATGTCGCAGTACGACCGCATGCGCCAGATCGCTTTGTTCTTGCTTTGCTGGGGCGAGGCTGCCCAAGTCCGCTTCGTGCCAGAGTGCTTGTGTTTCATCTTCAAGTGCGCGGACGACTACTATCGCAGTCCGGAGTGCCAGAATCGGGTAGACCCAGTCCCCGAAGGCCTCTACCTCCGCGCAGTCGTGAAGCCGTTGTACCGCTTCATCCGCGACCAGGGATACGAGGTCATCGACAACAAGTTTGTGCGCCGCGAGCGTGATCACCAGGACATCATCGGGTATGACGACGTCAACCAGCTGTTCTGGTACCCCGAGGGCATCGCACGGATAGTCCTCCAGGACAAGACCCGTCTTGTGGACTTGCCGCCCGCACAGCGCTTTATGCGTTTCGACCGCATCGATTGGAACCGGGTCTTCTTCAAGACGTACTACGAGAAGCGTTCCTTCGGTCACTTGCTCGTCAACTTCAACCGTATTTGGGTCGTTCACATCGCCCTATACTGGTTCTACACGGCGTACAACTCGCCCACGGTCTGGGAGCCCAAGACGCACAGCTCGTCCGCCTTGGCATGGTCGGTCACCGCACTTGGCGGTGCCGTCGCGACGGTCATCATGCTTCTCGCTACGCTCGCGGAATACAGCTACATCCCTACAACGTGGAACAACACCTCGCACTTGACACGCCGGATGCTCTTCCTACTCGTCACACTCGGTCTTACCGCCGGTCCCACGGTCTACATCGCTATCGCGGAGAACGGCGACTCTGCCGGAGGTCAGCTGGCGCTCATCCTCGGCATCGTGCAGTTCTTCATCTCGGTCGTCGCAACACTACTCTTTGCCATCGTTCCCTCCGGGCGCATGTTCGGTGACCGCGTTGCGGGCAAGAGCCGGAAGTACCTCGCTTCGCAGACATTCACCGCCAGTTACCCCGCCCTCGGCCGCCCCGCGCGCATCAGCTCCGTCTTGCTCTGGGTTCTCGTCTTTGGATGCAAGTTCACGGAGAGTTACTTCTTCTTGACCTTGTCGTTCCGCGATCCTATCAAGGCCATGGCGGGCGTCACGATCAACAACTGCGAGGAGAAGCTGTTCGGCAATGCGCTGTGCAGGAACCAGGCGACATTCACTCTTACGATCATGTACATCATGGACCTCGTCTTGTTCTTCTTGGACACATTCTTGTGGTACATTATCTGGAACACGGTCTACAGGTCAGCTTTCATCCATCGTCTGACACATTCTCGTCACTGACACAACCTCAGTATCGCACGGTCCTTCGCTCTCGGTCTCTCTATCTGGACGCCCTGGCGCGACATCTACGCTCGTCTTCCGAAGCGCGTCTACTCCAAGATCCTCGCCACGTCCGACATGGAAGTCAAGTACAAACCCAAGGTCCTCGTATCGCAGATCTGGAACGCCATCATCATCTCGATGTACCGCGAGCACTTGCTGTCGATCGACCACGTTCAGAAGCTGCTCTACCACCAAGTTGATACGGCTGATGGCCACAGGACCTTGAGGGCACCGCCATTCTTCATTGCGCAGACCGATGGGAGCTATAAGGGCGACTTCTTCCCACCTGGATCTGAGGCGGAGCGTAGGATCAGCTTCTTTGCGCAGAGTCTTACGACTGCGCTTCCTGAGGCGCTGCCGGTTGATGCTATGCCCACGTTCACGGTGCTCACCCCGCACTACTCCGAGAAGGTACGTTGATCTGTGCACAGTAAAGGAATGTCGGGTTGCTGACATCGCGACGTCTAGATCCTACTCAGCTTGCGCGAGATTATCAAGGAGAGCGATGCCAACTCGCGCGTTACGCTCCTCGAGTACCTAAAGCAGCTTCACACGGTCGAATGGGAGAACTTCGTCAAGGACACCAAGATCCTCGCGGCCGAGTCGGACTTGTACGATGGACAGAGCCCCTTCGGCGACGAGAAGGGCCCGGGCGGCAGCAAGGCGGATGATTTGCCCTTCTACATGATCGGTTTCAAGAGCGCGGCACCCGAGTTCACTCTCCGTACCCGTATCTGGGCCAGTCTCCGTTTCCAGACGCTCTACCGCACAGTCTCCGGTATGATGAACTACGCCAAGGCTATCAAGCTCCTCTACCGCGTCGAGAACCCCGAGGTCGTTCAGATGTTCGGTGGTAACACGGACAGACTCGAACGCGAGCTTGAGCGCATGGCCCGCCGCAAGTTCAAGTTTGTCGTCTCGATGCAGCGCTATGCCAAGTTCAACAAGGAGGAGCAGGAGAACGCCGAGTTCCTGCTGCGCGCGTACCCGGAACTGCAGATTGCGTACCTGGACGAGGAAGCGAGGAAGGACGGCGGCGACCCGCGGTTGTTCTCTGCGCTCATCGACGGTCACTCCGAGTTCGACCCCTCGACTGGACGCCGCCGGCCTAAGTTCCGTATCGAGCTGCCCGGCAACCCCATTCTCGGAGACGGCAAGAGCGACAACCAGAACCACGCGATTATCTTCTACCGCGGCGAGTACCTCCAGCTTATCGACGCCAACCAGGACAACTACCTCGAAGAGTGCTTGAAGATCCGTAACATCTTGGGCGAGTTCGAGGAGCTCCGCGCGAACCAGCAGTCTCCGTACGCCGCGTGGTCTAAGCGCGACTTTGCCAAGGCTCCGGTCGCCATCGTTGGTGCGCGCGAGTACATCTTCTCGGAGAACATCGGTATTCTCGGTGATATCGCCGCTGGCAAGGAGCAGACGTTCGGTACTCTCGCTGCGCGTTCGCTCGCGTTCATCGGTGGAAAGCTGCACTACGGTCATCCGGATTTCTTGAACGCGACGTTCATGAACACGCGTGGCGGTATCTCGAAGGCGCAGAAGGGTCTGCACTTGAACGAGGATATCTACGCCGGTATGAACGCTTTCGGGCGCGGTGGATGGATCAAGCACATCGAGTACTACCAGTGCGGTAAAGGACGTGACCTCGGTTTCGGCACCATCCTCAACTTCCAGACCAAGATCGGGACGGGTATGGGCGAGCAGATGTTGTCGAGGGAGTACTACTACCTCGGGACGCAGCTGCCGATCGACCGCTTCCTCACGTTCTACTACGGTCACCCCGGCTTCCACATCAACAACATGCTCGTCATCTTGTCGGTCCAGGTCTTCGTCCTCACCATGGTCTTCCTCGGCACGCTCAACTCGTCGGTTACCGTCTGCAAGTACTCTTCCGGTGGCGCGCTGCTGGGCAATCAGGGCGACTGCTACGACTTGATCGACGTTACGAAGTGGATCAAGCGCTGCATTATCTCGATCTTCCTCGTCTTCATGATCGCGTTCTTGCCGCTGTTCATGCAGGAGCTCATCGAGCGCGGGACGGGCCGGGCTATCGTGCGTCTTGGCAAACAGTTCATGTCGCTCTCGCCGGTCTTCGAGGTCTTCTCGACGCAGATCTACACGCACTCGATTCTCAACAACTTGACGTTCGGAGGCGCTCGGTATATCGCGACCGGACGCGGCTTCGCGACGAGCAGGATATCGTTCGCGATCTTGTTCAGCCGGTTCGCGGGGCCGAGCATTTATCTCGGGATGAGGACGCTGCTCATGTTGCTTTATGTGACGTTGAGTTATTGGACGCCGTACATCATCTACTTCTGGGTGTCGATTCTTGCGCTGTGCATCGCGCCGTTCTTGTTCAACCCGCACCAGTTCGCATTTACGGACTTCATCGTGGATTACCGGTACGTTCTTCCGCTCAGGTTGGCGAAAGAGTCGTTGCTGACTACATGCTGTATAGGGAGTTCTTGCGCTGGATGTCGCGCGGTAACAGCCGCTCGCACTCCAACTCGTGGATCGGCTACTGCCGCCTCTCGCGCACAATGATCACGGGCTACAAGAAGAAGAAACTCGGCCGTCCCTCCGAGAAGCTCGGTGGTGATACGCCCCGCGCGGGCTGGCGCGCCGTGCTCGTATCCGAGGTCCTCGCGCCCGTCGCCCAAGCCATCCTCTTCGTCATCGCGTATATGTTCGTCAAGTCCTTCCCCGTGGACGGCGTCACGCCGCCGAGCCCGCTCATCCGTATCGCCGTCGTGTCCCTTGGACCGATCGTGTGGAACGGTGTGGTGTTGCTCGTGCTGTTCTTTGTCAGCTTGATGTTTGGGCCGATGTTGGATAGCTGCTGTACGAGGTTTGGTAGTGTCATGGCGACGCTGGCCCATGTCCTTGGTATGGCGGGTATGATCGGTTTCTTCGAGTTCTTCGTGAGTCTTCCTCGATCTGTCGCGCTAAGGATGATGTGCTGATGCGTCCATGCGCAGTGGGTTCTCGAGCTTTGGAACGGCTCGCACGTCGTCATCGGTCTCCTCGCCATCGTCGCCGTCCAACGCGCAGTCCACAAACTCATCATCTCCCTCGTCCTCTCCCGCGAGTTCAAGCACGACGAGACGAACCGCGCATGGTGGACGGGCAAGTGGTACGGCCGCGGTCTCGGCGCGCACGCGTTCTCGCAGCCCGCGCGCGAGTACGTCGTCAAGATGATCGAGCTCAGCTTGTGGACGTCCGACTTCTTGATCGGACACTTTTTGCTGTTCATGCTTACGCCTGCGGTCCTCGTGCCGTACTTCGACCGCGTACACGCCATTGCGTTGTTCTGGTTGAGGCCGAGCAAGCAGATCCATGCGCCGATTTACAACTTTAAGGTTCGCAAGCAGCGCAGGTCAATCGTACGTCCTTTCCTCTTGCGCTCTATCATGAGTGGTTTGCTAATGTGCGACCCATTCCGTAGATCATCAAGTACACCCCCGTGTACTTCTCCGTCATCGCTATCTTCATCGCGCTCGTCGCAGTCCCGCCGATTCTCGGCGACACGATCAAGCTCAACTGCGAGCTGTGCAAGAGTCTATAGGCTCAATGAACGCTCTCTCATCCCGTCTCGTATATATAACCACGCATTGTGTACCATTCGGACTATATCCACGTCTTTGACTGGCCAGCCTCGGGGGCTTCCTCATCCACGAACTAGACCGCGGCGCGCGCTTTCTTTCAACCTCCTCTTGTATTCAACCTCCATTCCACCCCTTCACGCACCGCCCGTCGCCGCTGATCAACTTTACCCATCTCATTGACGGACCTTATATCAGCTACTAGCTTGAGGCCGCACGCACCGCTACCCCATTTACCTCTTTTTCTTCTCCCATTTTCGTCTCTAGTCATGTCATGCACGCTTCTTTGTCCGTTTTACTCTTTTTCGATGTCATGGACATGATTCCCCCCGCTATTCGCTATGGCTACGGATTGAAATGACCCGTTGATGTCTCGTACGCGTACGCATTGTAATACTGCGCTTTCGTTCCCGATACGTTCGATCCTAAGCGATGGTGTGAAGACTGGTATATGGCGATGCGCTTCGCTGGACTACGAGAATCTGGTAGTCGTTCTACTGCAGAACTGGATTGCTAAGTGTGAGGTGTACCACGCGCCCCGAACGCGCCCGTTCATCTCAAGCGTGTGCGATGAGGTGTACGCCACAGGTGCGCTTTGGTCCAGCGTCTCGCCTCAAGATCGGTCAGGTACTCATCAGTTTTCGTTGTAGCCCGCGCTGAGATGCGAACAAGAACGTCTCCCGTACTTCGCTCCCGACATCGTTGTCCGACAAACGATAGACCGGATTCGACATCGCCGCCTCGCGTCCAACGCGCGGCATACTCGAGGCAAACTCAAAACTCTGCTCGAGAGAACAAAGCCTGCCAGACTCGGCACAGGCACAATGCGTACACGTACACGCTATTCTCCGCGTTTGCACAAGTGGCGGGTGGGGAGCAAGATAGAAATCAAGATGAAGTGGCTGCGGACTCTGTTCGGCGCCGCATGCGTCGTGTGCGAATAGGCGCCTAACGCGATGTTAACCAGATTTGGCGCTCAGCCTCTTTGCATGTTATGTTCACGTGCGTGAAACTGGTTGCTTGCGTATTTGATATGTTTCGGTGCCGGCGAGTACGATCTGGCGCTGGGTTTCGTAGTGGAGGCTACTACGCGCTGACCCAGCGTTGACATCGTCTGGGCGCTCGAATGCGGCGAGCGTGAGCCCAGTACGCGACGAGATCTCGCAGAAACGCAGAGGAAGATGAACGAGGAGACCGTGTCCGCGAACCCAAAGCAGGCATCCGAAGCTGCATGATGATTAGCATAGGCCGTATCTTTCTGCCAGTGCTGTTCTTCCCCCTCACTAGGAGTCCTCGTCTACAATGATTGGTCCACTGAACAATGCCGTGCGGCAGACTGACGATGCCGACTTCGCCGTTGTGGCCGTCCAGGAACGCAACAGAAGCACTGTGCTTGGTGACAATCCGGTACGTTCCACGAGTGTCGTCAGTTCTTCTTCGACCCCTTGTTGACCACGTTCGACGCAACAACACGGCGAGCGATACTCGATCGCGCGTTGATCTCTACATCAACGGGGTCAGGACCATGCTTCCGAGCATTGTATTTGACACAACCGTCAGAATGAAGGCTCCTCGTCCCTTGACATGAATGAAAGCCACCTGGATGATTTCCCATACTCATGAACCATGGACGGCCGCACTGCTCCCTCGTCCTGGAGATGGCCGCGAAGGGACGGGGATTGGGAGATTCCAACGCGCAGATTCCCGCTCTCCGGAGATGATCAGCTCCTCCAGCTCCGGGACAGAAGCGCGCATGTAGCATACACGTCAAAGACCGACCACCTTCTGAAGGCGGTTACTTGACGTACTCGGCTAGATCCTATTTCTTCTCGATAGAGAGGAAGACTGATATGCCCAAAGAACACTGCACAGCTCGCTCGTTCGTTCAGGGAGGGTTTCCAGGAGACAAAACGGACAAGAAAGGTATCATTGACAGTACGTCTTTGGCCGTTCCAATCCTACTAGAAGCACGTAGGCCTGCGCATATCTGACGGGCGCAGGACGACGTCTCATACGATCATACAATGCGCTATGTTCCTGTGCACGCGAAAGCCTGCAGGCAAGCCTTCCCTCTCCACTGAGATGGTCACAGGCTTGCAGGGCCCTGGCGAAAGAGCCTATGCGCTTCACACGGTTCTCACTGGTACGCAATGCTGCCGCAGGCATGTGGCGCAATGGAGGCGCATTTGGGCGTCACGAGGCGTCGATTCTACAGGGAACGAGCTTACCGATGGCACGGAAGACGGAGAAGGCGCGCCTGTCCGGGTTCGAAAGACGAATCGTGAGATGGCCCAAGACAAGTGGCTTGATGATTGAGAAGAGCGCAGAATGAAGAGGACACCGAGTAGATAGGGCTATTCGGCGATGGAAGCACGAGACATGGATACAAGGATGCATGGATCTAGACAAGGGCACGCGGTGCAGCTGAACGGGAAATAGGCGGCTGCAGAGTTAACACGCGGAAGGGTATCTGTCCAGAACGGGGGCGGAGAGGCGCTGCCTTACCAGGGGAACGGACTCTCGACAGCTCCGACCACCTTGCGAGGCGGCAGCCCGTGTCGATAGACCTGCACCTGGCGGTTTCTCGCCCATGAGGGAGGAAGATTCGAACGTCCGAAGTCCGGCGAAGATGCTCAAGCCGCTGGGTGCCTATGCCTTCTTGACGAATGTAGCCGCTGCACATCGTGGTCAGAGATGTAAAATCGACGGTTTTGATGGCACTCAACAGCGTTTCGCACGGCTTGACGAGCGTACTGCACATCGCCAAAACACTTGAGATAACATGTCCCTTCGAACAGGACAGAAATCGGTATTGTTCGGCGGAGCCGATTATCTTCCCAGAAGCTGCGGCGGGAACGCTTTGCGTCATCCCAAAGAGATCGAACAGGAAAACGTACAGTGATCGTCGGCTCACAGGGCCGAAGCAACCGTGTGCCGGGTCCTCCACCGCCGCAGTTCACGATCGACTGCTTGAGGTTGCGATAGATATGTAACCACGACAGAGGGGAGGAGGAAGTAGCGCTGTTGTAGGGAGACCCGCAAACGTCGTTGCTCGAGCAAGTGGGGGATGGGCGTCGATCCGGCACCATGGCCGCAGCTGACCCAGCACTATGGCTTCAGGGGAATAGCCGGCTGCCGGGCGACCGGATAGGCACGTGAAGGGTGCGAGTGTGGCGCGCATAGTTCTCCGTGTGCAGGGTGCCTGCTCGTTCCGTGTGCCGGTTTTGGTGTGTACAATCGAGGGTACAAGCACAGCAGGTTACTCGGATCCCCAAGGCGCACTATGCCTGGCAGGTGAGGGAGTGCGAACGTTGCTGCTCCAGGACGCCGAAGGGAATCCGTGTACGGGAGCTGGGAAAGTAATGCTCAGACAAAAGCGGTCTTACCGATTGAGCTGCTTCCGTGCTGGTCGACCGACGACGATCGAAGGGAACCTTGTTTCCGCTGCAGAGTTGATGCTCGGGTGAATACAACGACTTTTGTCCAAGCGTTGCCCAACTTTCGTCCGCTACGGAAGGCGGGCGGAAAGTTGAGACCTGCTCGTGACACCACAAGGCCCTGGGCTTGTTCTGAACGTCCTTGTCAAACGCAAAGGGCAGCAAAAGAGAGCAAGGATGAGCGCTCTGAGGTAGACGCGGATGGTGCTTCTCGCGGGAATATTGGTCCGGGCGTCATGTCTTCAAGATGCACAGCCTTCCGCGGCCGAATTGCAACCCGATTTCGCCATAAATTGCGCTTGAGCGCGACCGCAGTGGTCTAGGCGGAGTTGCGTAGTATGAACACGTCCGGAAAGACCGGACAGCAACCAGCACCTGGAGAGGTGGAATGGACAAACGGGGGAATGGTCGAGGGCTGCCAGGCCCGAGCGGGTCAAGCGATCATACCCGTATCCAGCAAGGGCGTCTGATTCTGATGGAAGGGTACGCGGTGCCCACACGATGGGGTGCAGTCGGCGTTGTCCCGTAACGCAGGCGCCGTGTATCAGGACGGAGTCATTCGAGGCTTTCCTGCACAATCCCGCGGTACCGCTGAACCACGATAGCAGACTCCTATCAAAACGAATGCGGTCACCTCGTACAGCCTCCAAGGAGAGGATAGCCTATCATTGTTGGCAGAATACCCCCGACAAAGACACGAAGAACATGGGGGCGGGAGACAAAAGGCACTTGGGGCGCCGTTGGGGTGAACCGCCGGTCATGCCGCCGGCGACTTGGATACGGCCGCCATGTTCCTGGGTAGCGAAACACGGGTACATAAAGGTCGTAGGCGCCAGGATAATGAAATGACAGATGCTTGGGCCTCTTCCGCGTGTCATCCCAGGGCTTTAAAAGTACCTCCGCTGAATTCTAAGCCCGGCGCACTTCTTCCTTCCCCACCAGCCGCTCAATGTGGAGTCAACAGTCGACTTTCTCTGCGACGCCGACGCCGTATGTGCACCAACCGCAAGCCGCGCCTCCCGGCGGAAGCGATTCTTCGCAGGCACGCGCGGCCGCAGCGAATTCGACGCGCCCGATCGGGACAACACTGAACTTCACAAGTGGACAGTTCAATGGTAGACACGTTCGGGCGCAACTAGTTGAATTGCAAAAGGCCGATCTTGGAAGAAAGTACGCGTATTTCGTCATCTGACGCGCTATTCACCGTGTTTACGCGACCTTTCGGTTGGAAAGATATGCGCGCAAGGATCGCAGACCATTAGATCCACCACCAGTGGTGCAGTTGCGCTTATTCCTGATCAATGGGACCGGGGAGGAGGCGGTGGAACAGGAGGTTGAGGATTACGGGTACGTCTTCCATTCATGTTGAAACGCGCACGCGCGACTAAACGCGGGTACGCGTCTGGCAGCGAAGTCCAGAATATGGGGCTCATTTGCCATGTAGACCTGTTTCCCGTTCCCGGTGAGACTTCGGCAGACTCTTCTCGCAGGCCCGAGGCGTCTGGTTCATACGGCTCCCCCGGTGGATCCAACCAAGTCCCCGGCACCTCTTCCTTCTCAGCCACCGCTCCCACGTCTTTCGCATATACTTTCCCTGCCCCCCAACCCCCTCCACCTGGAACCATGTCCACCGCACCCGGCCCGATACACCAACCATACGGCGCACCTGCTCCTCAGCCCATCGCACCTCCCACGGACATTGTACATTACCACAAGGACTACGCTGTCACCGAATCTTCCAAATGCACCGACTGCCTTGCCGGCACCACGTTCGTTCAGGCGCAAAACCTCGACTATAAGGGGAACAAAGTCTTGATGTTTGTATTCGCGGTGCGTCTTGTTCTGACAGCGAGGCATGGCACAGCATTGACAAACCACGTCGTACTTGTACCGCACAGGATCTCGCCGTAAAGATGGAGGGGAACTTTATACTGCGCTATAGATGCTTCGACCTGTTCTCCAAGGTCGCTGGTGAACAGCAAACACCGGTCTGGGCGGAGTGTTATGGTGGTGCTTTCCGAGTGTACTCGACCAAGGAGTTCCCTGGTCTACGTGCTTCGACTGATCTCACCAAGGTATGCCTCACAAGCACTTCGCTGACATTGACTCTGACACACATCACTACAGCATCTATCTTATTTCGGTGTACGCCTCAATCTTCGCGAAACCGAACGGAAACGTCGGAAGAAAGTCGACGATCCCGCGATGGCCATGCAAGTCATGGGTGAACGTCCACCGCCTCCGCCTGAAAGTTACGGAGATGGCGCTCAGCGTCCCCCCGACCAAGATGAATAATCCCTGCACAAAGCGTCACGGCCCTGCACTGCGAGCCAAGCCCTGCCATAAACTTACGCTTCCATCCTCCTATTCACCGTGACTAACCTATACACTCCGCATGTCGCGCTTACCGATTCCAACCCGAACTGAACATGTATTCGTGCTGTACCTCCATCTGTACCCCTCCAGCTGTCTCTGTCGTGTGCTTGCTTTCATGTTCTCCCCGGTTTACTTTACCACCATCTAATCGTACACTGGACCCCTGCCCAATTAAAGGCACGTTTACTCGACAACTCTTCAAACCCCGAATCATCCCCTCATGATGGTAAGCTCACACGGTCCCGCTCGGCATTGCTGAGACCTTCTGTGACTTCGAGCTCACCGCTCCCTCATGTGGATAGAGCTTGACGTACTGTGGGCGCCCATAGCTAGTCGACTCACGCTAGTACGCATGTATCGTTGCGAGTCGGCGAGGAGGAAGCAAGCGTTGAGCGCTTAAGCGCCCGAACCTAGGGCTATCGCGCCACCGCCTTCCAACCACAGTCTGTTCCAACAGCATATCGATGATTGAGTACTTTATAGGTGCCGCATCGGGGAAAGACAGGTGCAGCTTAGACGCCGGACAGCCTGCGAGGCCACAGCTCCGTCCATGTGCCCGGGATTCGAGGTGGCGTAGGTGGGCGGGCCCCGGTTCTGCTCGGGTTTCACGGCGGCGGCGACGTACTGGTTGTGCGCGCGGATCGCAGCTGACGAGGCTGGATGGCGAAGCAAGTCGATAGCGTTGGGGGTCACGGGATGGTTCTCTGTGGACAGTAAGTGTCGCTTATAGGCCTGCAGTACACGTTCTTACGTCAAGACGAACACCTTGGACTGCACGAGTGAGTTTGAACCTGGTATACGTACTCCAAGAATGATGCGAGTCGATACGGTAGCGACGTGGACACTCGTTCTCTAAGTGCGATGTGAGCTCAACTCATTAGGATTGTACGGAGGAACCCCCAGCACATCGGTGACGCTAGACCGAAGTGATAGCTCCCGCACGGTACCAGGACCAGTCAGCGATCAACGCGCACCTAGATGGTTTCTTCAAACAGTATTCCGATGTACAGGGGTCTCTGTATGTAGAGGATATCTCAAATTTGATACATGCAGCGCTCAACCCACCATCGTGAGTTACAGCTCGTCGTCCGTCAGAACGCAGGATGCCCTGACTAGAACCACGTCTGTCGTACTTGCGCAATACTGTGAAGGTTCTGTCAGTTTACGTGAAAGGTTGTCAATGGTACGCCGCCGAAGGTGATTGCACCCTGAGTAGTCCATGGCGTGGACCAGTGTTATGGCGAAGCCGCTTGATACGGGTGTTCGGGCAGCTAATTCCCGGGTCGCACGTTATCCCTAGTCCACCAACTGGGGTTTAGTACTGATCTACTCAGGCGAAGAATGGATACCTCGGTCCGTACATCACGGAGAGAGCTGGAGTGGGCAAGCTCAAGAGATCTGACAGCTCTCGAAATAGTTAGATACCTCCGAACCATGACACCTGTGAAGTTCGCCCCAAAGGGGAAGTCATTACGCGCGCGTCGGCCATCTTCGGGCAGAGAAAGTATAACCTGAAGGAGAGAGCGTCTCCTCCAGCTACTTGCGTTGTTGTGACTTGAGGCCTGAAGGGGAAGTGTCCTTATTCGGGGAGCCACCAGGCAGGCCACTGCGCCAAAAGAGGTTTGGAGTCATCGCAGATCCCCGTGCACTGCCGTAGAAAACCAGAGACACATCTCGTTTTGTCACAGAGGTAGAGCCAGTTTATTCATATTGGCCCTCAACATTTCTGCGGGGAGAGATGCGAGATGTACATGCCGTAGCGAGAATGTATACGCCTAGGTTTCATCCTCGCCAGTTAGAATAGTGCCAAACGAACTCGTTCGGTAATCGTATCACGTTTGCACCTCAAAGCGGCACTGGTTATGCGGAGGGTTGAATGGAAAACATTGTGTGCGATGTTGGTGGTGGTCAAGAGCAAGTGCGCCACGACGAGCCGTCTTTCCCCGAGATCCCCGTGACAGTCATCGGCTTCTTCCGAGCACACACTGCAGCCTGCACTCGTGTGACCACTGACGACCACCTCTTTCCACATCGTCCCTTCCTGCTATATCATCTGAGCGCACTCCAATGGGACTCGTCTTGCTACGGAGAAAACATGTGGACCGGCATAGATAGAAGATACATCATGAGGGCGAGCTTCGCGGGCGCGATGATCATGCAGCCAATCTGCTCCATGTGCTCGGCGTCCTAGAACACTAGAAGCTCTTTATCAATGCACACAGCGTTCCCTCATGGCCTCACAGCTCGCGAGCTCAGGCTGACTTTCAACGGTCATCATGGCTGCTCTTGTCACTACATTGTGGGTGACGGTGCTCGCCGCGGTAGCCGTCCACGCTCAAGATCCGACATGGTGCGGGAAAGTGTACATGAACACCTCGACGGTTGTGCCCCCAGGCGGCCAGTTCCCTACACCCGCATCCTCGTCTACTCCCCTGCTCGCGCTGCGCTGCTCTCCAGCGTTGATACCCTTCCTTCCCGACGACGTCACAACCGACGCCGAGGTCATCCTCGTTGACGCGCTCGTCCGATACTCGCATATCGCCGGTGCGGAGGACCTCACGCTACCAGAAGATCCATTAGAGACACTGGATGTCACCGTATCCCTTGATGGAAACATCGTAGCGAATGGCACCGTTGCGCTGAACGGCACAGCGAGCCTGCCGTTCTCGCTGGAGGGGTTGATGCCTCGCATCGAACCCTACACACTCTCATGCGCGGGCTCAGTCGGAGACCAGACCTTCAGCTCCACTTCGAATCTCACATATCTTCCAACTCCCTCGCCGAATGACTTTGGAAACGTCGCGAAGCGAGATCTTCGCACGGGTGGGATCCTTGCGAAAGCGACTGGCAGTGAGGGCGCCTACGAGGCTGTCTTCCCATTCGGCTTCTACACGAACTTCGGAGGATACCTGGAGAGCAACGATACGACTGTGGAGATCCTGGCCGAGCAAGGGTGCGTCATTCAGACTCGCTACATAGTTTCGTAAAGATCACTCACAGCTTGCTCCGCACTCAGTTTCAATATGATACACCCCGTTCCGACTTATGACAATCACACTGCACTGTTACAGCTCATCGATAAGATGGAGGAACTCGGGCTCTGGATGATGTATGACATGCGGTGGACGTACATGAACCTGACGGACGTGTCCGACGAGGTTTCCCCCCTTCGCTCGCGCACCAATGTCCTTACCTGGTACACTGGCGACGAACCAGACGGCACCTCCGACCCGTTGAACGCAACGACCCTGACCTACGACCTGCTCAAAGATCTCGACCCCTACCGTCCAGTATCACTTGTCCTCAACTGTCAGAACTACTTCTGGACAGACTACTCCTCTGGAACCGACGTCATTTTGCAAGATGTCTATGAAGTTGGAAACAACGTCACATTCAGTAGTGAATGGTTCACGCCGTGCACGGAGATCCAAGGCGACTGCGGATGCGACAACTGCAAGGGGTCGTTCGAGGACATCCGGGATCGCGTCACACAGTTCCGCGAGAGGATGGAGGTTGTTGGATGGGAGCGCTCAAAGACAGTCTGGACTGTCCCTCAGGGCTTTGGCGGCGACGGAGAGTATGTTATCCTGCATATGCGAAGCGCGAAGCTGGGCTCATCATTTTCCTTAGATATTGGGCGCGCGCACCCACCGGCGCTGAATGGCTCATCGAGGCAATCGTGGGAGTCAACGCAGGTAGGCATACATGCATTCATTATCAGAAGCGTAATGCTCAATTCGAGTATAGGAGCTTTCGGTGTTGTGTCGTGGAACGACCCGACGACGCCAGACATCAAAGCGTCATCATCAGCGCTGGCCAAGGCATTGCCTGCCATGGTACCCGACTTCATCCTGTCGCCCAAGTCAACGTACACGCACGTCATAACCGACGATCGTCTCGATTTGGGCGTCTGGACGCGCGAAGACACCTCAAGTGCGCTAGTTCTTGCGGCCAACTTGGACTACTTCAACGCGAGCGTCTCGTTCGACACCGTGTTCGGCAATGCGACCGTAGAAGGCACGAAGACTGTGTTTGACGGAGGAGCAACAGCAGATGGCGAGAGCATCACATTTGGCTCTGTCGCGTCGGGCGCGTGGATCTTTACTCTTGCGAATGCGACAGTGGCCTTCGATTAGATTCTGTGCTATCGATGTACGACGCATGACGCTCGCATGACCCTAGTCCGAGTATACTCCTTGCTTCTTGCATGCTGTGCCCTGTGAACAAGACGGCATGGCCGCGCCGGTATACTAGGTAGAACGACGGTCATGACCACCCTACATGCTTCTGCTGTGTGACTTCCAGGTCCTACAAGCCTTCCTATCAGTATGGAAAGGCCTTAGCGGAGCGATGAGCGACAGAGAAGCGTTCTGACCGTCGGGAGAAGCGCTGTTCTATCCGAGGAGGCTGGGTCGGATGACTGCACATGGACAATAATAGTCGGTGTAAGCACGTTCGTGCGCGCAGGGATATACGGGTAGCTGCAACGAAGTACTAGGATATTCGTCTGATAGAACGACAGCAAACGGGGAACATCAGCGAGCTGCGCGCAGTGGAATGTGGCGGACCGTGAGGCCAAGAACGCGACTTGCCCACCGTCCACCGCCGCTTCTTTCCAACGTGCGCCTCCCAAGCGCCGAAGGAACCACACACGCGCTCGCCCGTCATGGCGCCCTATCTCGTACGCCCACCCGCTCGCTATTCTTCGCCCTGCGCTTCTGGATCATTCATAAAGACGTCGTATCATGTATAAATATCAATCCAGAGCCCGAGCCGTTTGACGGCGCTTGCTGCGATCGTCCCGTTGGCAGGCATGAAGCTCTACACCACTTTCGCTGCGTCATTGCAGGCGGCTCTGTTTGCGACCACCATGGCGCAGGCTACGACCCCGTTGAGGATTATGACGTGGAACCTGCGGTTCGATTCGATGCCGAATAATATCACCGTGAACCAGGTGCGCGTTTGTCTGAGACAGTCGCGACGCCGGGCGTTGAGCTGATGCTTTGGTGCTTGCTATAGACTATCGATAGTCTGCCGGACCCCATTGCTCAGCCCAACTTCTTCAATGTGTCGGGCGAGCAGCCGTGGAGCACGCGTAGGATCAAGGTGTACGACAAGATCGTGAGCGAGAAGGTGCAGATCCTGGGTGCGTCATTCGCGAGCGCTTTACCGCATCTGGTCGCTTGATTACTGAATTTGGACATGATAGGCTTCCAGGAGGCCTTGGTTCGCCAGGTCGATGACATGGCTACCCTCCTTGGCGACGAGTGGGACTGGGTACGTGCACTACGTATGGTCTTGGCGACTACGTTCTGACATCCGAGTAGGTCGGCGTCGGTCGCGACGACGGTGTAGCAGCTGGGGAGTTCAGTCCGATCTTCTGGAACTCGTACGCACATACGCTATGGTCTTTTGTCATTGTAGCTGACACACTCGTAGCAACATCTTCCAGCTCGAAGACTGGGACACTTTCTGGCTCTCAAACGACCCGTTCACCGCCGGCTCCAAGTTCCCGGGTGCAGGCTCAGTCCGTATCGCGACCTACACCCACTTCACGATCAAGGCCACCGGAAAACACTTCGTCTACATGAACACGCATCTGGACGACCAGTCCGACGCCCAGCGCCAGCTCGGCGCCTCGCTCATCTTGTGGCGCGCTCACTCTGACGCGTCAAACGGCTCGACGGTCGTCGTCACGGGTGACTTCAACTCGCCTGCGAACGGCACGGACAGTGGGGCTTACCAAGTCATTACGGGTGGGAAGGCCCCGAGCGCTATTAACCAGACGTTCGCGGAAGCGTTCCCGATTAACAACGCTACGTTGTCGGACTTCGTGCTCGACGATGTAAGGACGCAGCTGCCGAGGGTAAATGTTGGCGGTCAATGGGCCACGTATACGGGTTTCAACAAGCCAGGGGACGCGAGCGTGTTTTCGCATATCGACTTTATCTTTGGTGGGAGCAATGGTGGCGTGTACGTCTCATGCCTTTCTTCTTTCAGATATGTGGGATGGAGCTGACTAGGGTGTGGCCAGAACTCCGACGTTCTATAAGGTCGAGAACCATCTCACGGACGACGGCGTTTTGGCGTCTGACCATCGTCCTGTTATCTCGGACATTGAGGTGTGAGATCAGTTTAGCGATGTATTTTCGTGTGTACAACGAAACTGTCGGGCTACGATTATCACTATCACGGACCCTTGTATACCTGTCCTATATTGATGCGATCTTGCTAAGGATCTCTGTCTCGCATCTCACTTCGCGCTTCCTATTCTCGTTATCTGCAGTGTCCAACAGACGGGTCAGTGCGATGATCAGTAGACAAGGCAGCGTTGCCGAGCGACTACCATAGACGGAAGCGTAGTCTGATGTATCGCAAAAGGGTCAGCGCGCAGTGGTTCATCATCGCAAGTTACCGCTTCCTTGTCGCCGTAGGTACAATGCCCCTTCAAGTTGGCCTTGAGCTTGAGACGCTGAAGGGAGGCATATATAGCCGGTCGCTGCGTGAGCTGCGCGCGAGCGTCATACGGTTATAACGAGGCTAAGAAAGGAACCACGGCTGTGTGCTATACCGAAGCGAATGATGCTATCTTTGTAGGCTGCCGTGTGATAGATCTCAGGTTGACCAAAGTACATAGCGGGAGATAAACAATGCTTTCTGCTCGATTTGAGACAGTCCGAGCAGTGGTCAAGAGGGTGAAGAGAGGTGCCCTGGCTGGGCCGTCGGACTGGCCCTGGCCAGATGGTATTGAGCATTGTCAGGGCTGCGGAGCCGTCCGGGCGCCGAAAGGAAAGAAGAAAGGTTGATGGTGGCCTTGGGAACGAGACGAGGGCCGCGCGAGAAAGTTGTGGGACTATAACAACGGCTTGCTTCAACGCCATCGCGAGCTCTCCGACCGCCTCCAGCCCACGCTCGGCCCCAGCACCGGCTTGCTGTCTTTTCCTGTCATTCCGTCCGCTTCCCTTCGTTTCACATAAGAACTTTCGCACTTCTTTACGCTCTTTTCAATACACCCCAAGGCCGGACCTTTCAGAAACAATGGGCTCTCGCGCAGACGGATACGACTTTGCCGACACGGCCCCCGTCTCGCTCACGATGCATCCCGACATGCCAAACTACGCTCCGGGCGAGCAACCCGGCCACCTCCAGCGCAACAAGACTGAGCGCCGCCGGCTCCAGGGTCTCCAGCGCTCGGCAACGGCCATCACCCAGCGCACATTCGCGTACCAGCCCACCGGCTGGATGGACAGGTGGAACAAGTGGCTCATCAACGAGGGCGGCCGTCGTCTCTTCTTCTTCACCTGGGTCTTCCTGCACTTGCTCGTCTACGCGTTCGGCGAGGTGCACTACACCCTCAAGGACAACCTCGTGGGCGCCAACGCCACGTTCGGTCGTACTTTCGGTACGTATACCGCGCACAGTCCTTGACAACATATCTGATCTTACTATACAGCCATCGCTCGCTCTGCCGCGCTTGTCCTGCACGTGGATGTGATCTTCATCCTGCTCCCCGTCTGCCGCAACTTCATCTCTATGGTCCGCCGCACGCCGCTCAACCACTTCATCCCCTTCGACAAGAACATCACCTTCCACAAGGCGACCGCATGGTCCATCGTCGCCGGCTCCGTTGTTCACATCGTAGCGCACATGGTCAACTTCACCGAGCTGGCCTTTGCCGACCCCGACGCGAACACGCCCGGAAAGCGCTTCGTTGCGTTCCTCGAGGCCAACTTCGCCACTGGTCCCGGTATCACTGGTTGGATCATGACCGTCGCACTCGGTGTGATGGTCTGGTACGCCATGGAGAAGCGCCGCCGTGCCAACTTCGAGAAGTTCTGGTACACCCACCACCTCTTCATCGTCTTCTTCATCAACTGGCAGCTCCACGGCATGTTCTGCATGATCCAGCCCGACCGCCCGCCGTACTGCTCGTTCAACACCATCGGTGTCTTCTGGGTAAGCTCTATCTCCGTCTACGTCGATTGACGGGAAGAAGCTGATGGGATGTTTGACAGCGCTACTGGCTTGTTGGCGGTGTCATCTGGATCTCAGAGCGTGTTCTTCGCGAGATCCGCTCGCGCCACCGCACCTACATCTCTAAGGTTATCCAGCACCCGTCGAACGTCGTCGAGATCCAGATCAAGAAGGAGAAGACCAAGACGCGCGCCGGACAGTACATCTTCATCAACGTCCCTCAAGTCTCGTACTTCCAATGGCATCCCTTCACGCTCACCTCCGCACCCGAGGAGGACTACATCTCCGTCCACATCCGTGTTGCTGGTGACTTTACCAGCGCGCTTGCTGAGGCGCTCGGCTGCGATTTCCCCAAGAAGGGTGAGAAGAAGGGAGGCGCGGGTCCCGGCGGAAAGGTCATCGGCACGAACGCGAACCCGCCGCTTAACCGCGTGCTTCCCCGTGTCATGGTCGACGGTCCGTTCGGTTCGGCATCGGAGGACTTCTTGAACTACGAGACCGTGCTGCTCGTCGGCGCTGGTATCGGTGTCACTCCCTTCGCCTCGTACGTTGCTTCCATTGCTGTGATCCCATCACAGGCGCTAACTCTGCTCGCAGGATCTTGAAGTCGATCTGGTACCGCATGAACAACTTCAACTCGACCAAGCCGACGCGCCTCTCCAAGGTCTACTTCACCTGGGTCATCCGCGACTTCGGCTCGGCCGAATGGTTCCACTCGCTCCTGCACGCCATCGAGGAGCAGGACACGCAGAACCGCATCGAGATCAACATCTACCTGACGCAGAAGCTCAAGGAGGACGAGATGAACAACATCATTGTGCAGGACGTCGGCGCGGAGAAGGACTCGATTACGAACTTGAGGGCGCCGACGCACTTCGGTCGGCCGAACTGGGACAGGGTGTTCTCGAGCATTGCGGAGAAGCATCCGGAGACGGACGTCGGTGTGTTCTTCTGTGGTCCGTCGGTGCTTTCGAAGCAGTTGCACACGATGAGCAACAAGTACTCGACGCCCAAGGGCACCCGTTTCTTCTTCGGCAAGGGTGCGTTTCCCTCCCCACATTATGTTCTATGCTGTATACTGATATGCGCTTGCAGAGAACTTCTAGATGTGCCTATGCTTATTGGATGTAGAGCGGTGGAGTCGCTGTTGCTGGCGCGCGCTCGGTTGTACGATGGTGATCGGTCGCTTTGCTTTAGTTTACCCCGCCGTAGTTTGCCACACATTATAGTGTACATGTACGGTCTTTGCACGGTCCTTGATGGATCTGGAATACATCGGACAGTGGAGGCAATTCCTTTTTCGGCGTGATGTGAACTCAACTCCGAGTCGGCAAGAAAGGATGCCTGAATATCGCGGAGGCTCGCTCGCCAGGTTTTCCGCAATGCCTGCGAGCATTACTTTCAGGCGTTGAGGTATGGCGTCTTTCGATTCAATGAAGAGACTAGGTGTAACGGAGAGGCGGGGCATGCTCTGCATTGCGCAGCTTGTGGCATGAGGCGCGTGGTGCGGTATCAGGGGACTCGGCGACGGCTTGTCTCTCGCCTCCTTTGATTGCAAGCAGCGAGACGCTGTTCTCAAGCATCGTCGTGTCCTCAATCCCTTCTCCTGAGACGGAGAGAGAAGGATGACAGATCGATCGGCGCTTCAGCACTGGAATAGACGCTGTGGCGTTGTGGCACCGGAAGAGCGTGCCGTCCGCAGCAGTGGTCTTGACCAACCCTAACCCCAGCTCAACGCGCTCCGCAGAGGCTGGCCCCGTCGCCCGACTTTCGCTTGACAGCCGGGCCGTGTAGCAGCATGCGAGCACTCCGAAAGCAGCCTCATAGCATATATACTGAGCATGATCGCAGATCTTCAATCTCGATTGAAGGGGAACATCTGGAACTGCGGTCTATGAAGCGGATATCGTCGGAGTTGGCAGCCATTCGTACCCGCACCTTTATGAGCCCTGGATGGGGATTATCGAATACCCCATGTGTTCAAATGCATATGTCAATGACCAGCAGGTTATGGAGCCAGTGAGGCATTTTGCGTCACAGTGTACAAGTTGATCTCGAGAGGGGTTTGAGATGACATGTATGGGAGACGACATGTGTGATTACAGTGAATCAACAAGCCACCCGTACGTCTACAGTGTCGTGCGCGGGCTCGAAGGCTTGGCGGAAAGCGGGCCCTGGTCGGCGACAATTGTAGCAGTCGTCGTCATCGAAAGAGCAAGTCGACGCGTTGACTGAACTATCCAAACTTGAAACTACCGTGACGTCCGAGGGTCGACCACATGTCTATGGCGAGAGATGCTGTATATAGCTTAGCACTTCGCGCGCTCGGGACGGGAATAGAGCATGACGCGGACCGGAGCGGATAGCCGTTATAGGCATTCAGCGGGCAATCGACACCGACGTCGGATGTCTCGAGCCGAGCAACAGACAGCGTACAGCAGCTAAGGGCCTCGTTGTCGTCCGCGTCGGGCTCTTTCACGTCGCTGTAGCCCTTGGCCTTCCCTGAGGTCAGCATGGGGCAAAGAGTTTCACCGGGCGCTGATGGCGATGGAGGGAAAGTTCGTGATACGCCTGCGATGAAAGCGCGAGGAAAGGGAAGTGCGGCGCGGCGCATTTACGCTTTTGCGGTATGGTCTTTGCTGCGATACGAATGTGCAGGCAAGCCACACATGCAGTCCGGCAAGCAGGACGGATACGGCGCTGACGATGAGTGGCGAAGCATGCGGGAATCAAAGCGTATTGCCTCGGAAGGGCGTCGAGAACATAATTGCGTCGGCGAGAAGCAGAGATTCAGGCAGATCCAAGCGATTGAGAGGCCGGAAGCGGCGAAGAAGCTACCGAGGGAGGACCAGTCATCCAGAGCGAGCAGTAGTTAATCAAGGGTCAGCACCAATGGAAGACATCGTGGCGGGGCGGACGAGAAGTGGCAGATACCGAGGGCGGATGCGCGACTGCTCAAGTTGTCAGATCACCGTCACGTTTAAGACTGGCGGGGACAGATTACACGAAGCAAAGTCGTGGTTGTACCTCCCGCCCATGTCCTCCAAGCGCGCTGCTCGCAATGACCGCGAT
The DNA here is from genome assembly GCA_900536885.1 of Peniophora sp. CBMAI 1063. NCBI lineage: Eukaryota > Fungi > Basidiomycota > Agaricomycetes > Russulales > Peniophoraceae > Peniophora > Peniophora sp. CBMAI 1063. The sequence continues at coordinate 266,166 of UWZB01000046.1, forward strand.
GCCGACGGCGACAAGAAGGGCGGCGGTGGCGGCGGCAAGCAGCCTAGCTCCAAAGCTCGCGACCAGGAGTGGAAGAGGCAGCGTGGCGCTATCGCATGCGCGGAGTGTCGACGGTGAGCGGCGGATGAGCGGCACAACGGCAAAGGGGCACGCTAACGACCTACAGACTGAAGCTCAAATGCGACAAGACGGTGCCCTGCACGTCCTGCAAGCGCAGAGGGACCGCAAGTATATGTCCAAACGGTGAGCGCGCCCGTCCTCATCATCGTCGGGTCCCAAACGGCGGTCAAGTTTTTGGTCCCGCTCTTATATGTATCGTCTCTTCTGCGGCACACCCGCACCCTGGTTCTCTGCTTCGTCCACAGTCCGGGGCCCGGCGTACCTATGTGAATAGAGCCCGTAAGGCTCGAGGGCACGACTCCGTCCCAATCGCACTTTCTTTCGCGCTGTGTGCGTGTGGGCGCGTGTGTGTCGCCGGGAAGACACGCCCGATTTCGTACAGAAGACCTCACTTCGCCGTCCGTACATCACGGCCTCGAAGCTTTCATACACTGTAGTCGATGGTGGTGGTACTGTACACGTCGTTTACAAGCTTGTCGTACCCATGTATCGGAGAGCTACGTATAGAATGAGGTCGTGCAGATCGTGTACTATTACAACTGCTGTGACGACTAGTGCTTGATCCCCGGCCGGCCTCATCCTCGGACTCCGTGATTTTAGGACATGATGCTAATATTGATATATAGGTAGTCTCGTCACCGGCCAGGGTACTCGGTACGTCCTGATTATCTCTTGACGTATTATCATATCGATAGCCTGATGTGTTGTCCGCAGCTTCGTCCTCGCCGATACAGACCGTCTACATGCCAAGATCGTCGGAATGAGCGACCGTATACGACAACTAGAGGAAGCACTATCAACCTTACATGTCAACACGGACGAGCCGCATCCTCTCCTTACACGCGACCTGTTGGAGGTCAAGTCTATGATCGATCTACACTCCGCCGTTGACCGACCACCACCAGACGAGACTCAGCCTGACCCGGATGAAGATGCAAGTGATGCGTTAGACATCTTTGGCACGCTGGCCGTGCGCGAAGGCGGTGGAAGCACGTTCTACGGGCGCTCGGCCGGGCAGGAGGTGCGCGTCTTGGCTTCTCCGGCCATGCGGGTTGAACCCACGCTGATTTCGGACTGTTCTAACAGAGCTTGCTCCTCGGCGAACATGACGCTCAACCCGGCGCGACGCCACCTCCGCCCAGCGCGGGCATGCAAGGCGCCGCGGGTGGACTCCCTCGCGCAGTCACGGAATTAGCCGGCTCATTTCCCGACGCGAGCACGCAGCACCTTGGACTGTATACGCTCGAAAGTTACTTGCCCCCGTGGGACCGTGCACAAACGCTCTGCGCGCTATATCTGCAGCAGGCACCTTGGTTCTTCGGTGCGGTGCGCGAGCGACAGCTTCATGAAGAGCTTCTCCCCCTATTCTACGGCGATGCCGATTCGGCCGCGCGTTCGGCGGCGAGCGCAAACTTGCCGGCCGCCACGCCTCACGACCTCGCGCTCTTGTTCGTCATCTTGTGCTATGGCTCATTGGTCGACGACAATCTTCCACCTGCTCCTGACAACCAAGAGGCGGATCGATTCTACCTGCTCACCCGCGCGGCTCTCGCACTTGACCCTGTCACGGACCATGCGCCAGCAGTCTCGACGGTTCAAGCTCTCAGCCTCATGGCCATCTACCAAGGGCTAGTGGCGAATGAACATTCCATCGAGAGTACCTGGACCCTATTCGGCATGGCGACTAAGCTCGGGCAGAGCGTTGGGCTTCATCGCGATAGTGCGCGGTGGAAGCTCACGACTCAGGAAGTCCAGAAGCGAAGATCGTTGTTCTGGGAGATGTTCATTACGGACTGCTGGCAGGTATGGTTCACATGTTCTCGAGCTGTACAGTCGCTGACGACGATGTGATAGGCTCTCGCGACGGGTCGTTCTGCGACATTCTCGTTGCCTTTCGTCGACTGTGAGCTGCCACAGGATATCGATCAGACGCTGGACGCAGAAGGGCAACCGGTTGACTCATGTACGCCAGGTCCTTTCATCTCGTCATGGGTCGCATACTGAGGTCTTCATAGTCCCACACTGGAAGGCACGTTGGGGAAAGGAGTGCGTCTCGGTCGTCGTGCAGACCATCTTGACCGCACGTCCACCGAAATACGAGAAGATTGTCGAGCTTGATCGCAAACTTCAAGGCATGGCGCTTCCTGCCTACGCGACCTCTGAACCTCCCGAGGGCGCATCGCTCTCAGTTCTCATGCAACACTTCATGCCGCAGAACTATCGCGATCTTAGTGAGTTCTTCTCATCCTCGCGCGCTCGGAGGTATGTTGATGATCTCGGTAGCCTTGCTATACGTTCACCGTGCCTACTTTGCTCAAGGCTTAGTAGAGCGCCCCTTGGACCCTCTTCGTTCATCATATGCGCCTAGCATAATGGCCGGCTATCGGGCCGCAGTCAATCTGCTCACGAATTTGCGCTCAGCTTTCGAGAAGCACCCGGCGCAGGTCGCACGCTATTGGGTTCTTTGGACGCACAGCTTCAGCTCTGCGGTTCTGCTCGCGCTCGTGCCCGTGAGGGCGCCGCTAAGTAAGATGGCGCACACCGCGTTGCTGGAATTACAGGCGGCGAGGGAGCTGTTTGAGAAGGCGGCGCCGTATGGAGGTAGAGCGCGGAAGATGGCGGTGAGTATACGTCTCTTAAGGGACTACCCATTTCTTCCTGCCTCGTGTATGCTGACATTGCATCCCTTTCGCAGCCCATAGTACGTCGGCACTGGGAGAAGGCAACATCAACGTTTCACTCCGTACGTTCTACCGCCGCAGGACACACGCCCGAGTTATTCCCGCCCAAACCATCGGACGAGTTCGCGGTCTTCTCTGGAGCCACGAGCACCGTGTCCGCGCCGGCACGGCCGGCTTTGCGGCAGGGCACGGCTGTGTATGGCCAGCAAACCCAGATACAGCAGTCGCATTCTCAACATTCCGACGGCGTCAGTCCTGTGAGCATGGTGCTTGCAAGCAATTCTTCTGGCGACCTTCTGGATACACGTCCGGGAACGATGGCAAGCCAGGACAGCGGAAGCGGGAGTGGGAGCCTGTCGGGACACGGCGAGAGTTGGGGCGACGCCGGCACGCATGCTGCCATCACGGATCAGCTGGCGACGTTCAATCACTCGCTCGATGTTCAACTCACCGTCGCGCCGGCGCAGGAGTGGGCGCAAGGCGGGTACGGAGAGCTCGATACGAGTGCGGGTGGCGCACAGGCGATCTACTTCCCGCCTCCGCAGGGTTACTACCAACAACCTCAGCAACCGCAACAACCACAACATCACGGGCAACAGCAAGGTTACCCTCCACAGCAACAGCAGAGTTACCCTGCGGCACAGCAGAAGATCTATCCGACGTCGCAGCAACAGCAGCAGCAGCAGCAGTACTATGCGCCTCAAGCTCAAGTACCGTCGCAGATGCATCCTGTCGCCGGGCCGTCGCATTCTCATATCGTGCCCTCGCACTCCCAGCCACACGTCGCTTACGGACAACCGTCCGAATACGCTTCTCATACCATCCATGCTCAGCAACAGCAGCAGCAACATGCGCAGGCGCAGGCGCAGCAGTACTCGCAAGCCCACGTCCAGGCGGCACAGGCGTATGCGTATCAGCAGCAACAACAACAGCAACAGTATCAGCAGCAGCAGCAATGGGCGTCGGCGCCCGTCACTCCAGTCACGGCCCAGCCAGGCCAGGCTCAGATGTGGGCCGTACGAGATACACAGTCCCAGATGCCGCCACCATCGCAGGTGCCGCAGATGCGCCCACCGAATCCGCGCGCTCAGGACCGCCTTTTGCGACAAAGCGGCGAGTACAGCGTCACAGATGCCTGGATACAGCTCGGCAACTTGCAGTAGTTCTCCTATTCACTCCTTTTTCTGCTATCTCGTTCTTACCACTTCACATCGTTTCCTGCGTGCATATATCCATCCGGCCTCTTGCTCTTGTTGTACCCGCAACTCGGATCTTGCTTGTCTTTTACTATACCGTGTACCTTGTTGTCCGCCATCATCTGTACTTACCATAGCACTTGCTCTCTGTTGTATGAATCATAATGATGTACTTAGATGCTGAGCATTCTGAAAGCATGGCGCTCGAGAGCTACGATAGTACGAAGACCGTTGTAACTTCGGAGACCGGCCCGGTGCTGTGGGAATATTGATCCGTCGGCCCGACGATGATCCCGTTGTCGCGACCGTTGTCTCCGACCACCAACAGCCTGAAGGCAGCCACCATATGTTGGAGGACGTTCGAACCCTCCAGACTCTATAATCGGAACCCAGCGCTTGTCTGAACCCCCACCATGCTCATCTGTACTGTCAAAATGTGCCAAGTGTGAGGTATTTGTAATAGATCGTTTCAAGAACAGCGTACTCGCCGACTCCGCGCCGGTCGGTCGCTCCGGAGTATCGTATGTCATTCTTTGTATGATGAGCGATGCGAGAAGGCTGATAGATTGCTCAGCGGTCTCGATGAGATAGGCAGTTGCCAGACACCAGTCATGTACCATTGCCGGCTGGCCCGTTGACCTCTCTTGGCGCATATGCCTCATGATACGCTTTCGAGCCGTGTTACAAGCCTTCACACGTTGTGAAATCTATTGAGGAGATGTATCGGGGCCGCCTCGGAGGGCAAGTCGCCCGGGGAGTTGCCGCCGTGAAGCCTCAATGGGTGGAAGGGTCAAGGGCAAGACTGCCTGCTGCCTTTTGCCAGATCTAGGAACATACACCACGCTCACTGGCCATCTCAATGAGCAAAGATGGCGGGTAATCCCACTTTCTGTCAAGCTCATACATCCGTGACGGCTAAGATTCGGATGGCTCGTCTAACGAAGCCGGAAAAATGTGACTCGTGGCTCCATCTCGCATCGCTCTTGCGTTCTGAAATGCCTCGTCACTTGATGTGAAGAAGCACTTTCTACACGACGTCTTCTCTGGATAGACTGGCTCGGCTTCGCCAGATCTCGGCTGCAGCCTTTTCGTAGCATGTTTCTGATTGAACACGCCGCGCCAGCGCTGGCTAGCATCAGGTTCTCTATGCTCTTTAAAAGCGCGCAAGTCTACCTGCAGACTTTGTGAGCCCTCGGTGCAACATGCGGTCCACTCTCTTCGCTCTTGCTGCCTCTCTCGGCTCCGCTTCTGCACATTGTGAGTCCACCTCTACTACTCTTATGAGCAGAATACTGACAGCCGGATAGACACCTTTCCTTCGCTCCTCTATGGAGGTGCGACCACGACTGCGTGGCTCAATGTCCGCCAAACGGATAACTACCAAAGCAATGGTCCAGTGCGTGATACTCTCACCTTCTTATCATTTCCCTCAGCTCTGTCCTGACATCCTTCTCCGCCAGGTGACAGACGTAACATCTGCCGCATTCCGCTGCTACGACACCACAACGGGTGCGACGGCGACAACTTTGAATGTCGCGGCTGGTCAAAGCATAGGTTTCGTCGTTGGGGACGGCAACACAATCTATCACCCAGGCGTCGTGAACATCTACATGGCCCAGGTACCTTCTGGCTCCGATGCGACTACGTGGGCTGGCGACGGCGCTGTCTGGTTCAAGGTCCACGAAGTACCGCCCATCACTGATGGCGGGAGCAGTATCAGTTTCCCGGCGCAGAACGTGCCCAGCGTATCCTTCACGCTGCCGAAGGCGCTTCCGAGCGGAAACTACCTGATCCGCATGGAAGCCATTGCCCTCCACTCTGCAAGCACATTCGGTGGCGCGCAGTTCTATGTATGCCATTCAATTCCGTTGATCTTCGTATACTCATCATCTCGCGCAGATTTCATGTGGCCAGATCAATGTCAGTGGCGGTGGTTCCGGTTCGCCAAGCCCGAAGGTCGCCATCCCTGGTGTATATACAGGAAACGAGCCCGGAATCCTGCTCAACATCTATGTGCGTATCTTGTAATCAAGCTGGACTCACACTCACATGCGAATGACCATACAGTACCCCGTGCCAGCTAACTACACGATGCCGGGCCCTGTAAGTCTATCATTGACTTGATCGATGTGTATGGGCTGTCGACTCACGCGCTTTGCAGGCGGTCTGGTCAGGCTAAGGGTGTGGTCGAACTTCGCATCATAGCTCTCGAGGTTTCGATGTTCCTGCGGAATTTTTGTCGGTTTTATGGGGTTCTCTACATTCCACTGCCTTACGACTGTAACGAAAGGCTTGCTGCCCGCAGCGCCATCTATAACCACTTTTGCTACCGTGCAGTTGTGCCTTCTTCAAGTCAGAGGCGGGGACTGTGCTTGTTCCCTCGGTCTCATTATCATCGCTAGATGGCGTACCATTTGTCTCTCTCTAGACCGCGCTGCTGCTTTCAAATGTCCATTTGCCTGACCAACTCGTCCCTGAGCGAATGCGTCGCCGTCATCATCGAGTCGCAACTCGGGGATACCGCTCGTCTCTCCATTCAGTGATCGGACAACAGGCCCGCTTATATCTTGAGGAAGTGCGTCGGATACGTCTCGGTGCGTCATTTGTCCGGTCAGAGGCCACTTTAATTGAACGCACCCAGGAATAACCCCGAGAAGCAAGCTCGCCGTGCCGAGGCTGTAGCTCCCGATTTGCTCGGAGGTGCCGTTTGCGAACTTCCATGTTTTCAATTCAACCCGGGTAGGATCATCCCATGAAGCTTGACTTGCGACGGTTAAGGCTCGGATGCTTACCTAGCCTATAGGCCCTCGTGAACATCGACGTAGCAGCGGTGATAGCGCAGTGGCCCGTCAGTTGACCGCCGGGAAGAAGCCAGCTATCCTGTGGCAGTCTTACTCAACTTCCAATTGGCTCTTCTTCACTCAAGCTTGAACGCTGGCACGAGCTCAAGACGTATTCTGGGATAACAAGAAATGGCTCCCTATAAGAAGATGAGTGGTAGACAGCTTTCTCGGACTACAGGACACCATGCGTTCTTCGGTCTTCGCTCTTGCGGCTTCTCTTGGTACGGCCTCTGCTCATTGTACGTCTGTTCCTCTACCAGTTGAGCAGCGCTGACGGTCCGATAGACACGTTCCCCTCGCTTTTATCGAAGGGAGTGACGACGAGCCCTTGGGAGAACGTTCGCAAGACAAACAACTTCCAAACCAATTCCCCTGTACGCGACCATCCTCCACAGCCGTTTCCATCTTCATCTCATACGATGAATAGGTCACCGATGTTACGTCGGCCGACTTCCGCTGCTACGATACAGCGACGGACGCGACAGCCACTACTCTGTCCGTGTCAGCAGGTCAAGAGATTGGTTTCGTTGTTGGCGACGGCGGCACAATCTACCACCCGGGCGTCGTGAACATCTACATGGCTGAGATACCCGCGGGTTCGGATGCCACCACTTGGGCCGGTGACGGCGCTGTCTGGTTCAAGGTTCATGAGGTCCCACCTATCACCAACGGCGGTAGCAGCATCAGCTTCCCTGCCCAGAACGTGCCCAGTGTCTCCTTCACGCTGCCCGAGGCCCTCCCGAGCGGAAGCTACCTCATTCGCATGGAGGCTATCGCGCTTCACGCTGCAAGCACATTCGGTGGTGCCCAATTCTACGTGAGTCGGACTATTACATTCTCATGTCGATTGCGCCTCACAAGTGTTGTAGATCTCTTGCGGTCAGATCAACGTCACGGGCGGTGGATCGGGAACCCCAGGGCCCAAGGTCGCAATCCCTGGTGTATATACCGGCAATGAGCCTGGTATCTTGATCAACATCTACGTACGTATCCTTCAGATGAACGCGACCCAGCCCCTCATGCCCCTTTACTTTCATAGTATCCTGTGCCAGCGACGTACACCATGCCCGGCCCGGTAAGTCACTTCTTCAGCTTGCGATCAGGAAGCGCGCTTACCCTGTCCGGCAGGCTGTTTGGTCAGGTTGAAATAGTATTGTTAAGGTCTGCTAGAAATGATACTGTGATACATGTTATGCCGCATGCAGAGATACACGGCCTTCGTGATACAATACTCAGTAGCCTTGGAATGCGATTGCGGTTCCTAGCCATCAGAAGCTCGGCTAGCACTGTGGTCACTGTCTAGTCTTCGGCACTCCCTCTTGTGTCCGCTCTTCCAGTCCCTGCAGACAAACCGAACATATCAGTGATGTGACAGCTGCATTGCGACGGTGAAGCACTCACGCTACTTGGCAATCGCGACTGCAGTAGTAAACGCCGCAGCCTTTGCATCGCAGCAGCTGTGTCTCTGAAGGCTTTCTATTATATTCGCACGCTAGTCGTGCACAACGGCCAGCAGCCTGTTGCGCGTCACGCTGTCTTTCTTGCTTAGCATCGCATCCGAGTAAAGCGCCGAAACCCTTCCACAACATGCTGAACTGGACGATATGCTCGTTGCGCCCTTCACATTGATGCTTTGCGAGGTCGAGCCTTCGAAGACTTGGCCACCAGTGATCCGCCGCGCCGCGCTTTAGACCAGCAAGTAGCTCAGATTCAAGAGGGGAAACAGAGTCAGGTGCGGAGCTCTTGATCTCCTTGATCCATTTGTAGTACGACTGTAGCACAGGAGATAGGAAGTTCACGACCGAGATCATCGCTGAAAAGTAAGTCGACATGGATGTTTGGTGGCGGCATGCAAGTATAGGGACACACCTTTTCGCGTGCCATCGCTCGGCTCTGACTCTGCGCCATGTAGAGCCAGTAGTTCAATGGCACATGATAAGATTATCGCAACGTCTTCGCCTGAAATCACCAGGGCGCCATCGGCTTCGGCTGAATGTCGGGAAAGGTAGTCGTGCCGGATAGACATCCTACAGATCGGAGTGTGTACTCCCATCAGCGCTGTACATGTGTACGGCAGAAGTGCGCTTGATACGCACGAGAGGAGGGTAAAAGCGCCATTGTAGAATGCCGGATTGGCGCTGAGTCCATGTGCGAGCGCATGTTTCTTCACGATAGACACGACGAGATGCGGTATGCCATGTTGCCCTGCAGAGACGACCATCCTAGAAGTTTCTGGTGTGCTTTCGGAATCATCGTGTGTCAGACCAGAGAATAAAGTCATAGCGCATCGAAGGTCATTCAAGCTAGTCCAGCGCCATGGCTCCTCTCCGCGAAGTACAGCAGCTAGGCGGGTCATACATGGATCAATACCGACGCCGTCGATGACACCTTCGCGGATGAAGAGAGATTTGTCATTCCAGGGATCTTGCCCGATCGCACAGAAGAAGATATGTTTGAAGTCTTGAGTTGGGAATGAAGCAGTTGCCCAGGCGTGCAAAGCGTAATAGTTCATGCACGAGCTTCGTGGAACCGATTTCTCACTGTGATTCTCAAGTTAGCTTTCGTGACGACTTGAACAGTACGAGAGATGGGTACGAACGCAACACTACGTAGTATGGAATGTGTCACGAGAATTTGTACAACCGGGTGGTTGCCAGTTTTCTGGATATAATCATCCAGGGGCCATTCTGCGATGCGACGCCGATGATGCCAGAAGGTGGTCCAGAGCGCTTCTGAGCGCCGAAGTGCACGAGATCCGTAAAGTCGACCCCATTCATCATTGGGGTATGACAATATGCAGTACGTGTGGAACATATGGGCAGCGGGGACCGCCCGCTGCGGCACATGAGCAAAGGTTATTGATTGCACATCTTCTACGCACTTGTTCTGCAGAGAAGAAGCGATCGTCCGTGAGGATGTCCTGTATGAGATCGAAGAGACCCGCGTCGTGCAGTGCAGACCAATCGTCAAGACCGAATCCGGCTCGGTCTTCTTCACAGTCGTTGGTAACGTTGTAGAGATCTTTTGCAAGTTGGGCAAAGGAGTCAATAGTCTCAAGCAAGATGTTGTCAGAGTCGGAAGGCGAGGGTGCACAGACAGAGGCCCAGGTGTCGCGTAGTAGTGTTGTGAGGGAAGCGGGGTCACTCTTGAACAGTTCGTGGAGGTTCTTGCCGCCCGTTCCGGCGTGAGTGACAGTCTTCCGCAATGAAAGGGCTTGGATAGATTGCGTGACCGACTCAGTCATCGAATATAGGTTGTTACGGTTTCTCAACGGTGTTTAGGAGGTGGTGGTGGGTCAGAGACAAGTGGTTGACGGGCCGTGCATGGTGCTTGTGGCGCTGAAATTCGGCCCGACATCCGGATCCCCGCACCGGCTGATTATTTCTTTGGCATCCAGGCGCACCGGCGCCACATTGATAGGGCGCCATTCAGAGGTTCATTCTTTCGAGCGCGCTCTACTATAGCCAGTACGTGACGCCGTACATCGATACGAGAAAGTAAAAGAGGAAGCCCCTCCCAACGTGCTGTGAACGCCGCCAGCTCGGTGCGCGGTGCGCGCTCTCCCGTGCCGTTTTCAAGATGGGTTCATGCCTTCCCGCACCATCGAGCGCATCAGTCCGCCCCACGGTGGCCTCAAGCTCATCTTCCGCGAAGGCTGGCGCCACCTCTTTCTAACCTCTTTCCGAGGGAACGCTGCACTTGAAGCAGGCATGCTGGCGAACAGCGCAACCCACTGACGCACCCTTGAAAGGTACCTACTGCAAGCTAGCTCAATCTGTCAGTGTGCATTCCGCGCACCTCTGCGCCGCACTGAGATCTTGTGTACACCAGCGCTGGAAATGAGAGTTATTTGCGTTCAATTTCCTGTACAACCAGCGAAAACGTCAACTGCAATAACCCAGCCGCGAAGTACGCAAATACACATATCCTACACACCCTCCCCCTTCCCCTCCCTCACTAGACTACAACTCCCGACAAAACGCCTTCCCCCGCGCAACCTGCGCCCTACACAGCCCAACCTCCGTCGGCACCGCCAACAGGCTCGCGCTCAAAATGCCCAGACTGTCCGCGAGCCCGATCGCGCCGATCTGGAACTCTTTTTCTTGTTTGGCGCGTTCGCGGGGTAGGCCCGGCGAGGGGCGTTCTTGGGAGACGCGGTAGAATACGTTGACGCTGCGAGGATGGGGTTAGCGAGAAGAAGGAGGGAGGAGGGGAGGGGAAAGAGGGAGGGAGGGTACGTACTATGCTGAGCCGCCGCAGAAGCCTTCGATGGCTATGAGGATGAAGCACATGATGATGGCTAGTCCTTCGGAGCTGTCGGGGATGAACCCTGTTGCGGATTCGACGGCGAGGATGGCGAGGATCATAGCTTGGATTGCGGCGGGGAGGTACAGGAGTCGAGCGGGGAGAGGTGGGAGGCCGAGCGAGATTGAGCTGCGGGAGATGAATACGGCTGCTTGGTAGACGAGCTATATGCGTGTGATCGTGGTCCGCGTGGAGTAGATGAGGGAGGTAGGGAGAGGGAGCGCACCTGCCAGAGAGGATAATAGTCCCGTATCGAATGTATGAATTTGAGGAAGGGGTACGTCTCCGGGTCCGGGACGGGATAAACTAGCGTAGGCGCAATACCCTGATTAATAGTGTATTCAAACTATCCCTCCAATCAGCCCCATATACCACACATACAACACCAAGCACAAGTAACGCACCAAATATACACAGAACAGCGGCAACATATACTTCAACACCAGCGGCACGAACAGCCGCCTCTTATCGGCCGCACTCAGCGCAGTCGGATGCCTGCTCGGCGCGGCGGCGCCCTCCTCCTCGAACCCGCTTACGGCCTCGAAGCTGTGCAGGCCTTCGTCGGACGCGGCGAGGGGCGCGTATTCGTCGGATATGGGGATGTCGCCTGCGTCGTCGTAGGTGGCGGGGAGGTCGATTAGGGTGAAGGCTTCGGGGCGCGGGATCCAGAGTTGGTAGACTAGGGGGATTACGAGGGGGAGGACCTGTTCGTGAGGAGGAGTCAGTAGGTGGTGCGGGGAAGAGATGGGTGCGACGTACGGCGGATATGCCTACGCCTATTCTGACGCCCAATGTGCGTAGGTTCCACCAGAGGAACGCGCCGACGAGGCCCGCGGCGCCCGTTCCGGATGAGAAGTAGCTGTGGCGTTTGCGTTAGCTGTGGCTCGCGCATATAGCTGGGAAGAAGACGTTACCCAAGGCCGAGCCCTGCTACTACTGGTGGGTGATAGGTAGTCGAGAATTGGAGGAAGGTGAGTTCACCGAGTCCTGTACGTGTGTCAGCGCGTGGTCGAGCGGATGGAAGGAGTGAGTCTGACCTGATGCGAAGGACGCCAGGCCGATGCCAAGCAGCCTCATAGCGGTGTAGTCGAAGCCCGCCACGATCTGCATCTGCTTCAGCACATGGTTTTACGTCCAGATGGTCCGAGTACGTACCACCATCCCCAGGACGCTAAGTGTGCAGCATCCCGCCAACCTCCTCCAATACCGGATCGTTCCTTTCGAGAGTATAGGCCAGAGCACCTTCGCGGCGAACGCAGGCGCAATATTGAAGAAGGCTACTACGCCTTTAGGTACGTATGCAGGTACGAGGTCCAACGCGGCTGATAATACGATGACATAGAGTACTGTCGGCCGCGCATGAGATCACCAGCTTCCACGCTGAAGAAGCGAGAGAAACGCACCGTTATTGATGAGTCCAAACAGAAAGAAGGAAGATCCCAACCTAAACATCAGCCTTCTGCGTTCTGACGTTCGAAAACTCTCATCAGCATGAAGTCTCTGCCATCCAGACGTAAAGAGAAGAGTGATGGGGTGGGTTCTAGGGTCGTTGACGCACCTGCGGCGTCTAGGTCCTTTCCTTCATTATCAGCTTCTACGGCATCGTCCGACAGGCCTTGTGCATAATAGGAGTCGCGGACGGAAGACATGTTTGGTTGGAGGGAAGGTGGGGGTGCGCGTGGAGGGGGCGTGTTATTAGTGGGCGTCTATCGTTGCTGTGCTCCCCGGGGATAAGTTATGTTCTCGGTTTTCGCCGAGCGCGCGTAGAGTTGCTCGAGCGAGCTCTAGCGACAGGATTTGAGAATGTTAGAGAGGGATACTGAGAGAGCGGGTAATGGGGCGGAGCAACTTGGCCGAGGCACACTCGGAGACGGAGCCTGGCTCGGATCACCGGTGCCGATCACCGAGAACGCGCTCACAGAATTTCACGCTTCGCCACATTCTCAGCTTCTTCGACCTTCATCCACCATGGCCGCCGTCGCCGGCCCCTCCAACCCGCGCAAAGTCCCTCACGCAAACAAGAAGGACGGGAAGAAACAGCAACATGCTGTTCGGTCGTCGAAAGTGAAGAAGCTGTCGGAGAAGCAGCAGATCGAGGCGCTCGAGAAGGCTGCCATGGAATTTGTGCGTTTATACTGCTTAGATCACTCTAGCTGTGGCTCACTCACACTCAGTTCTGATTGACAGGAGCCGTCTTCTAGCCTCAAAGCTTTCTCAGATTTGCCCATCTCGTCTTTGACCAAGGCTGGTGAGTACTGCGGCTCTACGCTATGACAGTGTGCTAAAGCGCGTCCAGGACTGAAGAGGAGCCACTTCGTCGACATGACGGACATCCAATCCAAAAGCCTCCCCGTCTCGCTCAAAGGCAAAGACGTCCTCGGCGCCGCGCGCACAGGAAGCGGCAAAACGCTCGCCTTCCTCATCCCCGTCCTCGAGATCCTCTACCGCAAGAAATGGGGCCCCCAGGACGGCCTCGGCGCCCTCGTCATCTCCCCCACGCGCGAGCTCGCGCTCCAGATATTCGAAGTCCTCCGCAAGATCGGCGGCGCGCACAGTTTTTCTGCGGGGCTTGTCATCGGAGGGAAGAATTTGAAGGACGAGAAGGAGAGGCTGTCGAGGATGAATATTCTTATTGCGACGCCCGGACGGCTGTTGCAGCATATGGACCAGACTGTGGGGTTTGAGTGCGATAATTTGCAGTTGCTCGTGCTCGACGAGGCGGATCGCATACTCGACTTGGGCTTCCAACGCACGCTCACGGCTTTGCTGTCACACTTGCCCAAATCCCGTCAAACGCTGCTATTCTCCGCAACCCAAACCCAATCCATATCCGACCTCGCGCGTCTCTCCCTCAACGACCCCGTCCCCATCTCAGCAGACGTCGAGCCCTCCACCTCGTCCGACCCATCCGACCCCAAAACCCAGCGCCCCCTCGCGATCCCCAAAGGCCTCGAGCAGCACTACGTCGTAACGCCGCTCGACAAAAAGCTCGACGTCCTCTGGTCCTTCATCAAGACGCACCTGCAGTCCAAAACGCTCGTCTTCCTCTCCGCCGCGAAACAGGTCCGCTTCGTCTACGAGGCCTTCCGGCGCATGCAGCCCGGTATCCCGCTGCTCCACCTCTACGGCAAGCAGAAGCAGATGACGCGCTTGCAGACGTTCAAGCGGTTCACGTCGATGCAGCATGCCGTGCTTTTTGCGACGGACGTCGCGGCGCGCGGGCTCGATTTTCCGGCGGTGGATTGGGTCGTGCAGGTCGATGCGCCGGAGGACGCGGAGACGTATGTGCATAGGGTGGGCAGGACGGCAAGGTACCAGAGCCATGGGCGCGGGCTGTTGTTGCTTTGTCCGAGCGAGGAGGAGGGGATGGTTAGGAAGTTGGGCGAGAGGGGGGTCAGCGTTGAGAAGATTAAGGTTCGGGGGAGTAAGACGCAGAGCATCGAGAACCAGTTGCAGAATTTGGCATTTCAGGATCCGGAGGTTAAGTACCTCGCGCAGCGCGTACGTCTCTCTCCTTCATCTATGATTAAATATGGGTGTTGACGGTGTGAGTAGGCGTTCGTCAGCTATCTGCGGTCGATACATCTGCAGAAGGACAAGACTATCTTCGACGTCACGAAGTTGCCGGCCGAGGCGTACGCCGCTAGTCTGGGTCTACCCGGTGTCCCGAAGATCAAGTTCTTGAGTCGGGAACAGGCGAGGGTGAAGAAGAACGCGTCGAGGGACGTTGCGAAGCTTCAGGCGACGAAGGATTCGGATGAAGAGGAGGAGAGCGAGGAAGTTGACGAGGCGAGTAGTGTCGACGAAGCGGAGAGCGGAGTGGAGGATGACAGTGACGAGGAGGACGAAGATGAGGGTAGTGAAGAGGACGAGGACGAGGATGATGCCGAGCAGAAGGACGGGAAACCCGCCGTACCCAATACTGCGACCAGAGTACGTCTTTTCTCACGCTCTTACATCGGTTGTCTTCAATCCTGATATTCCCACAGCAAGCAGGCGTGAAAACGAAATACGACCGCATGTTCGGCCGCAAGAACCAAAACATCCTCTCGGAGCACTACACCAAGCTCGTCGACCACGGCGCCTCGGATTCCGACGACGACTTTATAACGCTCAAGCGCGCCGACCACGCCTTGCCCGACGATCCCTCTTTCCCCACCTCCAACCCTTCCACATCGAACCTCGAGCCAACCCCTGCTACTAATACAGAGGCCGCCGGCACATTTGACTCCTCGGAAAACCTCTCCAAACGCAAACTCAAAATGGCCAAAAGCAAAAAAGCGATGCTGAAGTTCAAAGGCGCACCCACGCGCCTGGTGTTCGACGACGAGGGGCAGGGGCACGAGATATACGAGATGAAGGACGTCGAGGAGGTGTTCGGTGCTGATGGTGAGGGTGATGCTCGCAAGGGTGCGCTGGAGGAGGCGCGGCGGTTCGCGGAGGAGGAGAGGGAGCGGTTGAGGGTGGTTGATGGGGAGGATAAGAGGGAGGCGAGGGAGAAGAAGAGGGAGAGGAAGCGGAAGAGGAGGGAGAGGGAACGTGAGGTATGTCTTTTCCGTTATGCTTTGTCTTTTAGTGTCCGTGCTCATGAAGTGCGTAGGAGGAAGAGGGGTATGCTGGGCCGACGGTCGGCGCGGGAGACGACGACGACGGGTATGTGTCGCCTGTATTCGATATACCGGATGCGTCGGATGAAGAGGCGGATGCGCGGCCTACGTTCGACATGCCGCCTGCGAAGAAGCGGAAGGGCGACAGGCACGAACGGAAGGAGAAGCAGTCAGAGGGCTTCGATGAGGCGGAAGACCTGGAGGCATTGGCATTGCAGAGGTTACGCAGACGATAGTCATGTTTCATATGCATGTATGCTGCAACAATGCTGTGATACGGATAGAGTGTTATTGGGTACAGTATACATGATCTACACGGACGGCCATTCAAAGTTTCGGTTGAGATCCACCAAGCATATCGGCACCTCTTGAAAGCGTGGCTCCTCCATCTAGCGCGATATGTGCGCCGGTGATATATGCTCCTGCCGGGCTCGAGAGGAACAATGCCAGTCCAGCCATATCGCGAGGCTCGCCGATGCGCTCTGATACGTCGCATTAGCCCACTATCAAGAGACATTGCCACAGGTCGACTCACTGAATGGGTTATCGCGGCCCATAGCCTCAGCGCCACCTGCCTTCTTCACACCAAAGGCCGTCATCTTGGACGGGAACACCCCGGGGCATATCGCGTTCACTGTCACGAAGCGTTTGGCGAAGGTGACGGCGAGCGAAGAGGTGAGGTGGTTGACAGCCGCTTTGCTCGCATTGTCTGCAGAATACTGTTGGTACAGAAGAATGCGGATAGAAGGGAAGCGCAGCTTACAGCTGTAGACGCTGCTGTTGTTCGCGCTTAGGCGGCCGGACTCGGCGACAGGGTTGATGCCTGCGACGGAAGACATGTTGAGCACGACGCCAGGTGAGTGGTTCGTCGCGTCTTTGGCGAGCAGGTCAGACAAGCCGACGGTCACTGTATGATCGATTGGTCAGTACGAGCATCGTATACTTATGTGAGAGTAGCTGACTGTAAAAAATGCTCTTGACATTTAACGCAAAGAGCCTATCCCAGCCTTCTTTCTCGGGGAAGCTGGACGCGAATGGTGATTATCAGCATATAGTTCAACCCTCAGTCTGAAGGGAGGGCTTACTTGTCTATGGGAGCGCCCCAAGACATGCCAGAGTTGTTGACGAGAACGTGTATTTTGCTCTCCTTCGCCTTGATCTCGTTCACCAGCTTATCGCAGCCTGCTTTGTTCTTCGCGTCTGTGAGACATGAATGAACGAAGAATGTAGAGCACGGACACTGAGGTCGGCGACGACGTATTCGCAGCTACCGGGTCCCATTTTGTTCAGAGCGTCGGCAGTCTGAAGGTAGATGATGGAATAGGTGAGTAGGAGGGGTCGTTCAAAGCCGACGGTGCTCGGCTGACCTCCTTCAGTTGCTTCTCTTTGCGAGACGAGATGTAGACCTTCGCGCCGTTCTGGACGTACGCAGTAGCGATCATAGTACCAATGCCAGAGCCTCCGCCGGTAACAACAGCTGAATTATAACGCAGCTCTTAGTATGATGATCGAAGAGGTCGGCACCAGTAGTTTCATACCTACTTTCCCCTTGAACCCGCCGAAGAGAGACGAAGCAGAAAGGTCTGTTCTTGCGCTCAGACACGGCTGGAAGTAGGCCGCGGAGGACTGTGCGTACCAGGGACATCAGCCATTCTGAAAGTTAGATCTTTTGAAAGTTGGGGGAGGCTATAGTCTGTGATGGATGTCCAAGCGAAACTGCAATGTGGGGTAGAACGCGGGGTAAAGTCCCGGAAAACAGGATAGCCGGTATAACCGGAAGGTCAAGTGACCGCGTCGAGGCAACGCGACGCGTCGTGGCGCGTTGACGCGCGCTTGACCCAGGACCACGACCAGGTGTTCGGAATTGCTGAGGATCCGACCACCCTGAATCACAGCCACACTCTTTCTGATTACGCAATACCCTTAAACGTGGCGGCTAGGGCTCCCGCCGTATCCCTCGCTCGAGCCATGTCGCAACCGACGACGCGCAAGACACGCTCAACTCTGGAGGTCCACCAGATACCCAATTTCTACGCATGTTACCTTCTCAAGTCTGTCCGAACGCCACGCGCAACAGCGTTAGTATGGCCAAGGCCCATGCTAAAGCGCTCGAACTACCTGAAGTTCTGACCTGAGCTGAACAGAACATACATCGGAAGTACACCACACCCTCCACGAAGGATACGGCGAGTGATTATCACATGGGCATCTTGAATCTGGTATGCTGATAGGCTGTGTAGTCAACACAATGGGGAGATTGCCGCTGGCGCATGGAAGACTAAGCACAATCGACCCTGGGTGATGCAGATGATTATCTACGGATTCCCTTCGAAGTTGGCCGCGCGTGAGTCACTGTTGCTGTATACGTTTTCATAGATCATCATCGACCTGGACTGACAAGCGCGATGATAAGTGCAGTTCGAATGGGCATGGCAGCATCCTCACATCTCGCGTCACCTGCGCGATGCGGACGGCAAGTCCCTGTTCGCTGGCGACAAGAAGTCCAAGACACTGAAAGCGAGTGCGAAGTGAGTGGTGCACCGAAGCGCCCATATCCGAACGTCATCTCTGAACGTGATGTAGGGTTGGGCGTATGATGGTCACGAACCCACCCTACACGACCTGGCCTCTACACGCAAAGCTGTTCACGGCAGAAGCCGTCAAACTTTGGGATACGTTCAACAAGGATGCCTCCGTGCCGGCGCTGCCTCGAGGATTCACGACACAGGTTGAGCTGGAGGGTGTTGATGGCAAGTCCGGCCATACCGGCTCTGGAAGAACAGGCCCTCTAGATGTTTCTGATAGTGAGCGCATTGTATGTTTCGAAGGCGCATGCCTCTGATGTATTGCAGTCACGTTCACAACAGCACACCTTGTCAAACACAACGCCGTGGTGGTTGAGGCGCGCTACACCTGCGCAGTATGCCGCGCTTCGATCGACGATTATCGTACGGTTCGTCAAGAGTGAATTGTTGGGAAACTTATACTAACCAATCCGCAGGCGCCACTGAACACTGCTTTGTGCACTAATGAGCGTTGCACTGCAGTATCACATTTGTCTTGCCTAGGTCGACACTTCTCTGCGCAGGACCCCGGTCACGTCGGCATAGTCCCTCGAGGAGGCGACTGTCCGGGCTGTGGCGACTATCTTCTTTGGGGAGACCTCGTGCGCGGCTGTTACCGGCGCCACGCAGGAGGCACAGCAAAGCCCGAAAGCGAGGCAGACGAGGGGTCGGAAGCAAGTAGTAGCTCGGGTTCACCGCCTAGCGAAGCCTCAGACGGTGAAGCATCGCCCAAGAAAGTCTTGAATAAGGGCAAGGCGAAAGCTGCCACCACTTTAAAGAGGGTGACGAAACGTAAGTGTGGATTCAGCCTGTGAGCGGTAATAACCAGCTGACTGGGCTTTCATTAGGTAAAGCCGTACATAGCGAAGCTACACAACAGCGAAGAGGCATGCACACGACGGCTGGCGCTGCTGGGAGTGACTCGGAAGGAGAGTTCTTCGATCTAAATGCCATCAGCTCTGGTACCGATTCGGAACGTGACGATGCGCTGCTCGTATCCGCAAAGACCCATGTTTCTCGCCCTAAGCCTCGCACAAAGCCAGCGCCAAACCGTCCGTTGCCAGGACCTTCTCGCATCTACTCTTCAACCGAGCGTACGTTCTCAGCTCGCGAAGCGGTGGAGTTCCTGGACAACTTTGGCGGGCAAGCGTACGACCATTCCAGTCCGCCACCGGATGCATCACATCTTCTCGCAGACCACATCCACGGTATCCCGTCCCCTCATTCGGATACATCACCATCATCCTCTCGCCGTCGAGCCCGACCACAGCGTTTTGATGCTACAGATCAAGATCAACAAGAGCAGAAGCGCCGCCGCACGCTGTCTCCTATCCAAAGCCACTCCCCGATGCCCATGTACGAGGACTTCTCCGAAGACGAAGAGGTTCTCGTGCTTGAAGATCGGCCACCTGCTTCGCTGGAACGTATCCGCGATCGAAGACGCCGCGGAGTGGCAGAGGAAGACGATGAATTGCCGCTCGCGAGCGGAGAAGCTCAACTCAGAGACGACGGACAGGCTCTTGATCTCCTGGATCGCATGTCAACGCTATCCGTGTCTTCCCCAGCACCTTCACCGCCACCTACACTCAGATATGCGAAGAGGACGTCCGCTCTTTCCGACGATGTCATAGAAATATCAGACTAGGAGGCCCATCGTTGTACCCAGTTTCAAATTCTTTGCCTCATGCCTGTACTATCTCTACCCCGATGGACGACGAAGCTTGGATATCGAGCTAGACCTGTATCGTAAGCGATCAGCAGACTTTGTTCTGTCGTTCGCATCGTTGCCTACGTAGCGAGAAGGCTGATCCGAAGAGATAATTCACAACCGTATAGGGAGGTGTGGGCTCTTGAGCCTGGCGCCGCGCCGTCTGAGCACTACATCTTCCCATGAGACGATCACACCGAGACCCGAAGTGCATTGAAAGGCGCCGACTGCTTCGACCTTTAGGGCGCGTCATCAACGCCCCAAGCGCCCGAGCGCTCTAAGAAGCAATCAGGCATCGCGGACGCGAGGCAGAGGCCAGAGGAACCAATATAAGGGACTGTATCGTTGTCAGGGATTCAGCTGGGGCTGCGCCGGACACACAGCATCAGCCTCGACAAGCGCCGCCGCTCAATCGTACGGTTTGCGCGCTGGTATCCGATTGGTCGAAACGAGGTGCGGCAGAGTACATGTCTTCAGTTTCAGAGGTTTCCGAGATTGACAGTCTTCGGTGGCTCATTGCGCGCTCCCTGTAGTGCATGCAGACCGACTCACGACGCTCATCCCTGAGGAGTGCTCCCCAAAGCCGCCGACAGTCGCTGTATTACACGCGGGATGAAGGACAACCATATACAACCGTGCTGCCTGTATGTACAGGAGGTTGCAGATGCATAGATATTCACGGGCACGCGTAGGCAATGAACTCCGAGGAGGATGTGTTACAGCAGGACTACATGCGCAGCCGAGATTCACGAGCCTTTCCGAGCACGGACGACATCGTTCACTGGCAGGAAGAGCGCCAAAAGGGCACGGTAACCCGGACGATTGGGGTGGGCGGTCTGTCGTATTACAACCTTCACGTAGCATACTCATCTTGCATAGAACTGGGCACGCCATCTCCGGAGGCAATTCACGAGGCTAAAGCGAAAGATCGCAGGAAAGCGCCAATAGCATTGTGAATGACAATAGTAGACAGTATACAGCGTAACTACTGTGATGAACAATGTCAGCATGCCTCAAATATGACGAACGAAAGGGGGAAGGGATCAGGAATTGAGTTTGTCCACCACGAGGATAGTCGGACATATGCTTGTATCTCTACGTAGGAGATGGAACATCACGAAGGAGTGGGGAAGCAATTAGAACAGCAAGCAACTCACAATTTTGCCTCCTTCCAACTTCAGACTGAGCGTTCGTAAAACCTGGTAAGGAGCGTCAGTAATCTGTGATGAAAGCATGCGTAGAGGCGGGATCAGAATTAAAATTTTGGTATGTAGGTGTCCACAAGAGTTGTGCTCTTTCGGAAGCAGAACTGAAGGTGATCATCACAAGGAGCAGCTATAGCCACTCTGCAACGAGATTTACACTCACCACTCGGGTCGAGCCTTGCCCAAGACGGAAGGTGAAAGGAAGAGACAACGAACGACGCCGGGCAGCGCGAAAATCGTCAGGAAAAGCCGCGGATCTCACGCCTCCGGCAATCACCGCCTACCTAATGCCTCCAAAAAATGCGCGATGCGCGCTTTGTTCTTGCCTGCTTCCTGCTGTGCGTGTCATGTAGTCCATCTTGCGTGAGTTCTCTCTCCCCGTCACCCACCCACTTGCTATGACGATATCTATCCATTATTCGAGTGGTGAGGTTTCAATGAACCAAACTCACAACATGCATCACCAACTGAGCATCCGCATCTGCCCTCCACATCTTCCCGCTTTCAATTCATGCTAACCTCAACTTTCAGATGCATATATTTTTTCCTCTCATAGATTCTCTCAAGACAAAGCTCTCAGGGACCTGAACGCGTACGTGCATGTTCGTTCTCTTCCCCTCCCCCTCTTGTCAAGACGAAACTAAGTTCATCCATTCGTTGAATACCCGTACTCGCGTTGCTTTGCGCGTCGCCTCTGCTTCGGTAGGGGTTGTGCCGGTATGCACCGTCTTGGTGCATGCTGGACGACAAGCTTTGCTTCTGCGGGTCGGGGGCTAAGAAAACATCGGCTTCTCTGATTCTCCTCGCGCTACGATTGCCCCATTCTTCGCAATGCTGACTCTCTCGCAGGTCTGGCTCATTCAGGGCACGTACAAGGCATCGGTGTGGTGGCTAGGATAGGCTTTCTGTAGTAGTCAATGCTGTTTTCCCCTTGCGTTTCTGCCCTATACCAATTTATTCTTGTCTCAATCGTTCCACGATGATAAACGCGCCCAACCGTTTAGATAGTCGCGATAATGGAAGTGTAAGTTACAAGAATAACTGCACTGCAGTATGCGATCATACACGAGATGACTGTCCGCAAGATCCTGCGCGGCAGGTGGACCTCACAGTGAGGGTATCGAGGAATGGGAGCAGGAACAAAGCGGCGAGAGAGAAAACGAGAGCTACGACCAGAGGAACGATGCGTGCGTGAGGTAACGGTGAAGGGTGTGCGGTAGAATTGCGGGGAATGGTGATGTATGGGGCGGAGACTGGTACAGAGTAGCGATGCGTGTGCGACGATGGAGCGAGTACGTACTTCTGAAGAGTCTGGGGAGGAAAATGGTGTGTCCAAGATGATATGATGAATCAGGAGAAGGGACAATAGTGCGCTCAGTCGTCGATGTCCATAGCACTACCGGAGCTGGTATTTGCCGCAGCGAAGAGCTTGCCAGGGCTCACGGCGTTGGAAGCACGAGCGCCAATAGCACTTCCACCAGCCCTCGTACGGCGACGAGCCTGCTCGCTCTGGCGTGCGTGCTTCTTAGCGCTGAGCAGAACATCACTCCCACGAGCCTTCGGCCCTCCAGCGAACGACCGACGTGCAGCGGCACCAGTGCTCGAACGCAGACGAGGCGCAGGGCCGCTGGCGCGCGGAGCGAGAGTTGACTTGGGAGGAGCCAATGTGCTGCCTGACCCGCTTACTAACCCGGAAGCCGCTGCGGCGCGTTGAGCACCGAGCTTCGCGATGACCTTCGAACGCGAGACGCGCGGACGGCGGGCCATAGGCGCCTTGGGCTTCGGCTCGGTGCCGGTCGTCGCAGCGAGAGTCGCAGCTGCCAAACCAAGGGATGTCGGCTTGACGGGCGATGGTATCATGCTGGGGCTGAGAGTGCCGGATAACGGAGTGCTGAAGATCTTGCCCGGGGTATCTTTGCGCGGAGATGGTCCAGGCGAGTTGGTGATCTGGGATAGAGTTGACTCGCGCTTGTTGGCCGTGCTGCCGCGGGTCTTCGCAAGGGACGATGCCGTTGGTGCAAGGAGACGGGATGTCGAAGATGGAATGCCAGAGCCACTCGGCTTGCGCGAGCCCATGGACGAGACGGTCGTAGCATCGGAGCGAGCACCCAAAGAAGCCGCAGTTGACATGGATGAAGGCCGCACCATGCCAGTCTTCACGCCCGTTGAAGGCATAGCGGATGGGCGGCCGCTGTAGCGGAGGCTACTTGACGCTGTGGCACCGGTTGCGACACTATTTGAGCGCTGATGCCCGGAGCCTGCGGCAGGGCGTGCAGTGGCGGTGCTGGCAACGCTACTTATGCTAGCAGTACGAGTGTGACCGGAGGGGGCGACGCTCTTGCGACTAGCAATAGATGATGTGGGAGGTGGAGCCGCCTTCTGAGATAGTTCTGCCGCGCGCGTCCTGCTGACAGGCTTGAACAAGCCGCGAGCTGAGGAGAGCGAGCCATTCTTCTGTGATGGAGCTTGTGGTTGCGGCTTCTCCTCGACAGCCTTCGCCTTCGCATTCTCCCTCACAGATTCGGGGATGACCTTGCCAAGAGAATGTACGGGCTTCGGAGGGGCGGGTGCCGTCTTCGGGATGCTTGAGGCCGCCGGCTTCGATGAGCCCCAAAGACTGCGTACGACCGTCTTCGCGGAGGACAGGAAACCAAAACGCGATTTATTCTCTGAGGAACTTGGTCAGTATAAACACTTTCGTTACAATGAGTATACGTGCTCTGCGCTTGGGCTGCGGTGACGCTGACGCGCGGTGTCCGCATACTGCTTCGGCGACGTTCCTTCTTCGCTTCGAGAGCACGGCGGGTAGCTTCACGCTCCTTCTCTTGCTTTGCAGACGGTGCGATTGAAGGGCGTTTGCCCGCACGAAGCTCGCCATCGTTCTCCTCGACACGGATGCGTTTGCTCGCGCGACGGTCTTGCTCCTTCTCTACATCCCCTTCATCATCATCGTCATCCTCGTCACCAAAGCCACCAGGTATTGGCGCACGGCGACGGCCACTGACGACACGAGTACCCGCGCTAGGCCGCTTGCTACTCGGGCCAGCGCCGAGACCCGCAGCATCTGACTTGCGCTTGATGCCTGCGGACGGACGAGTCGCGGGCGCCGGGCGGCGTGCGGCATAATGGTTCGCAATGGAGTCCATCTTAGCGAACTGGTCCTGATGCGCCCTCGCAAACCTATCTGCCGACTTATCCGCAGACGCAGCGGAGCTTGTCGTGGCCGTCGAGTCGAAGCGAGGTCGGTTCTCGAGGAACTTGGGGTCGAGCTTTGCGCCTGCTGCGCCCGCCTCCGATAAGCGACGGTTCATTTCGGACAGCACGGCTTCCGCGGCAGAACCGAATGCCTTGTTCGTCACTTCATTCTTCTGTGGCATCGGCGACCCAAAGACGAAAGCTGGTTCAGCTGCCGGTGGCTTTAACTTCGTAGGCGAGAAGAGGTCGTCAACATCGTTGCGAGGGCGGACCTGGCTCGCCGGCGTATGGGAGATGCTGGCTATGGACCTATCCGGAGTAGCGACGGCGGCATGAGCGCGAGCGTCCGCTAGGTCTTCGGCAGGGAGAGTAGGATAAAGCGACGTAGTCTTGGCGCCACCAGGAGTCAAAGGCCACACGGGCACCCTGTTGTCCTTATCCGGGCTACCCATGACAAGGTCAAAAGAAGTTGCAAAGGGTTTGAGCTGCGGCGTGTCCGTTACGGCCCAGTTCGTAGTGCGAGAGGGTGCCGCAGAGACTAGACGGATAGTTGTGGTAGGTCCTGGGGTGGCGCTCGTACCAAGACTGAGGCGAGAGTCGGCAGGTGCCAATTTCCCTGGGCGAGCTTCGTCTCCAGGCAACGGCTCATCACCGAAGCTGGCGTCCGGCGTAGAGAACTTGAAGTGGTCCGTCAAAGGCGCATCCGAAGGGCGCGGTTCGGGTAGGCGAGAATAGCGTGTGGAGTGTTTCGTCAACTCCTCGTCGTCAACAGGAGGGAGAGGTGATTTGGAGGATGTGGCGCCGAGGGATCCAGTGTTCTTATCGGACATGGCGCGTTTCAGCCCCAGAGACGAAGCAAGAGTCTTCAATGATGAGCCGATACTAGAAGCTGTAGGATGGTTCAGTGGGCATCATAGTATTGAACTTGGGTCAATCTCACATTTGCTTGTCGCTGTACCGAATTCGCCCGCCGCCCCCGTCACCGTTCGCTGCGAGTTCATTGTGCCTGGCGGCGAGTCTTTCTCCTCAGCCTCCTGAATGTCGTCCATGACGACCTCCCACTGTTCACTGGGCCTGGGCATGTTGGAATGGGTGAAGGTCGACGACGGTGAGGGCGGCTCCATGTCAACATCATCGGAGCCTACGTCGCCATAGCGAGGATCTTCGCTGCGAGTGGCAATGCTCAAGGGGTCGCTCGTCGGAAGTGTGAGGGCGTGTGCCTTGAGACGTTCGATGATCTCTACGTTCTTGCCATTCGCCTTCAGGGAGTGGATCTTGGCAAGTTTCACCAGTTGCTCGCGCTTGAGCGAGTGTAGCGCAGGGGAGTTGAAGAGGATCTGTGTTGTTTCTGACATGTCGAAGATGGACTAGTGCATCTGCTGATAGGATTGTGACTCGTGTGAGGGGATGACGGCAAGAGGGAAGGATGGCCCAGGATTGCCACGAGCGCGTCGCGTTCCTCAACTCGAACCACAAGGCACGTGTTCTTGTGCTATCATGTGGGTCCATAGATGGACTGGGGTAACGTCGAGTCTGGAAGCCTTCGCTCGCTACGAGCAGGGCACGAAGGAGCGTGGTCCTCCATTCAACACTAGACCCATGGGCACAATGCAACGTCAACACACGGAAAGAACGACACATCAATAAATTCATGAGATAGGTAAGGACGCAGGGTATTCAAGATGGGTAGCGCTGACTGCACGATGAACGTCTTACAATAAGTGGTGCATGCTACACGAGCACTGTTGTACGAGCATTCAGTGCCCTACAATACGTCGCTCGTCGGCTCTTCGTTAATGATCAACTTGTCCCATTCGACATTCTTAACAAGCTCCGCGAGGGGTTGTAGATCTGCCCTGCCCCATATGCCGCTGCACTCCTTGAATTGTAGATGTTCAACACGATATGCAGGTTCACCCTCGTCGCCTGCTTCCAACCGCTCGCGAAGTATTCTCTTCAGATAGTACTCCAATGTGAACTCGGGCGAGTTCACGAAGTGATCGTCTAGATGCGCGTCGCGCACGACGATGCGATTGAGTCTGGGGAAGGTCGAGCGTGGTTCCTTGGTGAAGTCTTGGGCAGGACCATTGATGATGCAGAAGGTGCGTAGAGCGCTGATACCGCACACCGTCAGCGACTCGACGTTGCGTGCGCGAGGTAGGCCTGCAGAAAAGGAGAAAGCGACAGGGGCAATGACGCCGCTGAATAAGACGTGTCGTACCGCCGACAGCGACGCAGAGATGGTGAGGATGATGGCAGTATGGAGGGCATTCGTGACCAAACTGATGGACCGTGTACGAGCCATGACGTCGTCTTCACCGATTCCGCGATCTGACCAAATCAGATTCACCTGGACGCGTGGCACCGGGTCACGGCCTACGTCGTTGAGATCAGCCAGCGGCGGCCACTCTTCGCGCCTTGGTGTTTCCCAGATCGCATCCGACCGTGGACTCCAACAAAAGGATGAGCGTTGCATGCGACTGGTGTGCTCAGGGCCTGCAAGTCGCATGTAATGGAAAGCGTCCAAGTCGCGGTCATTATCGCCGTCGCGTACGACGTGATGTAGTATGCAGCGCGAGAGGTTCTGGACGACATCGGGCTGAAGCGGCAGGACATCCAGGGGGATATCCTCGCAACTGATGAGATACTGAGCAGAGAGCGGAATGAGGATGTGCGCGGTCAGGTGGTCGAGTTCGATGGGACTATTCGAGTGAAGACGTAGTCTCCAGAGATACTGGAGTTTGAGCCGGCTCTCAGATGGCACGGTAGGAGCAGTCGCCTCGCTGATAGCCGGTAAACAGCGTATCAGGTCAAGCTGGCGAAGCTCCGGTAGACCCGCGAGTATGCCTAATAGTACATTCATTGACGGCCGTTGATCAGGAGCGACGTCTTGTATAGATAGGTACGTCAAGCGGCTGCTAAGCAATGTCGTATTCCAATCGACATGGACATGCTTCAGCGTCAATGACGATAGAGCAGGATGTTTTCCGCGGAAGAACGCCGTTGTACGAAGATCAAGATAGTCAGGTTCACGTTCACCGCGCGCCCAAGTGTACTGCTTCGTCTGAACGTGGAGGTTCTCCAGAAGAGGAGCTTCGCATGAAAACATAGATGTAATGATCTTCTCCGCGCCAGTGAATGAGCTGAGAGAGTCGACGATCTTCAATGACCTCGCTCGAGTGAACTGATTCAGTGCAGCTTGCGCGTTCCACTTGTGTCCATTCAAATCGCGAGGACGTAGTGCAATGTCAACGGGAGCGGGATACGAGCGTTGTAAGAACATCCAGCCGAACCAGAAGTTACCGAAGGTGACATTGCTCCACAGCAAAGGCGACGAACACGATATCGTGCGCCACCGGTGGCAAGTATGGGTGATGGCGAACCATGTAGGCGGGCGAGTGACGCTGAAGCTGTTCCGTTCATAACCCTCGGGCAGAGGGAGTATTGGAGGGAAATAAGTGAAGATGGTGTGCAGTATCTCGTCGGGTAGGACAGCAATGGGCATGCGCGCGTTACGCTCTCGGTTCAGCTCCACTAGTCGGACCTCAAGGACGCGAATCTTGACGTCCAGTTCATCCATTATGACAGCTACATCAACATGAGTATCAGCCCCAGCTATCACCAGAAAAGTGAGCACGTACACCAGAATGCACAAGACGCGTGCGAGTCGCGTTGCTGTTACGCGCGAGACGATGATGGACGTTATGGTAAGAGCCGAGCGCAACGCGTGCGGCGTTCGCATCGGGTCCGCGTCGAACCATCGCCCCACGGTGACCTCTTGGTGACCTCAGCGGTAGACCGTTCTCGACATGATGAATTCTCAATCCGGTAGGTGTTGCTCTTTTGCTACCGGGCTCTGGAACAGCAGCCGGTCTTGCCCTAAACTGCTACGCAGCGCTCGACGTATATGAAGAAGCAGGGCACGCGCGCGCCCCATATATGTGATTGGTATGGACTAGGTACTATGATGCCGGATACTAGAGTGTTACATGGGTGTTGTTACAGGGTTAAGATGCGCTAGGTGTACACGATAGGGTAATACAAATAAGCAGATGGAACGACCAACAGTCCATGAAAGCGACGAATACGTGAGATGAAGATACGAAAGAGCCCAGATGAAACAGAGGAAAGCGTGAACACGATGAACATGAGCATGACATGGGTTTTAGTCCGAATGGCAGGAGAAAGCAGGTGCAAAGCTATCGAGAAAGCGGGGATGCGAATGCGACGATTTTTTGTGTGGGTGTCGTAGATGTTAAAACGCTTCAGTGGCGGTAGTAGTCGGAGTGAGCTCGCTTTGGCATGGCAGGGCGCCTGCTGGATGTAGTCGTGGTAGGAGCGTGACGGTAGTAGTCTGCTTCATTTGATCAGTATGGGAGCCATGGTCCAGGGTATGACGATCGAGCTTACCTCGCGAAGCGCCCCGTTCATGGCTGTAGTAGTCGTCAAGTGACTCCAGGCTAGAAGACTGAGAGCTTCCACGCGAATAAGGCGCAGGCGAGTAGGTAGTTTGGGGCGAGGATTGCACGGAGCCCTTCAGCGAAGGTTGCGTAGTGCTCTTAGGCGAGCCGGATGCGGAGCTTCGGGATGAAGAGTGCGCGACGGTCTCACGCACGACTTCGGCGCCCGCGAGGAAGCCCTTCACGAACTCGATGTTCTCCTCGACGAGCTCCGCCTCGATACCGTAGTTCTCGAGCCGTGAGACAAGCTTGCCCCACTCGGCCGTTCCGTCGTCGAGACTAAGTTCCGGAAGCGGCGAGGGCGACTTGCTGCTGGCGGGCTTTGAAACGGTGGGCACGCTCGAAGAAGAGGATGCGCGAGATGGTGTGGGCCTCTTCTTTGTGGCTGTGTGCGGTCGTAAGTATCAATTAGCCGAACAGATGTTGATTGCACTTACGGATCTCCCCAACACGGTGCGTAACTTGAGCGAAGAAGGCGGCGGCATCTTCGTCTTCCTCAAAACGGAAGCCGAACATGCAGGCCTACAACATGATCAGCAACCCAGCCCTCGTGCGAACGGAGGTAAGCAACTCACGGTGCTGGTAAGGACGTGGAAGAACGGCTTGTCCGCTTCGTACTCCGCAATGTCGCGCAGCTCGTGCTCCCAGAGCACAGAGCCGCGTCGGAGATCGACGAGGCGAAGCCAGTGTACTCGCTTCGCAGAGGTAGCAGCAGAGCGCGAACGCGCTGTTGAGTCGTAGCCAAAGACGAGAACGCCCTTGCGGCCAGTAGAAGACCAAGCGTTGGGTGCGGCGAATGCAGCCTGGTAAAGTCGAGCGGGTGCTGCGGCGACAACTTTGCTAGTCATAGGAGGCAGGATGGATGCGAGGATGTACTGGTCCTCGTGGGAGAGCGGCATGTTAGTAGCGAAAGTGGCCATTGTTCGTGGGTCGTAGTCGTAAACGTGCAGAGGCTGAACGGGACGGGGTTGTCGAGGGAAGACTTGGCCATTGTCGCCCCGTATATAAGCGTTCTGCTAGCGCGGTCTCGACCACGAGAGACGAGCGCGCTTCGGTCAGGGAGGAGAAGGCGCGCCTCGTGTTGGATGCCGTCTCTGATGCGGGGTCGCCCATTACGCGCGGCCTGGACCGCTCTTCCAAGCCGCCGGCAGGTTCCGGTGGTCGCTGTTTGTCGACAGGCCTCTCTTCTCCTGTATGGATGCAGCGTGGCGAAGATCGACGCGTCGCTTGAGCTCGAGTTCCGTGTTGTGCTCTAACATTGCGATTGACTTCCTAATTTCCGTCAGTGCTTGCCCTCCGACCAACTTGGACCGAGCGCTTCAAGCCCCGCCGATACGCACCACAAGCCAGTGGAACTTCGTACAGTTCCTAGCACCCCATTGCGCCTGCGCAGCGTCCAGCTGGACAAGGTTCCAGGCGGGCATCCAAAAGGGCGAACATAATCCATACGTGTACGATTCAGGAGAGGGTGGGCATGCGCTTGCCACGTTTCGCCCGACGATCATACGAATGCGGCGCTGAGGAAGACCCAGAGCTATTCTCGAATGATTGTTTGTTGCTGTGGGACGACTTGTTGCTGCATGTGTCGTCAGGTTTTTCTGGGAGTAAAATCCGGGGTAGGTGCCAATGTACAAGTCATGCGCGGCATCATCACGTCGCTGTCCTTCAAGGCTTGCAGGCTCGATTAGCATGAGAGAAACGACCGCCTGCAATGACAGAGTGTATTGGTGTCGACGCTAAAGCACTGATAACGAAAACGTCCGGTGTGAAGTAACCGGTAGGTCATTCCGAATTCGAAGTCTTCTGTGGTTCGTTTCTTCGCATCTTCGAGTAGAGCGTCAGGGATGTGCGTTGTACAAACCCAGTTGTTTGCAACAGATTCACGATTGATGCATCCACGTTCCAGGCTCCGGTCGAATGTTCTCCGTGGTCAGCGCACGCGCCCAAGGCGGTGCCAAAACAAGTTGGGCAAGGCGGAAGACTGAAGGGAAGAAGCTCGGGCGGGCGGGCGCCACGCAGTGATCGTACGAGATGCAGCGTCTAGCATTCAACCTCAATCGAAACCTACGGCAAGTGAAAGCTAAGCTGGAGCTCACTTAGAGCTGCCTACAGCTTGCTTTAGGTTTAACCCACGGTAATGAAGGCGAGCAACGACTTCACCGTGTCATCATACGTACAAGCTGCGTGCGTGCCGGCCATGTTTGTTTCATTCGCTGCTTCTTCGAGCGAACAGCGTGCTAGCAGATACAGTCCGCCTCTCTCGCACAGTGGGCTCAAACAAACAACTGGGAATCCAATTCCGTCGCGCACAGGAAGTGGGGTGGGGTGATGGAGTTGGAGGTCCCATGGTGGCTAGCGGCGCACATAGATGCGGAATCCGCTTCGTACGGGTAGACATATTGCCGTGTTGTCGGTCGACCGGTGGTCGAGGCCGCGAGTAGGGGTGGGAGAGCGGTGAGTACGCGATAGCTCACGCAAGGCATCGGCACGTCTGAACTGCATGGTGGCGATAGTCAGCGTCCGCCGTGTATTGACCCCCTAAGCCGTCGAGTCTCAGTCAGACGGTCAAGAGGCGAGATAGCTTCCAGTGATCGACGAGAGGCGTTTGACTGCGCACATAGAATCGGACAGGGCGACCTCCTGACGAAGTTGCCGGTGTATGAAGCGATAAGTGTTCTGGATTGCGCATAGCCGGGAAAATGGACGTATGAAAGTTGTTGCCGGGCTCTGAGAATGTGTACAGTCAGTAACCACGCGGTTCGCGGTACACGATCGAAAGGAACGTACAACTGTGCGCCCTTAGATTGCGACAGACTTGAAGCCACCGTAGCGAGTGCAAGGTACGGCAGCCAGCCGGCGCGTGCGCTATCGCTTCGATTCAAGCATGGTCAGACCAGCAGTGATTGAACGAGTATCGGGGGAGGCTAGATAGCTCCTTTACTGGACCAAGTCAGCCGGTAAGCTCAGATGACAAGCGCCAAATGAGTATCCTGGGGCCTGGCTGCGCGCTAGCAGCGGGTAGTGCACGCGCATCATGAGCTTCCCGTGAGCTCTCAGGCTTCTTCGTAGATGTTCAAGGTATGGCCTGCGTCCCGGGCCGTAGTAGTAGTATCGGCGTGAGGGCCATGCATTGCTTTCCGCAGGTGCAATCTACTGCTACGATGGGTTGCTTCATAGATCTTAGAATACCTCCTATATGTTACATGTAGTTCTTGGGATCGAGCGCCGCGAGGTTCGCACACTTGATCGCTCCCTCGAGAACAAGCTCAGCAACCGCCTTGGCCGTACCAGGCGCATTGCAAATACCCTATAGATCTTCGGTAAGTTCACGCTAGTTGTATGCAACGTGTATGACTGACCCAACAGGTATGGCCCGTAGCAATGAAGAGATTTTCGGCGCCAGGTGCCTTCCCGATGATTGGTCCCCCCGGACCCTGAACATTCGGGAGGTAGCAGGCTTGCTGCGCGAATACCTTGTCGATGGCCCATGGTTCAATCACGCCTGTTTGAGCGACCCACTGGTAGATCTCTTCGCACGCGCGTTTGTCCACTTCGACTTCATCAACTGTTGGCGGTAGCGGTGCTCGCGTGTCTCCTGGGCCGCATACGTAGATTTCTGGGTCGGGGTCCCCACGAGGATAGATCTCTGGCGAGACGGCGCTGCGCGATCCAGGAAGCTGGATGTTCGCAAACAGGACGTAGGGGGCGACAGCATCTCGAGGCGTATCGGGCGGCGGACGCAAGACGATGGAGTGCGCGCGTTGCCCTACTATGGGCAACTCGGGCAGGAGCGTTGGCGACCACGCCCCTGCGGTAAGGATCACCGTGTCTGCCGTGAGTGCGTGCTCGGCTCCGGTCTCGACGTCCACATAATGCACCCCAGTTATCCGACCGTTGGCGCGGTCGATGGTGTTCACACGACCGCGAACGAACTGCACCCCGCGTTCAACTGCGAGAGACAGTATGCTTGTGGTAAACAAGTAAGGGTGGACCTAGATGTATCACATTCAGTATCTCGACTGTAAACACTGGCGAATGCATGAACCGACCTGAGCTGTATGTCCCTTAGGCGCCATCTCTTCGTACCCATCCGTAAGATCGGCGTTGACCCAAGTAAGATCGTCGGGCATGCCTTTGGCGCGCGCCGCCTTGCCCGCCTTGAGCCCATCACGAAGCCCGTCGCGCTTCGCGAGAGTTACCTTCTGGCCCGGACCTTCGCCCACTCGCTGATCGCTGCCCGGAGCACCGCGGCAGTCCACGGATCCGACGCCCGTCCAGCGCCAGCCCCAACGCTTGGCACCGTCAAACTCTTCGGCGAGAGCGACGTGCTCCTTGAACGAGACGCCCGTGAGAGCGGACGGGTAGGCCCATTTGGCAACCAGACCTCCTGC
Organism: Peniophora sp. CBMAI 1063; assembly: GCA_900536885.1. Lineage (NCBI taxonomy): Eukaryota > Fungi > Basidiomycota > Agaricomycetes > Russulales > Peniophoraceae > Peniophora > Peniophora sp. CBMAI 1063. The sequence continues at coordinate 299,441 of UWZB01000046.1, forward strand.
TTTGCCTGATGCGCCCTGCGCCGCTCCAGATTTGGAAGCCTCGAGGATGGTGATCCGCGCACCGTTTAAGGCAGAATGGCGTGCGAGATAGAAAGCCGTAGTTGAGCCGATGATGCCAGCGCCTACGATCACAATTTCTTTCGGTCCAGACATATTGCAAGCCTAGTCTCCAGAGTCTTGACGGGACACTACGAGTCCACTTCGCAAGTGAGAGTAAGAGCAAAGTTTGTGCGGAGCGCGAGCCAGGCCCATAGCGAGCTCATCGTTGGTGATGCATGATGTCAGAAGCCAAGTTTGATTCGGTGGACGACGCCACACGCTCAAATGACTTGAACCGTGTTGCGCTGGGTCTCACCTTGGATACCAACTCACTCACAACCGCCACCACCACTATGTCAAACGCTCTAACAGTACACGTTCTACACGCGCTCGCTTCACATGAGACGCAGCCCGAAAGCCCGCAAGACGACGCTGTAGTGCTGAGCCAAGCGCGCGCGTTGATAGACTATGACCAGTGGCACGCGCCACTCCCCTTCAGACGCAATATTTCCTCTTTCGCGCGTAAGGTCATTCATACTCTCAGGTCCTCACTCGATGAAAGGGCTCACGAGTCTTGAAAGACTAGTCGAAGCAAAACGATGTGTTGCCTACGCTCCGCCGCCACCGGCCCCGTTGTCATTCTCTCGCTCTACAAAGGCTACCGTACTTAAGGAATGGAACGAGCCGTTGTCGCCGTCCGAAGTCTTTCGTCTACGCGAACTCGAGCCATTCCACAGCACAGACATGGGCACAGTGATATCGGCGTTGAAGAGCGCTACCGCTTGCGTCGCTGCCGTTGCAGCCGAAACTGGTGTTCTACTACGGCGACGGGTCCGCTCGCCCTCAACTCTCCCTGACAAGCGTCCTGTGAAGCGCGTTAAGCTCAACGAAACCGACACCTTACTTGGCCTCCTACCAATGGTACGCACCCAGTCCCTGCACTTTGCCTCCTCCTTCATTGCTTCTCATGTCTGACTCACGCCGCAGCCGCACTACATCGCTGGACCTCGACCAAGAGACGTCACATCCTCGCACGGCGCAGATCGTGCCGCGCTCAAACACTTCAACCGTCCTTACACCCCCATTAGACCCTATACAGAAGAGACCATCGCCACACTTCTATCTCCTGACAGTCGGCAGAGCTTAAAGTGGATCGTACCGCTTCGCGGTAGATTGCCGTGGAGTGGCTGTACGCGTGGACAGCTCACGGGAAGCTGGGAGGATGTTGGTATCGACAATCCCAAGACGAGGGGCGAAGTCGGCACTGAACAGGTGGTGCCGGCATACGACACGGACGGCGAGAGCGTGACGTGGTCCCCCGACGCTGTGCGCGAACTGTGGTCATATCTCAGGGATGCTGTGCGCCGGAAGGGTACGAGCCTGGGGACAGCGACGCTCTCGTTTCGCGGTGTAAGGCGGCCAAGACCGGGGATGTGTGCGCCGCTGTCACCAGAGGGTCTTCACGACAGGGTTGGGGGTGGACAGGCGAACGAGGGCTCGCCATTGGAGCCTGACGCGGGACATGCGGGAGCGATGCGGCAAGCACTGGACGAGATTGACCATATCGCGGTATACTGCGACGCGTGGCGTGCGCCAATCGTACAGGAGCTACTGTATATTTGGCAGTACGAGCCTAGGCCTGGCGCATTGAGTGCAGGAGGGGAGCATGGTGGCGGCGGAACTGATGACGGAGGACCTTCGGAAAGGGAAGCAGGGCCAGTAGAGAAGATACGCGTGCTAAAGGGCGCGCGTCTTGTCCTTGTCGATGGTTTGGGACAAGGCGTGTTGACGTATGCATGATCGTACCCGGCCCTGGTATGGCCGTGATTATCTCTTGTCCATCATTTCAGTAGCCGCAGCTACACAGGCTAAATATACAGACTCCGTTGAACACTGACTGATCAAAGTTCAAGTTCAACTTGTCAACAAATTCGTAAGGTTGTCAACCTACGTGTTTCCGGGTTTCAAACGGTACGGCGCAGAGTCTGCTGTGCCGCCTCTCCCTCGCCAAGGCCGACTGCTATCTCCAGCATCTGCGTACGTCACTGTGGACCGCAGTGGGTCTGGCCATGACTCTGTCGATGACTTGTCTATGAAGCTTGAAGGAGAGAGGGAGTGAATGAAAGTTAGAGTCGCCGGCGATCGACCGATACAGGCTCCTCATCGCAATTAATCGTCGCAGACTCTATTCTATTCATTGACCACCACGGCACCACCTTCCTATCCAGCTACTCCAGTCTATCTCGTTACCTCTCGCGCTCGGTATCGAGCAGAAGATTGCGCGACATGTTCTATACCGCGCATTTGTCGGCGGCCAGGTAATTCATCTACGGCATGGAATGCCTTGAGCTTCCCAGTGCAGTGACATGTGAGTGAGACAGAGCAAGCCGAACAGAACGTCGAGATGTTACGCTAGCGGTGTGCAGCACAAGGCGGCAGGGGGCGTGCCGCTTGCAATGATTCCCGTTATGTCCCTTTCGTCTGATTTCACGCGTCAGGCTCTAATCCCAGCTTAACACCAGCCACCACGAGCCCGTCTTCCTATTCTGCGAAGTCCTTCGTTAGGACGTCGAGCGTCTGGGCGGCGGATAGCGCAGCGCCTTCTGCTAGGAAAAATTTTCTGCGTCGGTCGATAGGACTTCGAGAAAGTGACGCCCTGGCTCTCATCTGCGCCCGTGTGTTGCCCGTGCGCGCTGAATATGCCCGCGTACAGCGCCGCGACTCCAATCCTCGTTTATCATATCGACGCGGGTTGACAGCGGAACTTGTCTAGACACGTCGAAAGTGCTAAAATGAACAACACGGGGGAATGTCTGGTCCAATGCGTTTGTCCTCTTTCCGTCGAATGCAACAGCCAGTCGCAGGCCTGGCATACACGTGTAAGCTCGAACTTTTCGTACAAAAGGCCCGGGTGCGAGGAAGCCAGATACGACAGCATCTCCCGCTTCCTCGAGACGCGCGATCCTGAACCGCCTCTACATTTTTCTCCTTCTCTCTCTCTCTGTCGATCCTCTTTATTTACCGGCCTATGCACTGCCTCGCAGCAGGTGATAGCGCTCGGCGAGGTGTCCGATCTTAGTGGTACGCCCCCGATCTAAATCTCAATTCAGTTCCCCCGAGGGCATTGTATTCCCTTTTGAGCCGTGGGTAGTGCGGCCTATCTGCATAGGCAATCTGTTCCACGAGCGCTTGCCACACGCCGACTACGCGTCATAGAGCGCCGCTTTATGAACATCTGCCTTCGTGCGAGGCCTGATAGAAGCATCGCTGCATTTTCATCATGCCTGGGACTGCGTTCTCATGAACACCGTCCTGGTCTATTGGTCGTGTATCTATCACATGTGTCCTGCATATGGAGCTCACGCGAAAAGTACTACTTTTCTCATCGACTTCGTGTTCGCGCGTGTTCGCCATCACACGGGCTCGGCGGTGCCCCTGCTAACCTACTTTTTGTATCGTGCCATAATCTGAAACGGAGTAGCGTCACTACTACCCCACCTCTTCTAGCTGGGGAGCCGTTATCTCTCCCAGTTCTTGTTCTTACGAGGACGGGAAAGACTCGCCTCTTCAGGTAGTTGGGATGGGGTCTGCCGTGTATCGCGCTCTCGATCTGATGCTGACTTTATGGAGTTACATCGCGTGGTTGGATAACGGGTGGCTCACTGCGAAGGGTGCATGGATAGAGATCCGCTCTACATCGGGCATCGTGGCTTGTGACTCTTGATCTTCTCCTTCGCTGGCCCTAACTGCAGACGCACGGCTCCTCCAGGTTGACGTACGGGCGAGCCACTTATCTCTCATCTACAGGCGAAGGCAAAGCACCTGCCTCAAGGGCGGGGTCGAAGAAGCAGAATAATACCGGCATGCAGGGTTCGACTTGGCCACGCCTTGTATTGAGATCGTCCCTTGGTGTAAGACGCAGTCATCATGGGGTGAAGGTGGTTCGCGGCGCATGTGTTGTATCCTTTATGGTACAGCTATATATGCAGTTCCATCGATCGATTTACACGATTCCGAAAGGCTCTACAAACCACACAAAATTGGCCGAAGATCTTTCAGACGCGAGGCGCGTCTTGTCGCGTGATCGCGATTTTGATGGGCTCGGACCGCGCGACCGCTAACGCCGCGCCGGTGCGCCGGCTGGCTATGCTCACCGAACAACCACGTCGTACCGGGTACAATGGCTCCCATATCGATGCTAACCATCCTCAGTGTGAGCGGTACTTATAAGAAGCAGGCGAGCATGGGGGAGTGCGATGGAAGCACGGGGCACCCAGTGGTTTAGAGTCGGACAATAACCACGCTTTATGGTTGTATGGTTGTGAGACTTCTTTTTAGATCGCTCCCGTAAGTAACCACAACCACATCGGGTTGACAATGAAAAACAATTATAAGAAGTCTTCATCGCTGCAATGGCCCCGCTATCGATAGCAGCTAGAAAGGGCGGAGGCAAGTCTTGTCAACCACACATCAAACCACGTTACGACAGGTGAACCACACAACACAAGCACCTACCCGAGACGCTTCGTGCTCCCTGACCCGTAGAACGACGTTCAGACTCGCAGAAAAGAGGGAGGACTATTGTTCGACTGAAGGCGAAGGGTACGAAGCATGTTGCGAGGGCGACAGAGCGTGGGCGCACACGTGAAGCGCCAAAGCGTGAGCAAAACTGTTGAGCGTGAGTCAAGGACCCACAAGCGTGAGACATGCGCAATGGGGACAAACACCGTTTTTGGCACGTGTAGTTGCGTATGGCATGGCGGTATATAGGATTGAAGCGCGCACGGCTGGTTCTCCAAGCCCCGAGCCATACCAGCCTCTCACAGCTTCTCCTACTTCGCCGCTCTACTCAGCAGAACAACAACAATGGTCCTCCAACCCTATAACGCTCGCCAGCGCCGTGCGCGCACCATCTCGAACGTGGAAAACCGCAAGCCCGCGGCTCCCGCCACCACCACACCCAACACGAAGCGCAAGCGGCCCGCTCGCACCCCGGGCTCCCATCGCTCTCTGCACGACACCAAGCGCCGAGTCTCTACAGCCGCCAAGATTCTCGCCGCTGCAGTCGAACGCGCCTCGCACATCGGCCAATTCGCGGAGTTCGCGCCCATGCAGGTGGACATGCAGACGATCCCGTCGCCGTTCACCTCCGGCAACATCAACCTGCCCCGCCATCTCGCCCACCCGATCACCAAGTTCCCTCTGGCGAATGCCTTGCGTGCGCAGGGCGTAGACCCGAGGGTCAATTTGAACTACACTCGCAACATCCTACGCAGTGTTGGCCCTCAGTGAGTTAGCTCATTTATTCGAACTTCAAAGGGCATGGTCACTAACAAATATTTCCAGAATGTGGCGAACGCTTACCAGCATGGCAGTTCGAGCCGCGGAGAGGCGCCAGGGCATGCCGCAGAAGGTCGACCTGGTCGTCAACAACTGCGAGGGCGAAATGCCATCGCACTGCCTCGCCATCTGGTCGCTCGACCGCCAGCTCAGCCCGCCGCAACTGGACAACAACATCAACGTGACGCTTTACCCCGTCCACGGCTCGGTCCTTGCGGTCAACGCTGCCCATTTGCCTGTACTTGTCCCTGGCACGCCTGCGGCGCCTCGTACGCCCGGCAGCCGCATGGAGGTCCCGGTCGTGTCGCTCGCGCTTCCGGCGCCACACATGTTCAACCCGCTCTTGCGATACATGTACACCAAGGACCACAACGCGCTGTTCGCGTCGATGTTCCCTGCCGGCGCGTTACCGCCTATCGGCGAGACGCCTCGCGAGCGGATGCTCGCAGGTGCGACGTCGCTCGCACAGATGGTACCGCGGGAGGTCCTTTTTCGTATGGCGAGCTGCATCACCGGTTTCTGGCGCAACGTCTGCTTCATCGGTGTGTTCGACGACGCGCTCTGGGCGACGATGGACCTCGCTTGGGAGATCATCCTGTCCGCGCTCGCGATGAGCCAGCCTACGCCCGCGCCTAAGCCCGCATCCGCATAATTCAGTCCACCACCTCTATGCATCCAATCACGCACCATATATGCTCCAAAACAAATCATATCATGCCATACTTACCATATGCCGTCTCAACAACATCATACTTCCCGCTAGCATTCACCCCAATCGTACGCTTTCGTTATGCTTTCGTTCTCGGACCTGCAGCATTGCATCAGTTACTCTTATTTTGTCCATTATTGCGCCTCCATCACTGTACATTACCGCATTACTTCTCGGTGCTCGGTGTTGTACTAAACATTAGAAACTCCAACGAAATGAAAAAGAGCTGGATAATTTTACCTTCGCTGTGTGAACGTCTTGAAAGCAACCGCGATGAGTTAGTATAATGGTTTAGAGGCATGGAGCGAAATTGAATGCGCAACCACAGACGCGCTCGGTGATGCTACAAAGAGCGACTCGACGCTCTTCTGCAGACCCCTGGCCGGCCAAAGACCATCGAAGAGCGCGCTGAACGCGCAATCGTCTCTAGTAGCGGTATGCGAGCAACTGAAAGCGCAAAAAATGGCAGTCGCAAGGGAGGATCTACACGCTCGACGATGGGGCGTCCGAGCATGTGCTGAACCAGAATGAAGAGATAGCAAAAAAACCAGCGACAACTTCACAAGAGGCTAGCGTCGGGAATGGCGTCGTCTACGCCGCGAGAGATATGCCGAGCGCGCCTTCGTGGACAACGTAGATCCAATGGCAAGGTATGGCGAGAAGTAGAGTCGCAGAGTCGTGCGCTAGAGCGCTGACGGCCGAGAGCACACCGACTCTGCGGCAGCAGCGAGAACCACAACGTACCTCGCAAGACTGCAGTGCAGGCGCAAGAGCACGGACCGCGAAAGCAGCGCACAAGCGACCAAGCAGAGTAGCGGAGCAGATGCGCGTATCATGACATGAGGGGAAAAGAGGAAAAGGGCGAGCGGGAATGAGCAGGGTGGTTTGCCCATGCGGGATAAACGAAGCGAGGTTTGTGGCGCACGGAGATCGCCGAGGCTGTGGGCGCTTGTTGAATCCTTTTTGTTCGACGTTGCAGGCAAGTCCGTCGTGTGCGTTCGCCACTGGTTAGCGCGTAGTGTACGCTGCAGATAGGTCAGACAGAGGTAAGTAAGCAAGGCAATGAGGTATGCAATTAGCAGGGGATATTAGCGTGCGAGGTATAGGTACAGTAAACTTGGGCTAAAGCTTCAAGAAAACAGGCGGAGCAAGATGATACAGATGAAGTATATTGCAGGTGGGTTGTGATCGTGCGGGGGCGTGGAAGAGACTTTTGATTAGGGTAAAAGATAAAGTCGAAAGTCAAGACATGTGTATGCGTGCAAGGGTCATCAGTCTCGTCGGCGTAGGCGTCGGCTCAAAGCCTAACGCGTCCCGCCGCGTTTTGCAAGTCTCCGCGCCTCGACGGTCACCTCCCATACGAAGCGCAGCGCCTCCACGACGGTCTCGTCTTTGACTCCGAGAGCGAGAGCATTACGCCATGCGCCCTGGTGCTCGGCCACTTGCGCGTCCAGACCGACAGAGCCGGCCAGTACACGGGCCGCGGCGCCGACGTCCGTAAGCATTTCGGCCGCGGCACCTGCCAGGCCCGGTAGGAGCACCCTTGGCCCGCGAGGATGTACGCGCATTGCAAATATCAGGAGGAGTGGCGCTGTTTCTGCATGCGGAACGGCGAATGGTACAACGGGCACTTTCACGGGTGCACCGCGAGCAACAGTGGGCGTCGACGGCGGGAGGGCGATGACGGCGCGGATACTGTGCTTGAGTTCGGCCTCGTTGATCGGTACTAGTACAGCGGTTCCTTTCGACTCTGCATCGTGCAAGGCGAGAACATGGGTCGCGCTCGGCGTTGAGGCGCTGGTATATGGCGTGAGGGTGATTGTCGATGGAAGCGACGCGAGCGCGGCTGTAGGCGGGACTGGCGGCTTCACGTAGACGTGTCGTGATAGAGTTCTGGAGAGCTGTCAGCGATACAAGATCCATTGCTCGAAGTGGGACGATGCGAGCGTGAAGGGGACATTAGCTCTATTCTGAAACAAGGACACTTACAGGATGGGATCGCGAACGTCGTCTTCCGGCGGCGGGCGTAAAGCGGGCGCAGTCTTTGCGCGTTTGCTCGCTGAGCGGGGCCGCTTGGGCACAGGTAGAGGTGCTGGCACGAAGGCTGGGCTTTCGCAGCGGGGTGGGACGTCGTAGGTGTAGGTCAACATGCTCAGTGGGACCGTCGGACTTTTTGACCCTAAGCGTGGGAAGTGACTGCCTGAGTCGTTTGCGGAGGAGCGCTCGGCGCGGAGGACGATGGCGAGGAGGGAAAGCTAGACACCGGGAGCGAGCCGACCGGTATATAAGTGCGTCGTCGGTACCGCTGCGCTTGGGCGGGGGACGTCTGTGCGGTCCATCCGGCTATCCGCGCGCTTCACGATGATATAGCAGATCTATGCCAGGTACGCGTTTCACGACCCGTTGACGTAAACATCCGTCGCCAGTTGGCTGTTGCTGGGTGGCACGTTCCCCATATCTTTCCCCTAGATCTCTCCCGCGGGCTTCTCCCGGTGCGTATAGAATTGTATCCAGGCGCAAACTAGCGCCGAAGGCGCTGCGGCAGTTTTACGGATGTGGCGCAGTTTCATTGTGCGCGAAAGCTAGCGAAGGCGGGGGGAAGGAGCCTTGCAGGGGCAGAGCCAAGGCAGAGCTTGAAGCTTTCTTGACGGTGACGCGTTGAACTGCGCCGTGCCCGGCGGGGGAGAGCGATGATCGCGGCTGGGCTTCACAGAGTTACCGGATATGAAAGAAACATATATAAGCATGCCGAGGTCGCCTCCGTTGCACAGATACAGCCTGAAACAGCTGTACGCAACAGTATGGGTGCACATATATCAGGCCGATGCCCGACTGTAGCCGCCCAGGCCATGCAACGGTCTCTACGGTACAGCGATGGGCAAGGCTCGAGACTCTAGGTCTTTCGCAGAGACGCGGCGTCGTCATCGCAGTGCAAAATCTTTCGCGTCGTCGGACATGGCGCGAGGGTCGTGCTCCGCCATCGATGCGATCGCGCGGGCCAGAATTGGAGATGACGGTTATGCATATGCATCTCGTCTGCTCGCAGCCGTAAAAGTGACTGATCCGCTGGGCACAGCAAGCGTTGTGCACTGTTGGGCAGCGACGGCTCATGCGTGCAATGTGCGGGCAACAGAAGACTCGTGAAGAGCAGGATCCGGAGAGCATGGTGAAGAGGGTATGGAGGTGGATGATGCGTGGGAGACCGACGCGCACCTCGATGCTACGGAAACAAAGTCAGATCATCGGGAGGAGGCGCGATCGATGACCAAGCCGTACGTGCCGGTAAAAGGCCGGGGAAGGCGCGGGACGACGTTACACAGCCAAGCGCCACAGCTGTTGGTGGTACTTACAGTACTTGATCGAGCTCGCCGACCCGCGGTGGCCATTCTGGGCGAGCAGTTTCCCGAGCGGCATCTTACGCTGACCAGGTCAATACTACTGTTGGCGTTGTAGCTGGCTTTGTCAGACCAACGTACCTCGATCATTATTATCAGGGCCGGTGTACACCGGCGTTCTCGTTGTCAACAGCCTATCTGTGAGCCCATACAGTAAGTATACGGCCCTGCCTTGAGGCAACCCCATCGCCCCTCACGGTATTCGATGATCAGCCCGTCGTCGCCAGGCTCCACGTACTAGGCGGGTACATCGGACTCGCCGTCTGTGGTTTTTGTCGTAATCGGGACACTCGCCGGGCAAACTGTTGACGGATCGCAAGGTGGCAAACCAGTAGTGGATGTCAGAGCGGACAGCGGTTACGGAATAAAGCGAGGCACACGGCACCGATATCGGGCCTCGAAATAGAGTATACGGTGACTTCCAATGGAGCTCCTTGCTACAGCTGAACGAGGAGAAGCTGGCGGTCGAACATTCACGGACTGGAGTTTTGACATATGAAAATATGTATTGCGGGGCGCGACATGAGTAGCAGAGACAAGAGAGGATGACATTCAGATGGCGCCGTCTATGCCTGTACCAGCAGGAGGAATGTGGCGAAATACGAGCTCCACCCGCGCTGGCCAGGGTTGCAGCTGCCTCACGTCGTCGTCCATGCACCAGCCCTCCGAAGCGTTGATCACAGTATGCTTCAGCCATTGTACGCGCACACCTGCTTGCAGTGTTCATCGATAAATTCGTTGAGAGGACGCCTGCAATCGTGGAGGTCACGGAAGAAGAGTTGGCTTGCGGCATCGTGTGAATTATTGCCGGCACGTGCCATACTGGAAAAGCGAGTCTAAACTATACTTGCGTGGGTACGAAAGCAGCGACGGGGCTCACACCGGTGCGAGATCCGTGCTCAGAATACGTTGGTGCCAGAAGCGAACAGGTAGGATCTTGACCGTCTGTGTAGTGACATTCACGCCTTAAAGCTTGAAGTTGATTAAAATAAAGGCTTCGAAGGTCGTAGAGCAGCGCCTCACATCTGAACGCGTCCGCACTATCTGTAACCTACCCATATCTGGCACCCTGAGCTTCCGGGGGGTGAGTGGCTATACGCACCTGTGCAGTGCTCTCTCTCAAGCGACTGAATCTTGAGCCTACAGACGAGCACGGCATGACGAGGGTAATCACAATCTCATTGTGGCAAGATGACGAGTTTGGCGTGATCAAGTACAAGAGAGCGAGGGTGCACATGTACCAGTACCAGCAGGGAATGCTAGGCTTGGATAAGGCTAGACGATGATCGAGCAGCCTAGTGGCAGGTGCGGACGGGGGCGTAAAACTGACGAGCAGGAGGGGGATAATTAGAGCGCAAGATGGGGATCTGGTGTGTAGAGGGTAGAGGCGCGTGAATGGTCGGGACAGGTGAGTGGCCGAGATATATGTACAACGTATGCAGACTGGTACGTACTACGGTATCGTGATGCAAAGGTGCGATGCATAATGCGAGCGAAAAGGATTGAGCATGGATGTGAGTGGAACGATGTGCGTGAGGGTCCAGTCCAGACGAAAATGAGCAGCGAGGGGGTATGGACGAGGCACTATGCAGAAGGAAAAGCAGGCTGAGCAAGAACGAGACATGTGCGATGCAGATGCAGATGGACGACAGGAACGAGATGTGCTAATGCTGAAAGAGATGGTCGAGTCCGACGGGAAGTTCAGGACGAAGGACTAGGGCCCGATGCTGGGTAACCAGTCATCGTCGTCGAGTAGGCTGTGGTCCTGTGCATCCATGGCGAGCGTGAACTCGCCTGCACCAGAACCGAAGGGCGCTTCATCAACGAATAGGCGCTGAAGATCAAGCGCCTTGCCAGGGGCCTTGGGTGGCGCGCCTCGGGGCGACGACGGAAAGGTTGGTGGCAGCACATGGCTACTGTGGGTGCGTACACGGATGCGTGGCCGTACGAGCGGCGTTTCTGCGACAGCGGGTGCAGACTCGCAGTCGCCGGGGAACTGAAGGGCATCCGCCTCCTCAACCTCATCCACAGGAAACAGGTCCGTCGTGTCGAATTGTACGGTGCGACGGGGAAGTGACCCGTACCAGGTCGTGCTGTACTCGCCTGCGGTCACAGGCTCGCAGCGAGCGAGAGGTGAAGAGGTGCGCGGCATAGCGAAGCCGAGTTCGCTGTGCGTCGCTCCACCAAGAAGCGCACGGTTAGACCACGCGCGTCTACGGGCCCTGATGGCAAGAACGGCTTGGAGGTTGCGCGCTTCGAACTCTTCGTGATTGTGCATAGCCTCCACATGTACGAGCACCTGACGGAGATGTAGCGCGTGCTGTTGGAGATCATGGTAACGGTCCGCATCCGAGTTCATCGATAATGATGGCTGTTGGGACGTGTGCCGGCGAACTTCCGTTCCAACTGGCGTCGAGAGCGGAGTGTGCAGCGATGACCCATCAGTGTCTGTGCTGACCGAGTCTGCCAGTGACATGCCATCCAACTCCTCGGGCAGATCGTCCTCGTCATAGAACAGATGCGTCGCGCTCCTTCGTGTCATGGACATTCCCAAGGCGCGATGCGAAGACGGCGGCGGTATGACGCCTCCCATGTACTCGACTAAACGCGTCATCTCGTCCGTCGTGCAGCGCAGCATGCTCTGAGCGACCCATGCAGTATAGCCGGCGGCTGGTAATCGCCGACGAAGCTCACAAGCAACGTGACGACGATAAGCATCGACGAGAACAGATCGAGCTTTGAGGCGAAGCGGTGCGTGGTTCAGGAGCAACTCTGTGGCGACATCGGAAAGGGGCAGCGAGGGCGTCCGTGGAGGTTCAGGCAAAGCCGGGAACGAAGGCGTCGAGGGCGTGACGAGGGAAACCACGAAGTGAAACAGCGAGCGTTGCTTCTTATGCTTCCCAGACTTGGGTGACGGTACTTCGAAGGTGGTCATGGAGGGCGTCGGGGTCGGCGGCTGCGACATAGCAATCTTGCGATCACGCTCCTCCTTGGCGGCATCATGAACTTCAAGAAGCATGTTCTTCAGCGTGCGCACACAGCTAGCATCGCGCAGGGGCCACTGTTGCAACTGACTGTCCACGAACAAGACAGAGATCGTCATTGTGGCCATATCGAAGGTGAGTTCGTGTACGATGGAAGACATCCATGTTGCCTTGTCAAATGCGTAGACAGAGTGGGGGAGTTCGAGGTCCTCGGCGGCCACTCGCTGCCTTTCGCACTCCCAAGCTGCTGGTGTCTGAAGCTCCTGAGGGAGATTCGGAAGGCTGAAGCTGTAGATGATAGCCGGAAGAGAGGTATCGGGTAAAATGCGAATCTGCATGATTAGATGGGTTTACTAGAAGGCGGACAGGTCGAGCTGTAGCATTTATCAGCACATAGTCCTAGACATATATTGATAGACTTACTCAAGGATAAAGCGAGTTGAGTCGTGAAGAATGAAACTACTGGTGTGCAAGAGTCTGCAGCGAGGAAAACCAGTTCTCTCGGGACAGTGTTCGCTTAGCTATGGATGAACATGAGTGCCTTCGGACATAACGAGCGTTAAGCCGAGATCACGTACTTTGAGCAGGTGTGGCCCGAGGATCCGCGTCGGTACTGGGGAGCGACCTCTGGGGAACCGAGCAAGACGATGACCGCGAGACGAGAAAGAAGGCGTCGGTTAGGAGACAGGTCCGGTAAAGAGAGACTTGAGAGCTGCCTCGAGGACGGACAAAGGGACGGCGGTGACGACTTCGATGATGGTGGCGTGCCAACACAGGGACTGTTGTCCGGCTCGAGAGGTCACTAGAGCAGGACCGCAAGGGGCTACTTCAGTCTACCTCAGACAAATATAGGGACTTGATCGACATACATACCGAGGCGCTCTGTGTGGGTCCTTTCCTAGTGCGTGCACCGAGAATAGGCGCGCAAGGGGTTCGGGACGGAACACCAAGGAGACTAGGACCGGAAGACGAAGGTCTGTATGTTTGCTCTGACTGTCGAAGCAAATGCCCGGACAGTGGTAGAGACAAAGCAAGAGGCGGTCGTCGCGGCAGGAAGAAAGTCACAACAGAGTAGCGGGGTTCTACCTCGCATGGCGGGCGGATATGACATGCAAGCGAAGTGATGGCTCTGGCCTCGCGAACTGGCCAGGTGGCTTTCGTAACAGGCACGCGCCTCTCCGCCAGAAATGTGCGCTTGGAAGTTGGAACTTCTATCCTCTCCTCCGCCGTCACCATCTTGCCCGTCCTCGGTGTGAAGACTCGTCCGAAAGTCACCAGAGCTGCTTCTACGGGCCTGACTTGAGCAGCCTTGCACCATGTGCGGGGCAAGGTTTACCGCAGATCCGCCGCCACGGGCGCTTCTTTTGTCGGTGCTTCTTTTGGCCCTACATCCCGGCTATCACGTCGACAATGGATTTCTGCTCGCACCGGTCGCAGCTCTTGATCTGGCTTTCAGGCTGGCATCTCCAAGTATGCTGTCTCTGCAGAATGCACAAAAGTGGCGGGCTGTCAGCTGCACGAGCGTACTAGCTGCACCTCGCGCCTTCCAACGTCGAGAACGGGTCGGAGTAGACGGATCGCAAAGTTCACTTGCCACACACGGCCATCCGGACCGACCCGACTCCTATCATGCTTCGATGCCCGCGGTGATCTCCTTGAGCTTTTCTCTTCGGACTCTCCGCCACTTTTTCTCATGCTACTCTGAGCGCCGGCTCAACGTGCGCTTGCTCTATCTCTGCTACCATCTGGGATCAGCATCGAAGCCGAGCTAGGTCTTACTGGGCTACTTCGTCGCTTTGCTGGGATCGCTTCTGGTGTAGAGCGCAGCCTGTTTAGGAAAACACGCCATCGCTCGGAGGTCAAATCGAGTAGCTCCGCGCCTACCCAAGCACGATAGGCAAAGCACGGTCTGCTTGCGAACGTTTGACGCGATTTATGCGGCCTTGATTCTGCTGGAGAGATAGCCAGGGAAGTTCTGTTATACCTTCTGGTGGCGACTACGATTCCAGCGATTCCAACACCGACGCAACCGGCCGAACCTGTATCGATGACGCACTCCACAGCCCGAGGCAGCAGCTACAGACACATGACTACGCTCGCCTTCCTATCCTCGCCCCTCGCTGCCCGAGGCCACCGTCCTTTCATCATACAGTGGCGAAAGCGACGCAAACCATATGGTGCATCACTCACCAGCTGGCGCCTGACTGGCTTTATCAACGTTGTAGACTTCGGTGCATGCAATTGTTGACATGAAGGGAACTCACTGATACGCAGTATCATACCAGACGAAGAATGGCGTCACCTGATATTGATGAGCTCGCAGCCTGTCGTAGATCTGCCTCTATACCACTATGGTCTCTTACCTTATGTCAGCGATTTGCGCGAGTTGGTGAAGAGGTGAAGATGGCATGTAAATGTTTCTCACAGTGTAGCCCGATGTGGATGTATGAAAGTGAAACTGTCCCATGCAGAAGGTGCCTTCGCACGACTCGTGCGACGTATGGGCACGAGGATACGTATCCGGATAGTCGGCAAAACGGAGATCTGAGCTCCGTGCGAGAAAGCTGTATTGAGCGTGCCCGATGGGCACAAAGAAGGTCTCGATGAAGTTTACATATGATAAGATGTTCTCATTGGCATAGGCACAGCCGTACATCCCGTGTCAGGGAAACTATGGTCATGCCACGACTATGCAATATTCGTCTCGACGCTCTTCTGCTCTTCTTCATAGGAAGGATAGTCAGTGTACCCCAGCTCGCCGCCTGTGTAGTATGTCTCGCGACTACCCTTCCTCAACGGCCAGTTGTTCTCCAACCTACGCGGCAAATCCGGCTACACATCGGACTTCATGAGCGCCAACATTCTACACCATACCGAACAAGTCAGACTCACGTTTGCCAAGAATGCCCTCCCGAACGCAACAAGATCGCCAGTTTGCGCGCGCTCGATCGCGCTCTCGCGACTGAAGCCGCCCGCAGCGATGTACGTCCTCTCATCTGCATGAGACCCGCTCTTCCAGATCGCCCGCAAGTAATCATCCGAGTCGCGCGCGTGAACAGTATCGGCCTCAGGATCGTCGCTGGCGCCGAAGATGCGTGGCATGACGACGTGAACGAAAGCGAGGTGCGGGTATGCATCGCGCACACGCGTGAGAAGAGTTGAGAACGTCTCGACTATGTCCGCGTCCGGCATCCGCATGCCTGTTTCCCGTATGGCGGTCAGCGCTCGTCTCGGCATCAACATACGATACTATCGGACTCACCCTGAAATCGCGCCCACGGACTGATCCTCAGCCCGACCTTGCGCTGGCCAACGGCGTCTACGATCACCTTGAGCGCTTCGAGCGGGAATCGAAGCCTGTTCTCGACGCTCCCGCCGTACTCGTCCGTGCGATGATTCGAGTTGGTCTGCAGCCACGCGTCCATGAGATACCCGTTACCCAGATGCAACTCTACACCGTCGAAGCCTGCGCGCTCAACGGAGTCTTTGGCCGCTTTTGCGTACAGAGCGACGAACTCCTTGATCTCCGCTTTGGTCATCTCGCGCGGCAGTTGCTCGGGAGGGACATCGTCAAAGTGCCATGCCGAGACGTTCGTATAGTCGTAACCGAGACGCTTCAGGAGTGCTGCGTCCGCTGGCGTGCCGGTTGACCAAAGCTGAGTGACGATGAAAGAGCCTTTGTCGTGCACGGCGTCGGTGACCTAAACACGTGGAGCCGTCAACCTATTATGTAGGCCAACGCATGAATTGATGCCAGCATACCTTTTTCCACGCCGCGATCTGCTTGTCGCTCCAGATACCAGGAGAGCCGGCTATGCCGTGTGCTTGAGGTCCGGGTACAGTCCCCTCAGCGAAGAGCAGCGTGCCAGGGACGCTCGCGCGTTGAGTGTAGTACTTGACGGCGATATCCTTCGGCGCGAAGTCGTCGTCGTTGCGAAGACGAGTGAGTGGCGCGAGGACAATACGATGCTTTAGCGTCCCAATATCACCGAGCTTGTAGGGCTTGAAGAGGAGAGCGTCGTTGGTGTTCGACATGATAACGCAGCGAGGGTGGTAAACTGCACGAATAACCTGTGTTTGATGTCTTCAGTGTGTTGTATAGCAAACGTTTATATTGTACAGTGATCTCGGAATTCCGAGAGGCGCAGTGTCGCGATACAGGAACTTGGTAAGCGGTCAGAACTGCGAGCACGAAATACCGTGTAGCGTCGGGACCGGGAGCTGACTGGTGCGCAGGGGTAGCCATACAAAACAAGTCGGATTTTGACTCAGATAGCGGCCAAGAGACGCGGCGATAACCTGCCGGGGATATGCTAAATCGTTGACAACATCGAAGTCGCATACTTTTATGCTGGCGCGAAGCACTCCAGACGACCATACTGAAAAGCCGATCGGGATCGGTATATCGGATATTATCCGAATATGGCGCGAAATGGATGACGGCGTGTATACGTTCTTCACCGTATTTGCAAGATGCTATAACGGCTACCTGCGTTTCATACCACGCGCATACCAATGCCACCATATAGCGTACAACAAACAGGCACCGACAGCGGCCAAGGCGATGATAGTCCTTGTCCCGAACCCATGCGACGTTTCATGCTCGATCTGCGGGGAACATCAGACAACACCGAGGTAGATGAGCGAAGGTTTACGGACCACAGATGCGAAAGGGGATAGTATAGGGATGGTTATGTGTGAGGCCAACGCCCAGCGTGCCGGAGCAGGTTTCGGTGTATGTGCGTGAGACAAAAGGAGATAGGATAGGATGGCGATGAGCACCGCAATCAGTATTGCCGCCCCGATCTGTGACGGACGTGCCTCAGCTTAGCTGGATCAGCGTCAAGAGGGTGTAAGGCTCACGCACTAGGATATGTTCGAGCTGCCTGTTCCGCGCGTTGTACTGCTCCCGCAGCGCATCGAGGTCTCGCTGAATGTTTGCAAGTCAGAAATCAGTTGTATAGTATGCTCATCAAACGCACCACTCGCTTCACATCCTCGGAATATACGGCGGCTTTGAGCTCTCGCTGGTGCTCCGTCTTCGCGGCCAATAATGTCTCCGCCGTCAAGGCTCGGGCGGCCCAATACTGCTCTGCGGGTGATGCCGGTCGCAAATATCCAGGAAGCGCCGGCTGCGTCTTCTCCATCGCATTATTTGGCGAGGCGGACGCCATGGCGAGCGTCATAGTCCTGCTGCGGTACTGGCTCTTCGCGGCCGTCATACTGGTCGGACCAGGTGTACTTGGCGGCGTAATCAACGCTGCGGCAGAGGAAGTCGACGAGGACGCCAGCGGTATCGATGAAGTAGGGAATGGGTGTACGCGGTCGGTCGAAGGCTCTGCATCTGCGCGCTCGAGGGTAGTGGTTGGATTCGAGGCACGAGGCGGTTTGACGGGGCTTCGAGACGCGCGCTTGCGCAGCTTCTTCATCATGCTGCTATTGCCTGCCTCGATTGGGAGGACAATGGACGATTGTGGTCTGATAGAGGAAGGTACATCGGATTGGAGCTCATCGCGGACTTGAAGGCGCGCAATGTCGGTTGCGGTGCGGTGCGTGGCAGCGCGCAAGGAACAGGGGTAGAAAACGCGCTCACGTGCGTTTATGAGGCCCGAGAGAAGAGCAAGATGCGTGCTTGCACCTCGGGCCGGCCATCAGAGGCTTGACAGCTCAGTGCCCGCTGATGCTATTCCCGTAGGGGGTTCAGAGTCTACTACAGCACGACGCATTGGTTCTGGCCCGTGTCTATTGTTTGCCTCGCTGAACAACAAGACTGTCTCGCCGAGAAGGCAACTTCTCGAACGGTACTGAATAGTACGAAAGTGATGTCTAGGCGCGCAACCTAGCTAACCTTGCCTTCTCCAACTCCTTCGCTCGCTTCCATATCTCAATCGAAAGCTCCTCTTCGTGTAATAGCAAACCCTCCAACCTACGTTTCTCGTAAGTATTAACCTACGGTTTGTTAAATTCGAATGAGGCGTACCTGGCAACCATGATGGTCCTCTTGAGGTCATCGGGCGAGACACTCTTGTCCGCCTTGCGTTCCTCGACGAAATCATCCTGCACGACCTGCGCCACGGCATCCTTAAGCTCAATGCTGCGCGTCTTCGCACCGGTGACCAGGTGGCGAAAAGCCTCTAGCTTCTCTTTGGGCGGTAGCTTGATCTCCGAAGCGGGACGATACAGGTCCGCATCCTTTTTCGTCGGTTGTAGTGGGATGGTCAGGTCCGTCTGAGCTTCAGTCAGTCTACTGGGCAGTGAAGCAGGTGATCATCGTCTCACCCTCACGAAGGCACTCTTCGTGCCTTCCGACACGACGATGAACGACAGGTCGACAGGGAACGAGAAATCGCTAAACGGGAATTGATACGCCAAAGTCTGCGCATTGATCGCCTCCTGCGCCGCCATGATATTTCGAACTCCACGCTCAAGCAGCTTGCCTTCACGCACACCGCCCTCCGTGATAAGAACCGTAGAGCCAGCAGGTAGTTGCAATGCACCGGCATGAAGATCCTCGGCTTCGCTGTGAGGAGAGAAAGGCGTTGTGTTGAGGTAGTCAAGAGTCAGTGGGAGATGTGCAAGTAAAGGGTGTAGATGTGATAGAATGTGTACAAGTGTCGGGATTGATGTTGAATCTGGCGCTGCGCCGAAACGTGAGAGGGTCAACGATGGAGGTAAGAGGCCACGCGTGCGCGATTGCCTACACTGGATGTCAACGAGTTGTTCGAGGCAACAGACGATGAATGGATCACGTACACTCGTGCAATGGAAGTCAATAACACCCACTCCGCTGCTTCACGGTCTCCGCCCAACGCCTCCTCCGCGATCCAGGCGATCAACTCGTCTCTCAGCATCGCATCGAATGACGGTGCTGTTTGATAAGGGGTTTCGTGTATATGCGGGCGCATGAAGAGAACGTGTAGCGTCGGTACAAGGACGTCACTAGCGGACTCCTCTTCCGACTCGGAGTGATATCTGCATTGCAGGATGAGCGATAGCCATAAGAAGCACGGGCTCCACCCACAGTTCTGAGTGCAAGATGCCTACAAAGTCGAGTACGTCGGCCGTTTTGGGTGCGTTGTTGCCGAAGGCGTCGTACATCTGTCGAACCGTTCAATGATGCGTTTTCCTTTGGCAGATGCGAGTCGTACCTTGATCTGCGCACCGACATGCGCCTGCTTCGGTAGGGGATACTTGTGGCCCTTCACGGCAGGAGAGTCACCGTCCGCATCTAAAGCAGACATTGGACCTCGTACACACGACATTTTGGTGAAGACATACTGCCGGATCCTCCGCCGTGTCTCGTTTCCTTATACCAATCACTCTCACCCGGTACACTAACAGCCCAAACAACCGTACAGTCTCGCAAATTGGAGTAGTCAATGTCCTTGCCATCTTCCTCCTCTGGATGTACGATTCCCCAGCCCGCGCAGTGTCCCGAATGCGTTTGCGCGAGGTACATCGCGGGTGAAGCCGATGTATCCTGTACCATTGCGCGAAAGCGCACAAGAGCACCCGGTTGAAAGCTCGAGGGAGGTTTGGAGACATCGAGTGCAGGTATCTGAAGATTGATGATTAGTCCCATATCAGCCCAGAATCCATGGGCGCACCTCTGCGAACGCCTCGGGCTTTGCGAATATTTCGCTAAAGTGCGTGCTCACGGCCTTGGGGAAATCAGAGAGGCTGGACCCCTCATTTTGGCGCGCATCGTATAGATCCTTCAAGACCTGAGTCGGAGATGCGAGTGACTCGACTAGTAGACTGGAGACCATGCTGGGTCGTGGTGGCCGATGGCGAGGTGCGCCGCGACGCGTCGACGGATGACAAGCGTGACAGGTCGCGACAGTCACCAATTCGTCGATACCCGCGTCCCTTGTTTCCTACCATCATGAAGCGCCATGCATCATGCGTCATGAAGCGTCGAACTATCCAACAAGACTCGTGCCTCATTGGGAACGCTGAGCTTATTGATTTGATAACTGGTGCTTCAAGGGCGAGCTTCGTTGCAGCCCTTCATGCCCTTTGACGACTCGGGCCCGAGCTGCGCGCCGCCATTGTGGTTCTCCATCATTGTATGTGTTCCCAGTTTCCTCGCCACGATATAAGACCCCGTCGAGTCTAAAGGACACGTATATCAATGGCTCCCTGTCCCTCTTCCCTTTTCACGGCGCTTTTCGGGCCACGACTGGTTCAACAACGTCATCCAATCATACATGAGCTTAACGTTGCCGACCTCAAGTGTTGCAGACTGGTTCGTCCTAGCATTATGGGGCTCGAAAATCATACATACTGACGCTATATAGGTG
>UWZB01000046.1:320249-370261 GCA_900536885.1 Peniophora sp. CBMAI 1063
TCTCAAGGGACGAGTTGACAAGGATCCCCGAATGCAGTACATGCACCTTCTGCGCACAGAGGGCATGGTAGACGGCTCTTCAGAATGCGACATGCCGCTTGCTGAACGGATCCATCTGATAAAGAGCCAGAAGAGAGCTTGGGAGACCCTCTCACCTGAATGTATTGTCCCACTTCGAAGTGACTGGAATGGCGCTTATCCCGTGCGTCTTCGCTCGCTTTTCTCTTCGGCGAGATACTCACCAGCGATGGAATGTAGATCCCACAGCCGTTCAGACATGGAGCCCATTTTATAGACTACAACCGGCTTGACCCGGAACGGCCAGGCTTTTCAAGCTACTTTGACCCGTATCAAGACGTTTTGTTCTTGATACAGGCACCGCCTTCCTTCTCGACACAATATGTCGTTTGTATATTCATCACTTCTCTGAAGTCCAACGGCCAGCGCATTCACCCGCTAGCCTCAAAAACCGTTCTTTGGGTTGACAGGTCGGAAATCTGCCGACCGAGACTGTCTGTCAGTGGTGAACATCTTGCCGCGCTTTTCACGGACGGCGAACGGTCGGTTGTGATATGGAATTGGAAGACCGGCCAAAAGATTGTTGTGCGTCGCCTCTTTCTTTCATGTGATTCATATCTAAGGCAAGCTCTAGCACATGGCAATCTCTGAGTGGGAGTCCAGGCAACCCGACCGCTTCAGCGACTTTGTCTTTTTGTCTAGCAACGCTTTCATGATGGTCGGCTATAGCTGTCTGCACCTATATACTCTACCACGTACGATGGATGTCGGACTTCTCGCCGATGTCACACTCCAACTACCACCGCATAATTGTATAGCAGGCCAGGCTGGGGACATCATACGGTGTTTCACGGCACCTTTCTGCGGTACCCTTCCTCCAGAGTACACTGCGTTTCGACTAGATCCGCGGGAGCGCATTCACGTGCTCGAGATCTCCATGAACGACGAAGAACTGGCCGCGTACATCGTCATCAATACCGCCCAGCTATTGCGCATTTTGAATGACGTCTCGATACATAATGCTAAACCTGGTCAAACTCACACCGATTGGGAATTATGGGGCCCAACTCGAACAACTATTATCGCACTGCCCTGGGAGATGCGGGCAATCATTGATAACATGTCCGTTCAAATCCCTAGACATCGCTTATACGCTGACCGATCCTTTGCGCGGCAGGTCCATACACGGTACCCGAATGGCTATGTCCTGGATGATTTGCAAAGACCCACCACAATACCGACATGCTATATACGACTTCTCTCAGAAACGCGATCCGGGACGTACCGGTGGCAAAGCTCACACTGCCGTCGGAACGGGATTGCGAATGAGCTACGAGTTCTACGCGAACGGCAAGGGAGAGATTGCTGATAAAGCACTTTGTGGTGCCGTCTTCAAGAGTAGTGTTTATAACACGATGCCATTCTCCGTCACCGAATTGAGGCCTACATACTTTCGAAAGTTTCGTCAGCTTATCCTTGGAAGAGACTATATCCTGGCGCTAGTCCCCTCCCTCGGTGTGAGTAGCTCAAGTTCATGTTCCCTCCGCGTGTGACCTGAATGTTGAAATTGCAGGAATCCAGAAAAGATGCGGAACAGTTTGACTTCGATCCTGATGAAGCATGGCAGGTTCTCGAGAGGGATATGACCATTGCCGGCTTTCCCCCAGGTACTGGTCGGCTTGTCTTCGAGGGCGATTCTCAGGACCCGGACCGTTACCCGTTTCAGAGCTGCTTCTTCCTATTCTAACTACGATACGACTTATTTTCGGTTGACGCAGAGACTGTGAAGTGACATGTCTCGTACGCTCCGACTACATAAGTAGACACTGAAGGAGAAACCCTCTGCATATCTTATCCTGCCCCGGTCTCGAAGTGGATATTGCCCTCATTTATCGGCGATCAAATTCCCGGTGATTCCTGATAGCAACATTGATCGCGCCGGCGCATCTTGTTCTCGGACCCCCACATGCGTTATTTCTACGTCGCCTAGAGACTTATGACAATATTCTGCCTTCTGAGCGTGTCTAGTGGACGGCGCATGGCGCCTCCTATGTACTAGCAAGAGTACAGCCATGATGGCTCACAAGCGACGATTGGTGTTCCATTGTTCCATCAATGCCTTCGTGCGATCTATCATCTATGTGCGCTTGAGCACTGAGCCTATGCCAGCGAGCACCTGCACCTGGGAGGTTGGTCCCCTCGAGTATGTCCGTTCCAACCCCGGTACCTCCCTGAAAAGTGCGGCACGCATCTTCCCGCCCAATAGCATAGCATAGCTGATCATCTCCCGCCCAGATGATGTGAAGACGCGGCGTTGCTGGATAGCATCAACCACCCTCACGATCGCTTTGGGGTATCCCTTCCCTTTTCGCAGACAGCCAGCGGATAGCTCCCGCACTTGATGGCCACGGGAGAAGACTATTCCGAGCACCCCAGTCACGCTTGTAGTACACTTTCCTCAGTGTCTTCGGTCGTGTACAGCCGGCGAGCGCACAACTCCAGCCGTCTGTCATCGGTTCATGCGGGCTTGCCTGATCATGTATGCTTCGATCTTTGACTAAGTTTGTTCGACGGACCTCAGAAGAGTTTGAACTCTCCCGTGCGAGCGGCTGTAGAGCGCTTCGGCAGAGGAACATAAAGAAGGCAGATCCTTCTTCGTCTTCCTGACAGTCGCCCCGTTGTTCTGCTCGAGCTCCCGCGAAGTTTTTGCGCGACATGTCTGGCTTAGCAGGACTGGGCAGTAACCCTTTGTCCAACCCTGCCTTTGCGCCACTCACGGCGGAGTGGCTGTTTGCCCTCGATAGCGCTGTCAACTTCCTTATGATCGAGGCGACCATGGGGGCTGTCGAGGTTGTCATGCTTCTCGCCTTGCTATTCTTCTCTAACGGCACGACACGACGCAAACCAATCTTCGTGCTCAACCTAATAGCTCTCCTTTTTGGTCTCACACAAGCCGTCAATAACTTGTATCTAGAGGTGTGTACCCACACGTAGATGTCCATCAGTTGACTGATCTACCTTGCCTCAGATCTTTGCACTCACAAACCCTACTGGGACAATTCATTCGGCTAATATCATCCTCAGCGCCGTTCTATCCGGGATTGTGCCCACATATGTCGACTGCGTTCTTCTCCTCCGGCTACACGCCGCGTTCCCGCCCTATATCATCGGGCGCGAGCGATATGCCCTCGTCATGGGGTTCCCCATCTTGATCAGCCTTGGACGTTTAGGCAACGCCTTCGTCTACATTGTGAAGTACGCCAACAACGTGTATGCTCTCGCCAATAGCAGTGTAGGCGGTATCGCAGGCGGAGCCGTGTTGATCAACTCTCGTCTGCCTTCGGTCAAGGTTGAATGGATATTGCAAATTGCGGCGGATCTGTATGTTGTCAACTGTATTAAATCCCTCAGTCACACACTTAACGCACTTGCAGCTACTCGTCGGCGTTGTTCCTCTCGTGTTTCCAAGGTGCCACCCTGCTACGCTCGAAGACTAGCTTCTCCAAGAAGCTGTACACGCTATTCTGGCTGTCCGTGTCAAATTTTGTCTTCCCGGTCCTACTAAGCATCGCCCAACTCGCGGTGTACCTTGCCTCGCCGCGCCTGTATAACACGTCGCTATACATTGAGCAAGTGAACAACCATTTCACCATCATCTGCGTCGTTTTTGCCACAGTATGGGCGTTTCAGGGATCCTGGGAGGAAGCTCGCAATTACTCCTCGCGAAACTTCCGTCAGTCAACGCAGGAACACTCCAGAAGTAGCGAAGATATTGAATCGGAGATGAGGTTCAGGATACGGGCTCAAGGGCCGCCAGCGCCTATGGCGAATATCCTGTGCGATAAGCCTCCGAATGTCGAACCCGATTCGAAGGTGTCGTCTGGCTCTCCAGCTTCCTCTCATATGGACGAGTCCAGATTGGGCGGTCGAGGCACTCCCCATCATCACGTAGACATCGAGGTGGGACGCCTGGACTTGCACGGCACAGTGCTCTCTCGAATGGAATAGGTCGTCTAGTACTGAAGATCGAGTAGCATGTACTCTTACGAATGCAATGCAATGTACGGATTAGCTCTGTGTCAGTATTACCTCCTTTAGATGCCTACAGGCACATTGACACGTCGAGAGACCTCTACGTCCGACTCCCGCAGACCGCATGTCGTCGCAGCCAATGCGCCTTCTCAACTTTAATAAGCGAGCGTCTCGTAGACTCTTTTGCTTCACCTATACGAGAACAACAGTGGGTGATGCGGTCAGCCGGAACCCTGCCGGAAAAGGTGAAGAATAGCGCACGCGAGTCACGCATGCTGTGGTTGTCCGACCGTGAGAATGTGCCTGCATGAGTGGCGCGACCTCGTCCCGTCGCGTTGCGCGTTCTACTTGTCCGACTACCACCACCCTCCACCCTCCACCCTCCATTCTCCTTGCCAGCCTGACATTTGCATGGCGCCTTCTACGCGCTCAAGGACTGGGGCTATCCCTTCAGGGTCTCGCAAACGTATGGCAGAGTCGGACGACGAGGCTCAACCTGACGCGTCCTTAGCACCGGCGTCTCAACCACGGACTGGTGAGTCGGACAGCGTCCAGCCAGCCCTTACTACCTCTCACTGTCTGAAAGGCGCCCGTAAACGCACGAAACGTACTCACGATGACGCTGAGGTGCAGGCTCCGAAGCCAGCCGCGCGCGCGCCTCCACAGAAGGTTCGCGGACTGCTCAAGGCGTTGCCCGCCATGCCGCTCGATGTCCTCGAGGAAATCTTCACTCTATGCGACCCAGCTACTCTCGTCAGCGTTGCGCGCACGACCAAGGCATTCTGTCGTTTACTTCAGTCTTCGGCGTTTGCGTATGTGTGGCGCGAGGCTTTCGCTGTTAACGCCGATATCCCGCCGGCTCCTGATGGGTGGTCTCTTGTGCAGTGGGCTAGCCTTCTTTTCGGCGAACGGTGCTGCCAAGTGAGCCATGACTTCCTTGTACTATGCTAATAGCTGATACAATCTCAGTCTTGTCTTATAACGAAGGTCGACACTATATCATTCGGTATACTGAAGAGGTTATGCGAGCGATGCATACGGGCTAAGTGAGATCTCGGCAACTACTATCATCCGGTCTCAGGCATCATATCTGACCAACCTTCGATAGCTTGACGGAGTGCACCGAGAGTAAGATGGTCCACAACCTGAAGTCGTGGTCCTTGTCACTGTACATCCCGACGGCAACCATCCGAGAACTCGTACAGACGCGCTTCAGGGGTGCATATAGTGAGGCAGAAGTCCATTCTCTCCATCGATAGGTTCTGACGATGTACGAGCCAATGAATACGTCTTTGCGTATCAATCAGACCTGGACACACTCGTTGCTGGTTTACAGGCTGCGATCGAGTCCGGTGATCAAGATGGGCGAGAGTATCTTCCCGAGCAACGTAAGCTTGTTGAAGACCGAAGAAACGTGAGCCCGGCCTAAGTGTTCATGTTCTAGGTTTGCTATGGGATTCTGACAGACGTCCACAGCATGCATCGCACGCCGAGAAGTGGTACAGAGCCAAGATCGAGCGGGAAGCCAAACAAATAGAAGATGCAAAGAAGGCCCGCAAGCGGGAACTCAAAGATGCTAAGGAGGAACGGCGTGATGAGTATGTAACTCCCGCCATCACCATATTCTCTGCTGATATCGCTTCGTAGAATCATGCGCAGGATTAGAGAAGCTGGGTACGATACGCGCAAGGACATCACCGGCGTTCTGAAGCTCAAAGGTATCCACGTGGCGCAGCCGTTGACCGAAGATGGTCAGTCCATCTCGCCTTTAGTGTGTAGTCCTGCTAATAGTTCGAGAAGATTGGAAGCAACTGTGGCCGTCCATTGAACCTCTCGTGAAAGCCAGCAAAGCAAAGCGACTGGCTGAACGCGCCGAATCCCGTCTGAAGGACCGTATCACTTCTGCAGAGATTCGTCTCTGGGGCCACTGGACAAAGTTGGAGATGACCCAACGTGAACGCGCTTTCTGGCCGAGCATGGAGCGTATGCCCCATTTTGAACCCATGGCTAGCTTTCTCAAGCTTGACGTCGAGCAAACCCCATACGGTCGCCAGCCGGATGACTGGTACGATCGGCTGGAAGAACTTTTTGGCCCCACCGTGGACACTATCCGCCGCACAATACGCGAGCTCGACCTTGACCTTGCTCGTAAGATCGCATTCCCGCGCGTCAGCTCTCAGAACGACGATACTGAACGTCTGATCCAACTGGCGACGTCCGTTTTTACGGTGGGAAAGTCCAAGTCTAGTGCGCCGAACGACGTGTACGTGTACTTCGGGCGCGAAGTCCTGCTGGCCGCACGCGACCATGTCACTTGGCTGGAAGACCACCCCTTTAGCGATCCGCTTCCAGCGACATTCAGCGAGGCCGGTTCTGCTGTTGTGCGTCGTATCCTCGAGATATGTAAGCTCAAGCTCTCCACGACGATCCTCGAACTCGATAACCACGATGCGCACTTTATCTGCACAACCTGCGATCCCAAGGTGGAGACACCCAATGGAAGCCCGTGGGGTAAGCAGCTCCCATGTAGACGCGTCCTTTCCTGGAGAACTGCAGTGAGTGTTGCCACTTTCGGTTCTGAGATTCGCGTTGTCTCATGGCACTCTCTTTACGCAGGTTGAGCATGCATGCCATACCCACGGCGACGCTGGACCAAACTCATTCGATCTGCGGTTCCTGGACAAGGATGAACGTACTCTTTTGGGTGCGAAGTCATACAAGAAGATCGCGCGCTACTGTGACCACAACATCAAGCATGTAGTGCCAAACTGCTTCAGATGTAATCACTGCGATGATGACACTAATGAAATACCGCGAAACCGCCAGACGGCGAAGCACGGAGACGGGCTCCTGACGCTCAGGGAAGTGCTCAAGCACCTCCAGAATAAGTGAGCCCACCACGCCCGTCTACAGTTCAAGCGCTGATATTCTTCTGTACCTAGACATAACATCACAGTCGGAGCTGCGAAAGAGAACGCCGACTACTGGTATCATCCGCGACTTCGAAGGGGTCTGTTGAAGAGCACGACGACGGAGTTCCGCCTCATTGTTTGAGTTATGCTTGATCTGTACTGGCTGTATATGTAAGGATAATAATGTCCAATCTTTAATGAGATGTACATGAGTCAAGGAACGCCTGCAAGTAGTGACCGACTATGCATTGTTTTCAGACTGACTAGTATACGACGGTGTGTCGAAGCTATGCGTCGGACACGAGAGTACTGGCGGACATACGTCCGCCGTTTACCAAGGGGCCTTAATGGACATTGGAAAAGCACGGACATACGTCCGTATGAGTACATCCGCTCTTTCGTTTGAAGGGAGGAGTATAGGCGGGGATGGGAGTGCCGAGAGGCAGGAACGGAAGTTAGAGGTCCGCCGGACGTCTATCGGAAGTTCGAGGGGGTGACTCCTATTGACGTTTGAGCGGCAACGCGCATTCAGAAGGAGATAGAGCACGAAGGGGCAAGTGCTGCGCTGTACCAGAAGGAAGGTTAGGCGAAAAAAGAGCCTGCGTTGCCCACATGCATCTTGACGCTCAAGCTCGGAAAGCTGATGCATGCGCAGGGCGCACAATGGCCAAGGTAGATTGGGACCATTGATATCGAGGACACATATTATAGAAATAGAGGCTCACTGTAGGATGAATAACTCGAAGTACGCGTCTGCTATGAACTGATGCCCGCGACGTCGACGCTGAGTGCTGAGCACCCAGCGCGGCGGGACCCAATGATGCGGCGCTGATATGGACATGCGCGTCCCGCTCCGGGGTAAGTAACAGTTCCGCGATCTCTCGGCTGCACCGCGAACTAAGAGAAAGGCTCTCGCGTCACAAAGCATGTCAGAGAGAACCGAGTTAGACGAAGGCCAGTGCGAAGACCAGGAAAGCCACGCTATGGAGCGATTCAGCGTGAGCCTGCCTGCCGAGGATCGCGACTGTGCGGCGTGTGCGAGCGCAGTGCCGATTGCACTCTTCAGTTTCCTTGTGCTGGGGACGTTCTATCTAAAGCGCGATCGTACTAGAGCAACCCGCAGACAGTTTCTATACGGTGCAGACCTGTCGAGCCGTATCTCCGCGTCAGCCAATGTAGCGGATGGTGAACGCATTTGGTGCATGCGTGCACGCTGCCGAGACCCACAAATGCCTCCGGCAGATGCCCCCGACGGGAACATTTCGCCTTCGCGCATGGCACCGTGGGGGTTGACATCCGTGTACGAGTGTCAGGCAAGCTCCGTCCCAGAACGGCTTGCCATCCGGCGGAAGCGCTCCCTCTCAACAAATACAAGAAAGTAAGAGAGTACACATTGGAGCGAACGTGGCTTGATCGCACACCATACAGTGGTAGAGCACAGATCTTATCTCTATGTAGAGCCGATACGATGCCACTGTGCCTACCGCCGGCACAGCTGCAGGCTAGGGATCGGGCATGCCGCGGGCCGCGTTGGTTGTGATTGAATGTGGCCTGTGGGCGCAAGTCCACCGATGTGGCCGAAACTTTCCCGGGTCTGCGGGGGGGATCAATCCATGCGAGAAGTTGCGGAAAATATTTCGGACGGCCTGTTCAAATATTGTGTAGACGTCTCTGGTACGGTCGAAGGACTGGTCCAGTCAGAGATAGCCAGTTATACCGGGAACGGAACCGTGTGGACAATTCAATAGTGATGGTTGACTCGAAGCCGAGAGCGCGACGCGTCTTGATGCGGGGGCCGTAACGCAAGCATGATTTGTCGAAGGAATCATATCCGTTTGCCTGTGCCTGCGGAAAGTACATATAGTCTCAGGCCGAACAATCTTTCCCTCGTCTGCTTCAGTTCCGCATTTCCTGACAACTCTCGGTCTTCCGTACTCTCTTGACCAGAGCCACCATGTCCTCGGACGGGCACCTAGAGGAGAAACGCTCCCGGCCATCGACCGCCGCGACCACGGCGGCGGCCCCAGAGAAGGAGAAGGGCGACGAGAGCCCGAGCCCTACGCCCGCTCCTGCACCGGAGAAGAAGGGTTTCTTTGGCCGCAAGAAAAAGCAGCCTGTGGTCGAGGAGGAAAAGCCGGACGCCATCGCGATCGCGGCTGGTAAGGCGGACAAGGTCCCGCCAGTAGGCTTCACCCAGCTTTTCCGGTTCGTATAATCCGTTTGTTCACAGGCGCTTGCTCTGCTTACTCATATCCATAGCTTCTCTACCAAGTTTGAGCTTATGCTCGACGCAATCGGTATCGTGGCCGCTATCGCAGCTGGCGCGGCTCAGGTATGTCTTGTGGCGCTGAATCGGGTTCTCTTCGGCTCACGCAGTATTCAGCCCCTTATGTCCCTTCTCTTCGGCAACTTGACGAACCAGTTCGTCCAATTCGGTGCCGCCGTCAATCAACTTCAGGGGGACCCGACAAACACCACGCTTCAACAGTCGGTTGAAACTGCAGCTTCTCACTTCCGTCACGAGTCAGCCAATGATGCGCTGTATCTGGTCTGCATCGGTGAATCATATTCTTTATTAGAATTTTGTGACACAAGACTGACGAGCGTTTCAGGTATCGGCATGTTCGTTTGCACCTACGTCTACATGCTTACTTGGGTCTACACTGCGGAGGTCACGGCGAAGCGCATTCGCGAGCGTTATCTCCAGGCTACTCTTCGCCAGAACATCGCGTACTTCGACAAGGTCGGCGCCGGAGAGGTTGCTACTCGCATTCAGACGGATACGCACTTGATTCAGCAGGGTATCTCTGAAAAGGTTGCCCTCGTCGCCAATTTCCTTGCTGCTTTCGTCACCGGTTTCGTCCTGGCCTACATCCGTAACGCACGTCTCGCCGGTGCTCTCACGTGTATCCTGCCCTGCATTGGCATCACCGGCGCTATCATGAACAAGAGGGTCTCTACCTACATGCAGTAAGTCTCAGAACTCTTCACACGTCTTGGACTGCATCTAATAATCTCTCTAGGCAGTCTTTGGCGCACGTTGCCGACGGTGGTTCCTTCGCAGAGGAGGTAATCTCGACGGTCCGCACTGCCCAGGCGTTTGGCACGCAGAGGACGCTCGGCAAGCTGTACGACATTTCCGTCGCCAAGGCTTTCACTGTCGATAACAAGGCTGCTATGTGGCACGGTGGAGGTCTTGCCGTGTTTTTCTTCGTAATCTACTCGGCCTACGCTCT
This sequence comes from Peniophora sp. CBMAI 1063, assembly GCA_900536885.1. Taxonomy (NCBI): domain Eukaryota; kingdom Fungi; phylum Basidiomycota; class Agaricomycetes; order Russulales; family Peniophoraceae; genus Peniophora; species Peniophora sp. CBMAI 1063. Next base: position 330,448 of record UWZB01000046.1, read on the forward strand.
GGCTTTCGATTACGGTACCACTCTCATCAACCAGGGCCGCGCCAACGCTGGCGAGGTTATCAACGTATGTTCTTGTCATTGTAGAGTGTTTATACCCATAATCTGACCTTCACCCTAGGTCTTCCTCGCCATCCTCATCGGTTCGTTCTCTTTGGCGCTCATGGCTCCCGAGATGCAGGGTAAGCATTCTGACTCATCTGTTATACCTAATAGCGCACTGACCGTGACAATAGCCATCACGCACGGTCGTGGTGCCGCCGCCAAGCTCTACGCTACTATCGACCGCGTTCCTGAGATCGACTCATTTAGCGAGGAAGGTCTCAAGCCCGACTCTGTCGTTGGCGAGATCGAGCTCTGTGGCGTCGACTTCGCGTATCCCGCGCGTCCAGATGTTCAGATCGTCAAGGATCTTAACCTGAAGTTCACCGCAGGCAAGACTGCCGCCCTCGTTGGTGCTTCCGGTTCCGGCAAGTCCACGGTCATCTCCTTGGTAGAGCGCTTCTACGACCCTCTTGGTGGCTCCGTGAAGCTCGATGGTCGCGACCTCCGCGAATTGAACGTACGCTGGCTTCGCGGACAGATCGGCCTCGTCTCCCAGGAGCCGACGCTTTTCGCTACTACCATTGGTGGTAACATTATGCACGGTCTCATCAACACGCCCTATGAGAACGCCACTGTGGACGAGAAGATGAAGCTCGTCAAGGAGGCGGCCATCAAGGCGAACGCGGATGGTTTCATTTCCAAGCTCCCTCTGGGTTATGACACTATGGTCGGCGAGCGCGGTTTCCTCTTGTCCGGTGGTCAGAAGCAGCGCATCGCCATCGCTCGCGCCATCGTGTCGGACCCGCGCATCTTGCTCCTCGACGAGGCCACCTCCGCTCTCGATACGCAGTCCGAGGGTGTCGTCCAGCATGCGCTCGACAAGGCTGCCGCCGGACGTACTACGATTACCATTGCCCACCGCCTCTCGACCATTAAGGACGCCGACTGCATCTACGTCATGGGCGGTGGTGTCGTTCTCGAGGCCGGTCGTCACGAAGAGCTCCTACGCAACGAGGAAGGTCCGTACGCGCGTCTCGTCCAGGCTCAGCGCCTGCGCGAGGTCAAGGAGGCAGAGGCTGTTGAGGTTGGCGAGGACGAGAGCTCCGTGGAGGCCGAAGCCGTCGACGGCGAGAAGGACTACGAGAAGGCCGCTCAGGACGAGATCCCGCTTGGACGCCAAAACAGCAAGCAGTCGCTCGCGTCGGAAATCATCAAGCAACGTCAAGCTGCTGGCTCCCGCTCGGAGAAGAACTACAGCCTTTACTACCTCTTCAAGCGCATGGGCAAGATCAACTCCCATCGCTGGAGGCAATACCTCCTCGGCGCGTTCTTCGCCATTTGTACTGGTGCGGTCTACCCGGCGTTCGGTATTGTCTTCTCTCAGGCCATCAACGCGTTCGGTCTCACCGACCCGAATGAGCGTCGCCACCAGGGTGACCTCAACTCGCTCTGGTTCTTCATCATCTCGATCATTTCGGCCTTCACGATTGGCTTCCAGAACTACTTCTTCGCCTCTTCCGCTGCGTCGCTCACGGAGCGCCTCCGCTCGCTCTCCTTCAGGGCTGTCCTCCGCCAGGACATCGAGTACTTCGATCGCGACGAGAACAACACCGGTGCACTTGTGTCCAACCTTTCTGATGGCCCGCAGAAGGTCAACGGTCTCGCTGGTGTCACGCTCGGTGCCATCGTCCAGTCCATCTCCACGCTCATCCTCGGTGTTATACTCGGTCTCATCTTCATCTGGAAGATCGGTCTCGTCGGTCTTGCGTGCATCCCGCTCCTCATGTCTACCGGCTACATCCGTCTGCGCGTCGTTGTCCTCAAGGACCAGCACAACAAGAAGGCCCACGAGGAGAGTGCACAGCTCGCTTGCGAGGCAGCCGGTGCCATTCGTACGGTCGCGTCGCTCACGCGTGAGCAGGACTGCCTTCGTCTGTACTCCGAGTCACTCGAGGCCCCGCTCAAGGAGAGCAACCGCACGGGTATCTGGTCGAACGCGCTCTACGCTTTGTCGCAGTCGTTCACGTTCTTCGTCATCGCCTTGGTCTTCTGGTACGGTGCTCGCCTCGTCTCTTTCGGCGAGTTCACTAGCCGTGACTTCTTCGTTGGTAAGCTCACTGGTTTGCGCGTTACAGTATCGTGACTGATCAAATTCTCAGGTCTCATGTCCACTGTCTTCGGTGCTATCCAGGCCGGCAACGTCTTCTCGTTCGTCCCCGACATGTCGTCCGCGCAGGGCGCCGCTTCGGACATCGTCCGCCTCATGGACATCGTGCCTGAGGTTGACGCTGAGAGCACGGAGGGCAAGGTCCCGCAAAACGTTCAGGGCCACATCCGCGTTGAGGATGTCCACTTCCGTTACCCGACTCGCCCTGGTGTTCGTGTCCTCCGCGGTCTCAACCTTGACATCCGCCCCGGCACCTACGTCGCTCTTGTTGGCGCTTCCGGTTGCGGGAAGTCGACGGTGATTCAGCTCGTCGAGCGGTTCTACGACCCGCTTCACGGACAAGTGACGCTCGACGGTCAGGCCATCAATGAGTTCAACGTCCAGGAGTACCGCAAGAACATCGCACTCGTCTCGCAAGAGCCCACGCTCTATTCCGGCACCATCCGCTTCAACATCCTGCTCGGCGCGGCGAAGCCGCAAGAGGATGTTACCCAGGAGGAGATCGTACAGGCCTGCCGCAATGCGAACATCCTTGAGTTCATTGAGAGCCTGCCCCAGGGCTTCGATACCGAGGTTGGCGGTAAGGGCTCGCAGCTCTCCGGTGGTCAGAAGCAACGTATCGCCATTGCTCGCGCACTCCTCCGCAACCCTAAGGTGTTGTTGCTCGACGAGGCGACGTCCGCGCTCGACTCCAACTCGGAGAAGGTTGTGCAGACTGCGCTCGACCAGGCCGCCAAGGGACGTACGACCATCGCCATCGCTCACCGTTTGTCGACGATTCAGAACGCAGACTGCATGTACGTTCAACTTATCGCCTGTTCTTTGTCTTCCTGTATACTGACCATATCCATAGTTACTTCATCAAGGAGGGCCAGGTCGCGGAACAGGGCACGCACGACGAGCTCATCAGCCGCAAGGGCGACTACTACGAGTACGTGCAGCTTCAAGCACTCTCGAAGGCCACATAGAAGGTCCTGTACTCGCACTCGCCCTCTTCCCATGCATCCTGCTTTCGCTCGTCGCTTTGCATCGCATAGATACCATACGCATATTTCATACATCATTATTCCCTTTGGCACGTAATTCCCCGGATCCCACTCCCGCTTCTGCTTTTCGTCTGCGTCTGCTTTTCGCAATGCCCATTACGGCGTGTTCACGATGTATAATGCCCCCTTCTCGCGGACTCCTACTACAGATGACCTCTCCGCTTTCTGCCACGTATAAACTGTGCTCCGGCTCGCCTCCGAACACTCGCTATTCACTTCATCGACGCTCGGCCTTTCGGCGTCGTGGTGTATGTAGTTACTCTTCATAGGGATTACTATACTCATCATCAATCACATCGGTCCGCTTGCACACATCCACACTTTCCTTTGTCAGATCTCTCTCTCTCCCGCCCACCTCGGCACACCTCTCTTTTTCCTTGGTCTTAGCTTAGCCTTGTCGTTTCTCTGCTCATGTACGGGCAATGGTATAATGGAAATCATCAGAATTTGGTATTTACACCGTGTGCGATGTTTGGGCGCCTATTTTGACCGGTTCGCGCGGCTGTACGCTCTGCGCAGAGGCTGATTCGTCCTGAACAACCATGTCAGCTCGTATCGCCATACACTATGCGCCATCGTCGCCATTTTCTGTCATGCGCTTGTATACCGCTTAGACTCAATATGAAGGAGAAGTATCCGTTGGCCAACCGGATACATCCCGCGAGCCGCTCGATCACCGGTCTATATTGCCTGATCCCTTCCCCCTCGCAACACGACATGGAGGTCTGGAGTATATAGCCACTGGTGCAACTCGGACTGCTCGCCGCATTCGAGAATTGGGTTGCTCTTTGATCTTCATGAAGACTGGGTTCATCGCCCTCCCGGCCGTTCTTGCGCCTTTGGTAGCAGCTCAAGCGGCCTCCATAGCGTATGTCCACTCCTCTTAGTGCTCGAAATCTTGCAACTGACATCTAGACTGACAGGGCGGGACAGACAGCGCATGTACGGTCCGAGATCAGTGCGTGTATAGACATGTTGTGCTTTGCCAGGCGCTTAACAATATTCTCAGATTCCACTCTTTGCATGGGCACCGTCGACGCAGCAGCATCGAGTGCATCACTCTCGCTATCTACCTGTGGCGACGGCAATCCGACGGATCTCACCGCTCTCACTGTGACAAAGGGTAGCGGCGCGAGCTCACAGCTCTTGTTGTCGGGATCAAGCCAGCTGTGCGTTACAAGTCAGAACGCCAGTCCCTCCTCGGATGTCACTGTAGTCGCCTGCGCGGACGATTCTTCACAGCTCTGGACCATCAACTCGAATGGGACCGTGTCAAGTAGCGGGAATTGCTTGACAGTAGGAAAGGCCGCACTGGGTGCACCCGTACGTACCCTTCCCGCAGAGATATATGACTACTGATCATCGCTACAGGTTACCTTCACTGGGTGCAGCACATCCTTGGAGCGGCAACAGGTCTTCAATGTCACTGCCGCCGACGGCTCGTCGTCTTCCGCTTCATTTTCTTCTTCGTCATCTTCCTTCACTACTACCAGTACTTCGCCAACAGCCACGGCTCCCTTTGCTTCGGCAACCTCTTCAAGCGGTGCCGAAGCGCTTGTCAGTCGGCATCATGACCTCGCGGCCGCCATCCTCACATTGTTGTCCTTGCACAGACTCTGGTAGCCCCCACATATGACTGTAATTGCTCTGCTCCCCCCATATACCCATATGCCTTCAGAATGATACGACGTGTTCATCACTCTCGTAGGGTCATCTAGTCAAAGTATGGCATTGGGCAGCGCAGTTATTACAGGGAGATATTACAATGAGTATACAGAGCAAAAAGAGCAAACAGCGACAGCGAAGTCGTTGAAAGAATGAAGAATGAGATAGACATCAAAGCATAGGTGATCATGAAACGGTCGTAGAGCGTGAGTGCGGCTGCAGGTTGAGTTAAGCCGTGACACCGGCCTCGGCCTCCTTCGTCATGCGAGCGTTGGTGGAGGGCTGGTAGCCGTTGAGGGCGACGTCATGGTGAGCCCACAGGAAGTAGGTGACGAAGCCAGAGAAGACTGAACAGGACCATGAGCTTGGTGAACCCAAGGGACTGTGCAACCTTCGACTTACTGAGGACATCGAGAACACCGTACCAGATCATCTCGCCGACGACACCGATTTCGTTGCCGCCCTCGCAGAGACCCCAACCGAGAGGGTAGAGGAGAGCGAGGAAGCTGAGGAGACCAGCAGAACCGCGATACGCGCCAATGGTACGACCAGTGGGGCTGGGGAAGGCAATGCGGCTGGGCGCAGCCCACATGTGGCCGCTGAGCAAGTCAAGTGTCAGTACAAGCGCAGCAAGGAAAGTTCATAACACTACACTCACATGACGTAAAAGAGCGAGAACACGCCCATCACGAAGTATCCCCACTGAGAGAAGGCGTAAGTCCCATCGTATGAGTAATCGACCAACTCTAACGAACCTTGTACGAAGTGCGAACAAGAGCACCGACGAGACCGCAGACAACGGTCACGACAGTCATGAAGAGTGCAGTAAACACGCTGCCCAAGGGGAAGCCGGTGCCGACGTAGACCATGAGGAGCAGGGCAGGCGCATTGATGAACCACATAATGTAGCGCACATACTGTTCTCGGCTTTAGTATATGATCCTCGGTCCCAAGGACTCTGACTAAGACTTACCCAGATCGCGCGCGTCGCACCAGGACCCTCGCCGTGGAACTCAGGAGCGATGGGAGTAGAGCCCAAGTTCGAAGCCATGGAGAAGTACGCAACGGATGCGGTCGTAAGGATGATGATGGCGAGTTGGTGGAGGAGGTAGTTGTTCACCCTCTGTTGACGCGCGTCAACACCGCACATAGCAGGTAAAAGGTGGCCCATAGCTTACCTTGAAGTTGAACAGGACGACAAGAATATCCGTGAGCAGGAGGACAGCAAACGCTGCCCACAGCCAGTCTGTTGAGCCATTGGTTTGGGCGATGACCGCAGTGCTAGGGTTGGTTTGGATGGAGTCGAGGATACTGCCAAAGGTCATGGTTGTGGTCGTGAAGGGCGTTCAAAGGACTACGCGGCAAACAAATGCGTTAGAACTTGGGGTTCCAGTGAGCCCATGACTAGGGCCTTATATACTTATCCCAAAGAAGTCGTCAAAGTTCTACGCGAGGCTAGGACGCACTTTCCGAAAGCCGCCGTCCTTCGCCGAGTGGGCATCGACCCACCGCCGAAGAGGCAAGCGCCCTACCGGGACGGTCGCGCCCATGAGCAGGACGTAAGCTACCCACCCTCAACCGCATTATTCATGACGCACGAAGCGCGTAAAGGTAAGCGGCCGGCGCTAAGTTGTGAACAAGGCAGGCGCTTTGCGCCCCGACTCTCCGCCTCTCCGTCCGGTCAACGTCGGACACGCACGCGGGGTCTCCTTGAGCCGGAGTGGCAAGGACTGCCCAGTACTCGGGAGAGTGAGCCTCGTATACGAGAGACCTCGTACTCCGCACGTACAGCAGACCTCATCCTAGGCTGTATGTGGAAGGAACCATAGTCGTATGTACACGAGATGGCCTCATGTAAGGAATATGAATCCCGAGAATCGCCGCGGTGCGAATGACCATCAGAGTTGCGCTGTGCGTCTCGAGACTCGAGATATCATTGAATCAACGAGTTGGTCCGGCTAGAAGCTAGTCGGCGTCAGACCACGACGTAGAACTGAACAAGAATTTGTGAGTGTAGGCCGCCGAGAATGCAGCAGTAGGCCGCCCACCGGGTGATTGAGCTTACGGAGCCGAAGCCGACTAGCTAGCGTATTCCTGCACATAAGCTGACAAATAGAAGCTCGTCGGAAGACATTGCGCATAGTTGTTAGAGGGGTGGAATGACCGAGAAGGGGATCGAGAAGTGAAGTCGAGAGCAGTCCATAAAGCGACTCGATGCGTCATCTTGCGCGCGAAGCATTGAGTTCGGACCACTTTCTACTTCGGGAGAGGCATCTCTGCCGTCAGGCGTATACCGCTAGAGCCACAGATGACCCTCGGAGTCGACATGTGCAGAAGTCATGAGAGGTGTGCTTCTCGTTCGTCGGAGTGCGAGCAGCGCTCCGAGTTTACGCGCCCAACGTGCGTTGACCCGTGGCACGTTCGGGGACAAGTATCGCTTATGCAGACTGCATAGAGGGGCGTGTATTGTCTTCGAGCAGCTAGCACCGCGCAGGTGTAGTATGGAAGTCGAGTGCCGGCGTAGGACAGTGGGCGCTCCGGACGAGCCTGATGAGTCCTCGCTCGCTGTCTACTACGCGACGACCGGCAAGTTCCGTACTCACCCAAAGACTCGCCCAGCATTGGCCCAGCAAGACATCATGCATCATCCACCATCAACAGACCAGATAACCGAGTCTCGAGGCGTTGAGTGTCACATCTTTGTCAAGAAAGAGCGGTCGGTGGCGTGGTTGGACGTTGTGGCGCGGGACGTCGATCAGGATGAAGTGAACTTATCCGCGAACGGCCATCTTGCACGCGCCTTGGCGCTCACTCAATCAAGCATACTATCTGAGCTTTACTCGATCGTCTAGACCACCTCGCTATGTCTACTTCCACGAAAGCTCTACTGGAAGCATCGGAGCCAATCGCTCAGGGTGCTGAAGCAGCACGTACCATCCATCCAACGTCCTAAAACAGGCCTTCACGCACGTTCTCAGAAAGTCTTCAAGGGATCCTTACACGCCTCCGGAAGCTCAGAAGGCGTACCGATTCTTCTGAAGCAGCGGTTTGCTAAGCAATATCGTCATCCGACACTCGATGCAGGACTCACTAAAGCTCGAGTCGCTGGCGAAGCGCGCGCTTTACTCAAGTGCTTACGGTGTGTGATATCTCCATCCCTATACCTTGGATGCAACACGATATTGATTGACGAAAGGATAGATCTGGCGTGAACGTGCCTGGTATACGATTGGTAGATGCGCCAGCTGGGGTTCTGGGTATCGAATGGATCGACGGACGGAGCGTGCGATTCTTGCTTGGATCTGGTGATGAAGGTGTGGAGGAAGAGTATGAGGAAGGTGATGAAGAAGTAGAAGATGCACCTCTCGATGAGGAGGATCCTCTGAAAGAGTACGGCGTCGCGCAAGGTATGTGTTTGAGCTACATATATGAGTAGGGAACGAGATGAAGACGGACAGACGATGTCATGCAGATGATCGGTACGGAAATTGCCAAAATGCACCAGGCGGACATCGTCCATGGTGACCTCACAACTTCGAATATGATGTTACGTCGACCCTCGGCCACACCTTCAGGAGCAAGCTCACTGGTACCTCTTCTAACCAGTCATCCGCTCCTGCTGTACGCTGACATCACCCTGTAGTTCATCATTGACTTTGGTCTTGCATACACCTCTACCCTTGCGGAAGATAAAGCTGTTGATCTCTACGTCCTTGAGCGCGCATTCTCGTCGACACATCCAGACTCCGCACCCCTGTTTGCTCGCGTTCTGCAGGCGTATGAGCAACATCTCGGCAAGGGCTGGCCTGCGGTGAAGAAGAAGCTTGATGAAGGTATGTGGCACAGTCGCCGTTGCTGTTTCATCAACTCACTGCTGTACACCTCAGTTCGTCTGCGTGGGCGTAAACGTAGCATGGTCGGATAGATGTACATCATATAAACAACAACTGTAGCATATACAAATGGCAAGGCCTACGTATCCGTCGAATCTCGGCGAAGACGATCTCCGTTGTGGACCGGCTGCGTGATAAGCTCTGCCGAAGTTGCCGAGGCGACAACGGTTTGATGCGCTGATGGCGTGCATTGTCGGGAAGATGTCACGATCTTCCCCTTTCCATCTTCGTCGATGTCTTCCACTTAGCGGAATATACCGGTGTACAACATCTCGCAAGCCCCTCATAGACACACACGAGCAGTCGGCCCACCGAGTCCTGCAAGAGGAGATGTCGTTCCGTCGAAAGAGCGGAAGCAAGACCATCGATCGTTGAAGCGGCCCCTGCGCACCTGGCCGCGTGTCACGATGCAAGCCAGCGATAGGCGTGGCGGCTATTTAAAATTTCTCACCTCATCATGGCGATGTAACAAGCAAGAGAGGCCACTTTTTTGCTCCTTGTCGACGAACCACTCGTTACGCCGGGCGTGCTCCCTTCTACCTCACGCCGTTGAACTCGAGGCCCTCCGCGCACGCATCTCGCGTTTTTCTACCATAGAAAACCTCTTTTCCTGCCGATCTGGACCGGAGACGCACTCTTTAGCCCGCGCGTTGCTTGGGGGTTGCTAGTTCGTTGTCTGAGCGTAATCGACTGCTGGGAGTCGGTATTCTGCTTTATGGAGGTCGTAGATCCCAGACCGATGGCGTGGCACCCGTCCGAGCACTCTACTTCGTCTAAACCTGGTGAAAGCTCAAACGGAACTCCAGTCTTGCGTTCGGCTGCTTCGGATGCGCGATTCTGCCTACGTAGCACCTGTGGGCATGTCAAGCTTCCTCCGACCTCTCAATGGGCGTATCCGCTATGCCCACCTTGCCTCGAGACAACGCGTCTCAGGGAAGCTAGCGCTAAGGCAGCACACTCCCCGAACCAGACGAGGCGAGGGTCGACGACTGGCAGCGTGCCCGGCCAGCCCAGCCCTACTACAAGACCGATGGCGCCACCTCCTCCGCCAAACGTGAGTTTACAAGTACTTCTTTTGACTGGATAGCAACTCACGTGTTGCCAAGATCATTGTCGTCCCATGTCACTTCTGCCCTACTCGCGTAGCAGTACCGCCAGGACAGCCTCCAGGCGCGCCTTTACTCTGCAAGCCGTGCTTCGAGCGTGCGATACGGGACAAGCAGAAGCAAACGCCCCCACTTCCAGGGTCCGCACCACCGCAGAGTATGGCACATCGACCAGGCCCACGACCGCCTCCTCTGCCACGCCAAGTCTCTTTGAGCAATCAGGCCAACATACGAATAGCACATAGCCTCTCTCCTGTTACGCCTACATTTGCCAAACGACCTTCCATGGCAATACCACAACACCCTATACCATCAAGCCGTATGCTAACTTCAGCAACCGTGAGTCGGTAGCTAGTAAACATGACAAGTATACTGATGAACTCTAGCCACCCTCGGCATCGCCTCGACTACATCATACGAACTCAGGCGGACCGATCGCACTCCCTGCCACTCCCCCATTCTTGCCCGTGGCTACTCCGTCTCCTGCCAGTTTACCTGCCGCTACAACAGTAGACGACGACTCAGACTCGGATGACCTCCAGTTGCTATATCCCGAGGTACGATAGATTGCATCGATGAAGTATACACGTTGCTGACTCCACCCATGTCTAGTCAGACGATGAGTCGACGTCTGGCGATCCAGCGCCAGCCTCGGAAGCTACGACAATCGTTAGCACTGAGAAGACCCCAGCAAGCAGCACCGATACTCCGGCACCCTCAAGCACGCCAGCCATCCCTCAGCTATGGACGGACGAACTCTCTGAATTATCATCATTGTCAGATCCCGATAGCAGCGCCGACGAAAGCGAATCTGCAGATGAACCGCTGGTGAGTCTGCATGTCACAGATCGCGACGTAGGCTGATAACTTGCGCAGATGATATCCATCAAGCGGCGTAGAGTCTCGTCTAGTGGCCTCAAGATTCGCATTCGCATCCCCTCCGGCTTCAAGTTCGGTCAAGAGAATAAACCTCAAGCACTTGCAGGGGCGCCGCCGCGCCCATGCGGCATGTCGAGCTGCAAGCGCACCGTGGAAGCAAAGTCGCGGTGGAAACTCTGCACTGTTTGCCGGTCCAAGTACCGGAAGTATCAGCGCAAGAGGATAGGCGTCGTAAATCCTCGCTGGGATTTAGAAGACGAAGAGCCCGAGCCGGCAATGGTTCATACCCAAGATGCCGAGATCAATACAGCCGAGGCAGCTGCACATGTACGCAGTCCCTATTCGAGATCGCTGCGATTTAGCTCACGCACATGCAGGCTCTTCTCTCCAAAGAGGAATCGCGCAAATGCAGCAATCCTTGGTGCAGCCGTCGCATACCGTTCGAGAACGAATACGAGTACAAGCAGTGTATTAAGTGTCGCGTGCGTGGGCGCTGGAACGTCAAGAAGCGGCGCATCATCAGCAAGCACTACGATCGTGGGAAAGAGCATGTTGGCATCTCGACTCATATCATCAACGAGTACAATCGGCTCAAAGCCAGGCGTCGCAAACTTGGTATCGTAGACGAAGCGCCGCCACCCGACCAGCCGATCAGCGAGCCAGGCGGGAGGGCGTACCCTATCTTTCAGAACCTGAAAGACTGCCTACTTGCGATGCGCCTCTACACGGAAGACTTTCTTCGCGCACACACTTTGTACATCCGTACTATGCTTGATCGTGGGGCCGAGGACAAGGCGACGGCACCGTGCGGTTTTGCCTTCGATGGCCAGTTCTCCATGGTCGCCAATTGGTCTATTCGCAGCCACAAGACCGAGCGCCTCGTCACGGATATCTGGGATACCCTCGAGAGTGATCTCAAGCTGAAGCTGACGTACGTGCATTTAGGCTATCGAGATTGTTATTGCTGTGCTGACGCTCGACAGTGCTCCAACTCACCCGTGGCTCGATGCCGGCGCGCTTGTCACGCGCTTGTTCTGCGAGCGGCCGTTCTCCCTTCCCATCCCACCGTCTGATCCAGTTTTGCTTGGAGAAGCTGCGATACTTACGGCCGAACCTCACGTTCACGACAACTTACCTGCCTCGAACACCGGCCATCCGACCGACACGAAGTTGGAGAACACAGACAAGACGTCGCCATCAGACTCGCTCGTGAACGCTTCCTCCTCACTAGAGTCTGAGATAAGTGTAAACGTTCGCACGCTCGATGAACCTTCGATCACGACATCCCCGGCTGTTGAGCCGACAGGCGATCCAACTGCTCCTGCGAAGCTTGAGGCAGCTTCAAGCGTGTCCGCTGTCGAGAGTCTGCCTGATGTTGAGATGACCGAAGGCGATCTATCTTCTGTGAAGCTAGTGCCGCGTTCTCCAGAAGATTTGTCTTTGACACCGGCGGCGCCAGCTCACAAGAGCGTGGAGCCCCGACCACAGCACTCTACCTCAATGGCTACGATGAACGCCGGGTCCATCACACGCTCGCCAGAAGCGGCGCTCGTTGCTGATTGCGCTCGTGTTACATCTACCCCCGAATCCTCCCACCAGCCGAATGGGGATATGCTCACGCTGTCAATGGATGATCTCCCGGTGGACGACGTGCCGTACGAGGACGACGATAGCCCGTCTACGTCCCGTGCAGCATCCCCCTCTTTCCGCGATGACGGCCCCCTACTGCCTGAGGGCGTGATCATGGACCGCAACATGCTAGTTGAAGTCGAGGTCCGTGTTTCCGAAGACAAGAGCAATAAGTTTATACCTGGCCATCGCATCGCTATCCGTTTCCGTCTCGTTGTATGATATACCCTCTCATATCCCGCCTTCCATGCCTACGCATCCCTGCATCATGCTTTGCTTGTCGTTGTACTTATCCTATTCCCCCTACCCGCTTGTCATCTTTCGTGCCCCGGGCCCCTACGATCAACCAAATACGCTGTGGACATCCAATGTACCGTACCCTCGTATTACTCACCATCTTACGCTTACTCTGCTACTTGAACTGTTGCGCTACTCTGCGTCTTCGGTTCCGTATCTTCTATATTTGTATTGTGATGCTATGTACGGTACCTAGCTTCCTCTATATGGGTCATGCCCAATCCCGATCACCCCTCCCGACATGTTACGCTTGGACTAGTCCCGTTGTAAGCATCCTCCCCTGAACATGCTACAGCTTGACTAACCTCGTCCTGTGTTTGCAGTGTAATGGAGCGCCAGCGATTCAATGCAAGTATACATGCTCGCTTCTCGACATCAGCTTCTCGTTCGATGTCATCATGTTCTCGTCCCGCCCCCCACGATCCTTGGACTTCCGATGGGCCTCGGGGCCACCTGCTTCAAGCGTCTCGCGATTGTATTGGTTCCTCGCTTTGGGAAATCGTACAGCTATCCACGCCCCGTGTCTACCCATGCGTGTCTGAGGGTTTCCCTCCGCAATCAATCTCGCTCTCATGCTCTCATCTGATGAATCGTATCGCTCTCGGGAAGATTGTGTTCGGAGAGCCTCACCGAACGTCAATATCAAGTACGAGCCTTGTCCGGCTACGTAGCGCTCATCTTGCCTGCGCTGCCTCCCCTCCCTCTTCCGCACAAGCTCACCGCCTTGCCTTCTCCCGCCGCGAGCTGGAATGCAGAGCTACACTGACAGCTTCGCCGACCTTGCCGAGATGAGCAGCGCTTTGTTGGTACGTTGACAATTGGGCCTTCCCAGGCGTTCAAGGACTGAAGTCGAGTATAGGACCTTGTACCAGTTGTACTTGGAAGCACCACGGCCTCTAGATACGAGCGCCGCTCAGAGTCATCATCGTCGTGCGTCTACGTCCAAGTGGATCTTCTACACGAGCTGATGTACTCTTAAGCTCGCGCACTTTGTTGATAGCTCTTCCCACCGTCCTTGGGATCCTCCTCATGTGTCTCCTCGCCGCCATCTGGTACCGCCGTCGCCGACTACTGTCCCAAGCCGACGCGGATGACAATGAGAAGTCCATCACGCCCTACACTGAGAGTTCCCCTCCCTCGGGTGCACCCACGCGCAACTCAACCATACGCCGCGCAGCCACGGTGAGTTGTGCGAGCGCTACGGGAGAGACCAAAGAGTGCGACGCGGCGAGCGTAGAGTTGGGCTATCAGTCGCGGCGTGATATTCTCCACCTCCTGCGATGGGCAGATGGCAACAATTCAAACGGGCGTCTGAGCAGGGTCAGCAAACAAGGTCCGCCACTACATCCACCGCCTTCGAAGCCTTTGCCTGCAGTCCCTCCGTCACTGTACGGGGACGATACAAAGTCGCCCATCTCTCCGATATCACCATCGTCCCTGCTCTCGTCACCCCTTGCGCGCACCCCGACGGCAACGAAGACGAAAGTCGAGAAGAAGCGCTCGTGGCGGCAATCTATCCTCAGGCGCTCATCTTCTTTTGGGACCTTGCGCCGATCCCGCCGCGAGCAGACGCCCCCACCTGAGCTGCCCACGTATGATCCGACAAGATCGTACCGAGATATACCGCCACTGCTCCTTTCGCCTACGTATACCGTGCATTCGCCGGACTCTCCATGGAGCTTGTCGTCGTTCCTGTCCGCCGTATCACCGAGGTCACCGATACGCCCGTTACCACCCTTGCCGAGCGTTGCACCGCGACCTGCGGCCCCCGAGACGCCATCTTTATCACCGAGCAGATCGAGGGAAGGACTGCTAGACCCGCAGAGCGAGCTTCATATGGACAATACTACCCTCGCGAGCACAGTGGCTTCTGCGACGGAATCTGAGCGACATAGGATCGACGTTGTTCGGGCGATTGATGATGCGGCTGCGGTTCAGCCGCCACCTTACGCATGGCCTGGTGGAAGGCAAGCAGCAGTTCGAGCATCTGGATTGGAGCCCCTGGACTCATGGCACTTGCAGGCATCGCAGCGTGGACTGGGATGCCCACGGAGGGGCAGGGAGCAAGTTCTCTGATTAGGTATCATGCAAGTTTCATTGTTATATATCCATGCCCACGCTCCTTCATTCACGCCTTACGATGTACTTATACCCTGACATCTGTATCTCTATTTTGACCATGCACGACAACGAGTCAATCGAGTTCACATTCGAGACAGATCGCTTCCATGAACGAGTTGTGCTCTGAGCATCAGCTATATATACGTATCCAGCGAGTCCGCGTACATCCGCCGAGATAGATTCACGGAAAGCACTACGCTGGTCGCATCGCATGATCATGCGTCATGGCCTAAATTGGGTACATGCTTCGCCCTCACCACCCGTGTTTCTTCCTCGGTGGTCTGAACATCATCATCAAGTTCCGACATTGCGGGAAGAGAATCGTGCGCAAGGGTCGTTGTCTTCCATGCCTTGCCATCTGCAGGGCGATATATGATCAGGTACGTTGAAATTTGCTGCAAGATTCAGGTTAACCAAGTCCTCGAGTGAGGTGGATCAGATACATGCATACCTGCATGGCATGAGCGAGAGCAGGAAAGACCTAGTCAATCCCATTGTTGACAGCGTATAATACGAGGAAGCAGACGGCGAGGATCGAGTAGAGCGCCGCGCTCTCAATCAGTATGGTTGCGAGCGAGAGATAGTGTTTCGCGTATGAGGCCAGCAAGCTGGACATGATGCTTGCTCGATACTGGAGTAAGCGACCGATGATAAGGAGGGTAAGGATCACATTGGTCGAGAGTGAGATGGTAAAGTAAGAAATCCCAAACGCCCACGGCAGTGCCGAATAGATGGTCCAGTCAGGCTGTGATGATTCCAGCGCCCAAAGCGTGCCCATGGCTAAGACAAGGTTTGCATCAGTCACATCAGAGATCAGCTGAAAATGGCTGGGAGCACGTACCGAACGAGGTAATGGGCATCAAGAACGGGATTGAGACGGCGAAGTAGACCACCCAGCGGCCTTGCCATGGGGACTGCCAGATGACCCAGCACCTCCACAACTGCTGCTCGTCAGCCCTCCATTATACGCGAGGCACATATGATACTCACTACGAGAGCGTCACTCAAGAAAGTGATGACAAATAGTGTGGCCTAGTACATGAAATTCACGGCGATGCTTTGCGATGAAAGGAAGTTGCGGTTGTCAATATACACGAGCTGAATATCCCGCGCCTGCACCGCGACGAAGATGGTTTCCACAATGAGAACAACAGAGGTATAGGCGAGAAGGAAGAGTGAGTGTCGTTTCGTATGCCGCTGGGTCCATAGGTGGCGCGCGCATGCGCCATAGAGTACGAGCTGAACGCCGTAACCCAGACCTGTGAGAAGGTCGCTGGCCAGGAAGCCGCGTTCAAGGAAGATCGTCATGGCATCCTCATCGGGACCGTAGTGGGGAGTTGACGTGCTGCCATTCATGAGGTGGTCTTTGGAGTACTGGATCTGACGACACAGGGGCTTGAAGTAGGACGATGGCTCCGGCCGCGTGATTCCATCGTCAACCTCGGTATTGATGCCCAGTGAGAAGTCCGTCTAGCAGGATCCAGCGGAATCTAGCGAAATCTAAGCTATTTCTACGGTTCTCTAAGTGGTTAGAAATTTCCTAGAAAACGCTCCCGAGTAGATTTCCACTAGAATTGACATAGAGATGTCTAGGGTTTCTATCCGTCCCCTAGCCAGGCAAGATCTAGTGGTTTCTAGTCAGGTTCAATCGTGTCCAGTACGATTATAGGGCTCAATCTAGGCTCATTTCGAGGCTCATTTTCACGCTGTCTAGACGAATTCTAGCATTTGCACAGTTCACAACATTTAAATTCTTGGTATATTTCGAATCTCCACAAACTTTTCTACACCGTAGTCTACATCGCACCCGACAAATGAACCCGACCCGCATTGATACAATACACGGATTCGCGTGACTGGGTGCACCAGTGACCCTAGTTCTTCGCTTTGCGCTGTACGATTAATCAGTCACGATGCCAATGGCGAAGAGATAGCACTGCGAACACGTACCAGCGCGTTTTGTTGGTCGATCCAAGGCTATATGATGAACATGAGAATCCGCACTATCTGCTGTATCCCGGACGAGGCTCACCTGTTTTTCTTCCCGTGTCATCTTTGCCCAGTACTTATCGTATGCCTTCTTGCTGGCCATCGGATTCTTTTCCTTCCACACCCGACCGTGCAATGTCCTGATCGTGCAGTGAGCTTAAGATGGACCGGCGAAGTTAGAAACAAGCCTACTTCGCATGATTGACGTGTGGCCCCGTGAAAGGCGGGATGTATACGTCCGCATCCGGGAGTGGCTGTGCCTCGCGCACTGCATCATCGCCATTCGTTACCGCGGCAGGGTCCTGCCCTGGCGATGCCGCAGCTGGTGCAAGATCATGGCGAAGATCGGGGCGAACAGAATCGCTAGTTGAAGAGAGGATTAGTGTGTCGATGTAAATGATGTCAGGAAGTTGGTACGAACAGAAGGCTTGGTTCTTCCTCCTCGTCCTCATCCTCCCCATTGCGACGCAGATCCTGTGTCGGCTGAGTGGCCGTGCCAGGCTGCATGTTCGAATCCGCATCCGGAGCTAGTGAACCCGCCACACGGGCTGTCACCTCGCGGGCTGGCACATCCACATTCGTGGCATTGTCGTCGTGGATGGATGATGGGTGCGAATCGGGCGGTGTGTGCGAGCGCGGAGCTGATGATCCCGCCACGCGGGTTCTCGCCTCGCGGAGCGGCGCATCCACATCCATTGCATCATCGTCGCGACCAGAGGAAGTGTGCGAATTGGGTGGTGTGTGCGAGCGCGGAGGTACGTCGGTGGTATCGGTGGGAGACTGCGGGCGTGGCTGAGGGGTGGATGTATGCGAATTCGGCGGGGTCTGGGCAGTGTTCTGTTGTTATTGTCAGAGGATTTCCAGCTCGGGAAAGTAATGTCAAACACAGACCGAGGCTGCTGTATCATCATTCCCTTCATCGTCATCTATTACTGAGAGTCAACTTGGTGATCCGATAATTGAGTAGCAAAGCTTACCGGCATCAGAGTCATGAGCGACCTTGCGCTTCTTACTGGATCGATCTTCGGGTTTCTTCCATGTCGGGAAGTATGTCGTGCAAACCTTCCGCGCCTTCCAATGGTCGGCGCATAGACGCAAATCAAAGAAGGCCTTCTCGAGCTCGTAGTATACAAACTCGGCAGCAGCCGGATCAATATCCCGAGCCCATGTCTTCGGTGCAAGACCGCGTGCATGAAGCTTAGTACAAGCTTGTTTGAACACTCGGATGATGCGGTTTTTCGTGCCTGCATCAGTGTTGTTCCACCAGCAGGAGTCCATCCTTTTTTAACAGGTCAGCCCGAGTGCCCAGACGGTTTTTAAACCATATTCTGTTTTCAAACAGGACTGACCTGGTGCACGGGCATAATGCGCGCAGAAGTGCAAAATGCTCCGCGGGATTCGAACCCGCGACCTCGTGCAAAGGATTTCTTTTAGCCGATGCAGCCACTACGCCACACCACCGTTGAAATAAGTAGTTGTGCACGCTACACATAGCACTGCTCGCGCCCACTTAGACAAAAAAAAGAAAATGCAGCGCGTGCCGCGCGTTTGAAAACCGCGCCGCGCCCGATTAGAAAACCGCGCCGCGCCCGATTAGAAAACCGCGCCTCGCACGATTAGAAAACCGCGCCTCGCACGATTAGAAAACCGCGCCTGAGCGGGTTAGAAAACAGCGTCTGAGCGGATTAGAAAACAGTCTTCTCATGCGGGGTTAGAAAATGGCGCTTCGACTGAGTGCATAACGAGCACCGAGGCGTCCGCTCTCGTGGCGTCTCTGAGCCTGTGACGGGTATAATGCGCAAACTAAAATTCAGTGCTGACCGCACGGTCGGCTTTAGCCTCTCTAGAGAGATACGCTAGGCAGTACTGTTCAATCCAGAAGCGCGTGCGCTCGGCCGCTAATGCCTGCGCACGCTCAGCCTCCTGTGCCCGATATGCCGCATACCTGCACCTGTCGATTGCAGAGTGCCATTCGGACTCCTGTAAGAAGAAACAGAGTCACGAACGGAAACATGGACAGTCGCTAACTCAGATACACGCACCTCCTCCTCCGAGGCGAACACGAGCGAGGGGACCTCCCAGTCGGCCTCCCCTTCCGGGTGTGGCACCTGTGTGCAAGTCAGTCGCCTTTCCAGACTGCATATTGTCGCCTTACGCACCCATATGCCACACTCCTCGGCCGGACGATAGCGCCTCGCCGAC
The DNA here is from genome assembly GCA_900536885.1 of Peniophora sp. CBMAI 1063. Taxonomy (NCBI): domain Eukaryota; kingdom Fungi; phylum Basidiomycota; class Agaricomycetes; order Russulales; family Peniophoraceae; genus Peniophora; species Peniophora sp. CBMAI 1063. The sequence goes on from UWZB01000046.1 coordinate 349,484, forward strand.
GCCACCTGCTGCCCGCTACCGCTCGGCTCCATCACGTTGCTAGACATGTTCGTGGACGTCGAAAGAGAAGACCGACAAGTAGACAGGGGGAGTACGGGCGGGGGGAGTACAGGCGTAGACGGATGGAGGATGGCTGTCGTCTGTGAGTCATTTTCGCTGGCAATCAACCGGCCTTCGCCGGAGCGTCTTCCCGCGCTCTCTGATGACATCATTCGGCCCGATCACGCCATCTGCGCGCTCAGTGTTCAACAACGTTCAACTCGCTACCCCTTTCAAGCGTTAACGCTACCTACCCAACCTATGTATACCTCGACTCTCTAATACTATCTACCCTTCTTCACTGGCACCAGCGAGCGTCTTTTCCGTCTTTTTTCTACAAAGGGGAATCAGCAATCAGGTAATCTCTCAAACGGGCGCGTCTTACATCTTCCGCTTCTCCTCCGCGTGCCCCTCCGTTACGCTGTCTGGAATGAAGTCGCCCGCCTGCTCCCGCAGTATATCCAGCACGTCTATCATGTCCACCGCCAGCCTCTCCCACTCGCTGCTCTCCGCCTGCGTCGTTATGTTGTATCCCCAGCACAGCAAAGTCACCACGAGCAATCGCACGCCTACCAGGCCACCATACAGACAGCCCTCCCAGCCCATCGACTGGTCCGCAGAGCAAGTCAACCGTCCCTCGCCGTCCCGCCGTGCGTCAGGTTGTAATAACGCCCACTGCTGCGCCAGCAGAATGCCAACATCGTGATCAAGCTGCGCGGGTGTGCGCGTCTTGTCCTTGGTCGCCCTCGCCGCCCACATAACCTTAGTCAAGCTTCCTCCCGCCAACTTGCGTTGTAGGTCCGCCGTGTAGCCCAGAAGCGGTCTACCGTCCGGCAATCTCGCGAGCGGCAGCTTCATTTCCTTCTGAATAGGGGTTAGTGTTGCCGCGCATCTGAATACGTGCCGTAACTGACGATGTTGCTCATCTCGAAGCGCCAGTAGCTTCGTCCAACCTCGCACCCCAGCGCTTTGATCGTTACCGGCAGCTTGCTCGGAATGACCTCAAGAAACGCGCCCATTTTGACGGCTACGAACCACTTCTTCCTGACATCCAGGGATTTGGCCGCCTCGCGACAATCCGAGATGTATGCCTGAGGTGCGTCAGTACGCGCTCACACCCGAATCAGTGATCACTGACCTTAGTATCGACGCTAGTGACGATATCTCTCTCTACGCTGAACGCCAATACGTCCCCCATGGCAAACTCCCCTCCGCCCGATGCGCCGACCTCTCCCCTATTTGTCTCACCGCTCTCCGTGCTCTCTTTACCCTCCACGGTCCCACCTACGCCCGGCGCTTTTCCAGATTTCTCCAACTCTCCACCCGCCGCGTCTGACAACTCTTGTACCGTGCCGTCATTAATTCCACTCCGCTCGCATTCAATCGACGTCTTCGTCGACAGAGCATCACCCGCCCTGGACCTGCTGACGCCTTGTCCCGTACCTCCCGTACCATCCTCACCTCCGCCTTTCCCAGCGTCCTCGCCACCCGCGCGCTGCCTTGGCGGTATATTCTGCGCATCCGCCGTCTTCTTCCTCGGCTTCGGGTCTGCCGTGGGCCGCGCTTCCTCGACGCCCGAAGGCTGTTCGCCTTCGCCCTCGCCGCCCGCCTGCTGCCTTGGCGGTATATTCTGCGCATCCGCCGTCTTCTTCCTCGGCTTCGGGTCTGCCGTGGGCCGGGCTTCCTCGACGCCCGAAGGCTGCTCGCCTTCGCCCTCGCCACCCGCCTGCTGCCTCGGACGTACATTCTGCGCATCCGCCGTCTTCTTCCTCGGCTTCGGGTCTGCCGTGGGCCGGGCTTCCTCAACGCCCGAAGGCCGTTCGCCCTCGCCCTCGCCATCCGCCTGCTGCCTCGGAGGTACATCCTGCGCCTCTGCGGCCTTCTTCCTCGGCTTCGGCTTTGGCTTCGGCTTCGCCGTGGACCCGGAATCTTCGACGCGCGAAGGCTGCTCGTCCTCGCCATCCGTCTGCAGCCTCGGAGGTACATCCTGCGCCTCTGCGGTCTTCTTCCTCGGCTTCGGCTTCGGCTTCGGCTTCGGCTTCGGCTTCGCCGTAGGCCCGGCGTCTTCGGCGCGCGAAGGCTTCTCGCCCGACACCGGCGAGGCCGCCCTTCCGGTGCGCTTTACCGACGAATCATCCGTCGACGCGGCGGGTGGCAGATCCTCTTCGCCTCGTGTCGAGCGCGCCGTCGAAGCGTGTCGCTGGCGCTTGTCCGCGGGAGCTCGATCATTCCCCCGCGCCCTTGCGATCTCCTGTGCGCGTCTTCCACCAGCATCAACGGGCTTTTCCGCTGCATCAACATCTCCCCCAGACGCTGGTGCCGACTTCTCACGGCCAGCGAGTTCGTGCGCGACGTCCAGGCTCACTTCGTTCGGCCATCGTTCGTTGCGCGGCACCTCCGTATCCGACTCCTCTGACTCCTCATCCACTTCTTCTCCGTCTTTCCGAGGGTCCTTGAACCCAGGCCATCTCAACTCTGCGCCGCAAGTAAGCAAAGATGATGTTCTGATGTTATCGCACAACTCACCGTTCAACGTGTTAGTTTGATTCACGAGTTGGCCGGCAAGAGCGTGCACAAGCGTGGGGTCGATGCTGCTCATGTTCAACGTGACGCGGTTCTCAAGGTTGAATGTGGCCTCCGCCCTGTACGTTCATCAGCTCGGACAGCATTGGATCACGATGTTACGCCAACTCACACATCGACGTCCGCAGGCGCTGTGGTGATCCACACGCACATGCCAGACACAAGATCGGCGACACACTTGGCCAACGGTTTCAAGATTTCGTTGATCTTCTTGAGGAATCTGCCGCCGATGTCAGCCCTGCACGCGCTTGCCCCAAAGCTCGACACTCACGCTCGCGCCTCCTCCGGGTCCTCCGGTTTCAACTCGACGAACCTGAACCACTTGTCTAACGCCGCCTTGTGATAATCCTCGCGGTCCTTCAACACCTCCGCCTTCACCTCCTCAGACGCCTGCTTCAGGTATTTCGCGGCAACCTGGTTCTGGAACGAGCCGACCGGTTTCGGGGTACCTTCCGTCTCCTCCGCGCCCTCCTCATCCTCGTCCGCGTCCTCTGATTCCTGCTTCAAGCGCTCAACCTCCTCTTGCATCTCTCGCGTCATGTGCTTGTAGAAGAACATGTATTGTGGGAGACGTTTCGGAGGATCAAAGACCTTCATCATCCACGCCTTAGGATCAAAACCCGATGCCGGCGCCAGATCTTCCGCCTTCGCCTTCCTGTATTCCTCGAACATCAAACTCTTCACTCTCTACGCGCAAGGCCGTCAGTCCATGCTCCATATCGGCAAGAGAATAGGAGTACCCTGTACACAAGGGCGAGCGCGGCGTCGTTGCTGGAAGCTTCCCCGCCGTCGCCCTTCTTCTTCTTCATCGCCCGCGTGATGTCGCTCTCCTTGATATGTTCCGCGTCCACGTCGCTATCCAGCTCCTCGTCGCTCCCAATAACGCGCAGTGGGTCTACCCATCCGTACTTGGCCATGATGAAGCCCACCGCGTTTCTGAACACGCGCTGCTTTCCCTTGTGATCGTTCGCGTCGCGCATCTCGATATACTCCGGCACGAATGTTCGCATATCCGCCAATTGCTGCTCGGGAACCTCGCGCGGCCGTCCACGGTTATCCACCTTCTCGTCGTCCTCCAACGCCTTCTTCCCTTTTCTCGCGCCCTTCTTCCCACCGACACCGCCGCCGCGCTTGCTTTGCTTCACAGGTGCCTTGGCCTTTGCACCACCGACTTTCGCCGTGCGCGGCTTCGTCGAGGTGGAGCGCGGTTTTGCAGAAGAAGAGGCAGAAGAAGATGCCGAGGATGCGGCGCTCGTCGGTTTGATCGTCGAGCTGCCCGCTTTCCCCATACGCGGTTTCGAGGTGGAGCGTGGTTTCGAGGTAGAGGAATTTGAAGAAGCGCTACTCATAGTCGGCCAGTCAGAGAATGAAGTATGGCGCGATGGGCGGAAAACGAGTGGGCAGGCGCAAGAGGCCCCGACAACCCGCGCCAATGAATATCTTTATCGGACGGCTCAGGCGCACCCGAGCGATGGCCAGTGACAGCATCCAGACCACCGGCTCCATCAGGCCCCTGTATGCTCACGGTGCCGTCATACGCCGCCGCGCCTGTCCCTCCACGCCGCCGCGCCCTCTCCCTGGTTCGCCCTCTCTTACCGAGCTTTTGTAAAGACAAGCACTGAGTACTGTGCATTTACACCAGCTCGGGAATACAACGTACTCCAAGTACTCCTTCGGCTCTTTCGGCGCACCTCCGCTCTTTCGGCATTCGTCCAGTTCACCCCTCGACGGAAGCAAAGATGCGCCCCTGTTCACCGCGCGCATCGATTGTAACCCTGTCCCAGAGCTCCCTATACACCTTTCCTATTGTAACAGTGCCTACGCTGACCCTGCTTCTTGTATTTCTGGGCCCACCACCAGACAGCAGATAACTACCAGACAGCAGATAACTACCAGACAGCAGATAACTCTCTACAAGTCGGACGGCGTCGGGTAAGTACGCGCATCCGACCATCCTGTCACCCTTAATCGTCTGGAATCTTCCTCGGTCGGACGCGGCACGGCATTCCGCTTGCTGCGGTTCAAAAGGTGCGCGCCTGCGTCGGCCTATCCTTCGACTCAACCTTCAACGTCTCCTTCGACTCAACCTTCAACGTCCCCCCACTCGACCTCCATAATGCGCTCTAGCAAACGTTCTGTGACGGATCGTCCGCGCTGGAAGCTGAGTGCACGCGCACGCCGTGAACTCGAGGTTCAAGCTAACGTACAATTTCGCAGCATCGTTCGCCGAGCCGCACATCGCATGGATGTCGCGCTCGTAGATCAGCTTCGTCTAGAGTGCGAGCTTCACGGTGTCCAACTCATAGGCCCACGCCTCCAATATCGTGCCCATGATCCCAACCGCGGCCGGTACTATGTCGTCGTAAGTTCACTCTTACTTTCGGCCTCATCCGCCCGCTAAGTCAGTCTGCAGTCCTCGGCACCGTATCCTGGCCGTAAACGCAAGATGTTTCGTTACGTGTCTGGCCCGCTCCCGGCTCTCAAGATTCAAGAACTAGAAGACGCTCGCATCGCGCGAGAATTGCAAGACGAAGGATTGCGGCCTGTTCACCTTGGCATGGCTGTACGAACTTGTTCATCCTCATTGTTGACGTCGCTCATGTTTATCGTCGCACAGCACATGCCCCTCGGACACAATGCATTCATGCGCGCACTTGGCTTAGACGTGAGTGCGCGAACCCGCGGCGCCAGCCGCGTCACGACCGCGCCTCGTCCCCTTCGCCGCCTGAACCCCGTCGGCGGCCAACACATCCGCGTGCGAGTTCAATCTCCGCCTCGTACCCGCAGCGCCAGCATTGAGATCGTGGGCCAGCGTCGTGCACGCAGCCCGAGCATTGAGATCGTGGACGCACCGCCAGTTGTGGTAGTGGACCTCACACAAGAGCCTCTATTCCTTCGAGTCAAGTTCTACGACACCGTCAGTTCATCGTTCGCTCTGTACATATGACCCGCTAAGTTCCAGCAGGACGGCGCCGCGCCTAAAGAGCTCTTGCTAGAGCAGTCCTTTCCGGGCGCGCCTTATAGACTTTCGGAGTACGCGCCCCAGTTCAACTCCATCGATGTCAAGCTTTCCGACTCCGCGATGCTACTAATGGGCTCACAATTCGGTCCATCCTGGCGCGGCGCTACGATAGGCGACCTTGGCTTTCCTCCGACGGCTCGACGTGTTGTCATTGCCCGCCGCCTATTGCATTCCTCTCTGGGCGATAACGTTGCCCGCCTCCACGACTCTGTGCACCACGCCGAGGGTTGGGGCTACAAAGGACTCGGTACGTACAGCCGCTCGGCTCTACAGACTGCGCATTAACCAATGTATCGCAGTTCTTACGGCCCCTATAGAGATTGACTAGATTAGCTTATGCCTTGCCTGTATGCCCTATGCCAGCCTCCAATATGCATCAACCCGATCTTCCCCGATTTTCCCTTTGATATTCTCGCGCGATTCAGGAAATTCAAAATCATGTGATCGCGTTCAGGGCGCCGCAGCGCGTGAATGGAAAATATATGCGTATGGGGAAGATACAAAGCGTGTTCGCCTCTCACTCGCTGCACATCGGCGCAGCCTATCGAAGCACATGTACACAACCCGGTCTATTCAGAACGTAGTACCACTACAGTGCGCTAGACGTTGGCTGAGTGCTACCAAACCCGCATCTTCTGTGTCCGCAATCGCCTCTAGTATGCGGTCTACCGACCGCACTGTACGTACTCCCGGAAGACACCCAAACAGCTGCGCCCAGTCCTCATCGTCCGTGTAGCACCAATCCGGAAAGTCAAACGCGACGCCCTCGACGATGACACCCGCAGCCAGCTTACGCAGAATGGGCGCAATCTCGTCCACCCACTCCACTGCGTCCGAGTCCAACCCCAGTAAACCCAGGCACACCGCAGGCTCATCAACCTTTGGGCGATACCAACGCCCTAGACGAACCTCGTCGAGTGGTAACACGTAGCCAGAAACAAGGATGTCTAGTAGCCCGTCCTCGGTCTGGACCATGACAACCTTAACTGCGCTGATAGCGCTCGTCGGGACCGCTGCATGAGGGGCTCAGTTCTTGTAGCAACTGTGAGAAAGGAATAGAACTGACGCAGACGAGCAAGCAGCGTCATCACCGCCAGAGGAAGTGACGAAGCCAGGTCTGGCAGCAGTTCGCAGTCCAAAAATAACTGTACTGTTGTCGTCGGGGGCACCACAAGAGCGCCCAAGAGGCGCATGTAAGAGAGCGCGCAGCCAGACAACACCAAGCGGCGAAGATTAGGAAGCCGTACTTCGTCGAAGCTCGGTTTGGCTATGAAGCTCGCTACGTCATTTGGTGCCGGAGGCGAGTCAAGGGCATCGCTGAGAGTTAGATCTTCAAGCGTGTCCTTGTGGCGCATAAGAAGGCCGTAATATATGGCCAAAGCATGCGGGCGGGGCGTATTGGCTTCGTCGTCCCAGGTTATGGACAGGACGCGCAGGCCGAACGCCACGATGGGCAACCAGCAGGAGTCGAAATATGCGCGCAGAAGCTTAGGGGCCCACAGGCGACCATCGAACGACGGGTGGTTGACCTCCCTGATCAATCGATTTCAGTACGTGCGATCCCGACTACGCGCAACGCGGACGGTTACCTGATGAAGCTATATGCGTTGTGCTGTTCGTACTCTACGGACGCGCGTATTTCTTCTAGCGCTGTCAGAGAGGTGTACAACACCAGGCGCTTCAGATGTTCCGTCACGTCTCCGCGCCTGAGTATCCAGATCTGCGAACAAGAGGCGAAATCGGCGGACTGGCGAATGAGGGTCATGCGGCGGATCTCCTTGTCATCACGCAGAGGTGGATTGGAGCGCATCCGAGGCATCAACGGTGTTAAGTGGTACCACAGAGGTACATCCCCGGAGCGGGTCTAGCAGCGGATATGAGCAATAAGAACTGTGCGCGCGGGCAGGACATACTCGAAAGACTTCCTGCGCCCCGGGATACTCTGTATAGTGCTCTGCAAAGAGCCGGGGCATGCCGCAGACGACATACCGCAGTCGCCGGCAGATCCAGGTCAAAGTCAGCCAGCCCGCACGCCGCCCTATTGTCGGAGGCGCGAGCTTGACGTAAACTTCCACAATGACCTTGAGCAGATCGTCTGGCAGGTCAAGGAGTCCGGCACTACTATCCATGTTGAGCCCAAGAGTATAGAGAAGTCAGCGAGTCAGCGAACATACCATCCAGCCTCCCGGCGGCGCACGTCTAGCGCGGACAAAGACTCAATAAGTGTCGCTTCTCCTTGCGGCATGGTTGATCGTTCCCCTCGGACGACATCGCCATTGCTTAAATGGACTTAGCAACGTGCCATGTCAGGTCCGCCCGACGTTGGCAAATTTGTGCATGACGGGGCGAGCGATGCGATGGGCACTGATAAAGCGCGCGGAACAGACGCATCGCGCTTCGACCCTAGAAAGCTAAATCCTGCAGCGCTGCGCAAACCTCACAAGGGTCCCTGTATATGCGCTCTATCGTATGGCGAGTATGGATAGCAGTACAGAAAGGCATAGTGCGTCTAGATCCATGGATCTAGCTAATCGCGCCCGATGGTGGACTTGGGCAAGACGCATCACCGCGGATAGAAGCTGGTTACCCCGGCCCGCGCAGACCGTGCGGGGAGATGTATGCGTTACTTTAAGGAGTTCCAGGACGTGGTATCGTACCAGAACTTGTATACAGCTTCTCGCGTTGTCCCCGCGTACGCAGGGTTTGCCAGAATCATATCCGCCAATGTGGTGAGGAGGTACATGGAGTAGCAAGGTGCGGCGAGCGCTGCGCGTGGACTCTAGACGCGAATCTCTGAGTTCCAACCGTTAGCGCTCCGGCATGTACTCCATCTTCAGGATCCTACCGCTAATCTTCCCCAACCCCTTTACGTTGAGGATAGGAAGAACTCTGTATGATGTCACCGAACACAGTGTCGTACAGTGCTGCCTATCTCATTTCGGACAGCAGTATAAATGGGCATGTACAATTGTTGCAGTGATGTCATTGTACATGCGCACGCACATCGCAAGCCCGGTATAAGATTCGCGTTGAGATGCTTGAATGTGCTACGCTTTACCAACGCTACGCATGACAGCGCTATTCACAGCGATAGCGCCCGCCGCACTGAGCGCTACACCGTACAGCCTCCTATCTACTCGGAGATGAGTGTGGCCCCGCGGATCACAACACATGCTCACAGGTCGCGTCATCCGCCATGATCTTGACAAGAGCCACCACCATGTCATACGCGGAATGCTTCTCAACGAAGGCCTAACACCCAGCACGGTCTCCCGCATTCGAAGACGCCCCTCGGCTACGTTGTGCGCCAATGGGCGCGATATGCGTAGATGGCGCGCAGTGAGCGCCGGGCTTCGTTAACAAGCAGCCCGGCGCTCCGACGCACCGTTCCACCGCGGAAGAGAGACTCTAAAGGCTAATTGGCATGACAGCGCAGCGTCGGCCTATGTAAATCGTCCTACCGTCAACGACTTCAAGTCGCCTTCCCGCCACTCCCCCGCCCACTTTCCAATGTCTGCTACTCCATCTGAAGACCCGTCCCCTCCCGCACAGTGTACTTGCGGGCATGAGTTGGGCGATGGCTCCGATATATCCGATATCCCAAGCCTCGAAACTTGCTCTGTTTCGGACGATGAGAGTGTGTTACAATCCTCGACTCTCTGCGTCCGACACTGAGCGGTCTTCTTCCAGATGTGTTGTGTGCTGGCCAGGATCCGCCCGAACAGGCGCTCTCTCATGCCGCTCCTTCGGCTCACCACGTCGGAACAGCCCCAAGCCCGCAAAATGAAGAGGTCGCGCCCGCCGTACAAGGTTAGCATTTCCATCCCTTAAACAAACGGAGCACTCTGCCTGACGTGCGTATAGGTGATCGGCATGCGTTTCCGGTATTTGGACCACCTCTAACCGGGGAGGAAAAATATAGTGTCGTGGACCGTCTTATTCTGGACACGTACGCATGTTCTTTCACCTGCGCTTTCTATCCCAGCTAACGGTGCGCGCTATATCTAATAGGGCGGTGGTTGGTCCGGCTTTGTGTGAGGCGTGCGCGCGCTCGCAGCGCGGCTTTACGTACGATGTGGCCTGCCGCTGGTCCCTTACACTACGCGACGCAGGTGTTCAAGACGGTGTTCCGACTGGCTGGGCGTCTGACGTCGAGGATAGTAATGCAGTGTAGTACGGTACCAATATGCGCACGATGGTCCTTGGCGCGTTCTTTCGCTTTCTTCTTTTCTCGTAAGGCCTAGGCCGCGCCCGTGTTCTTTCCCGGGTTCCTGATGGCTGCCGCGTATGGATGACTGCGTGATACCTTCTCCTACTACCACCACCACCACATCACCATCACCACCTCTTCCAGCTCCTCTTCATAGCGAGAATGTCGCTTTCAGCGCGTGTGCATGCCATATGCGACAGTGAGTACGATCGCTCGCGCTTGCGTACGATCATAACGTTAATGTTTCCGCGCCTCTCCAGAGCTTCAGGCACTAGACGATGGTCCGTCATCAACGGGTGCAATGCTACCCTATCCAGCTTCTAACGAGCACACAGAGGCCATGCAAAAAGTGGATCAGCTTTGGGTGCAGATGCCGCTCGATGCAGCTCTTGCTGCCACTGAAGATGTCCGGCTTCGTCTACGCAAAGAGCGTGAGACGCTGTTGAACTCGTTGTGCGAGTTAGCCCGGGAGAACTGTGATACAGCGGTTTCCAGTTGGAAAGACTATCGGCTTGTCGGGACGTTGCGCGTGTAGCTTATTTGACTGGGTTTGATGTTTGGCGTTTCGGATTTGTGATGTTTGTTCTCGCTTTCGGCCGTTGCGGCCTGTGCCTATCTATTCCCCTCCCCTGTAACGTCACGTCCGCCCTACTTACAGAACGCTGAGCATTCGATGGTTTGCCTGCACCCTGCACCACCTCCAGTCACCAAGATGCCTCCTCGAGGACAGCCCACAACAGTCAGAAACCCCCAGCGGTGTGCCGTGCTGCAGTATGCGCAAGTCTACATGGTTGCCAGGGACGTCCGAGACCGACACTCTGTGAAAGATGTCTTCCGGCGCACCAGCGAGCTAGTTGTGGCCAAGTACGGCGACACTGATCCCGGGCGCGATGTCACCGATCAGGATGCGCTTGAGCTGTCAATCGCTATGGCTGCAGGGTACCCGCCGCACTAGCTGCCGGCCGGCGGACCGCCCGCCAACGTTGTCCAGGTACAGCTCACCGTTGTATACATATCGGTGTTCTCGTACTCACTATCTATACTAGTCCGGTACAACAGCAAGCGCGTACTATCCGTACTGTTTCAACTCGTCTTGCAGGACATCGCCGGGGGGTAGACATTTACGCCGTTTCTATATCAGGAGAGGATGTTCTCGTCCGTGTATGTGTTCGCGGCGTAGCGAGGCTTACAGAATACATCAATATACATGCTCTGTTTTGTTTTCCGAATGTCATTCACACCGCTTCAACCCGTCTTCGAGTTTGAGAGAGAGCTGATCGCGAAAGACAGCACGTCCTTGCGGGAACACGCACTGTCCTCGTGCGGGCGAGGTATTGATGGGGAAATGTTGAACCATTTACCAGCTACGCGTTGACCACACTCTGCTACCTAAATTGCACTCGAGTAAGCAGAACACATACCCGCTTACGTCTCACAAAGAAGCGCGGTGGTAACTGCAAGAGAGAGGTCCGTACGCGTAGTGTATGCAGCAGCGCGACCGCATTCCAGTTGTGGCGCGACGCGGCGTCTGCACGTCAGTTGGTTCGAACCGAGACTGTCCTCCTCTGTAGACACCTCGCCACAGATCTGCTCTCACCATGCGAGATACAGCACTCTCCTCATGGTGCGCTGCGTCGCGCGAACGAATACTTCCACAACCGTATGTATCCGTCGCCTGGCGAGCTTACAATGCATGTGCGCAGGCAAAGTTCTAACTCCCGATGTAGACCTCAACTGGCGCATTCGTATCTGCTCTCTGTCATCCGGGAGCGGGATTCATCCCGGAAGAACAGTAAGGTCTCAAAGAGGGTCTCCAAGGGCCGCGGTGGCCGAAACCGCGGGCGTATGGAGGATGAAGCACGCAGGGAGCGTGAAAGATTACTTCGGCGCGGGTTAATCAGGCATGTACACGCCTGTACACGCGTTTCAGAGCGCGAGCGACCAACTGAGACGAGACACATAGATCGTACGAGCTCACGTTGGCTAGCAAAGAGCCGCATACAGATACTCTTGTGACGTCCACCCGCTCTCGCGATGAACATCAGCTGTGGGACGGACTCCGCGCAGCTCATCACCAATACAGTTCGAATGCCCAGCTCTTCGCAGTTGGCAATGTTGCCTACTTTGACTACTTGGAAAAGAGGCTTCAGACAGAGGAACAAGATCTCATCCACCTGGTACTGGATACTCAGAAACGGCCGCGCAAGCAGGAGTGCCTATTGCACGCGGGCCGCCGCGCGATCGGTATCATCCATCAGGAGATGGAGCTCCTGACTTTCAGCGAGGCACAGTTACGCGCTGTGGCCGTTGACAACGCCTTCATTGCACAGGGTCGGAGGTGGGCGCTATGTAAATACCTCGTTGAATACAGCGGACTGCTGATGCTATGGGGACCCCAGGTTGAAACAGAGGTCATTCCGGGCAACTTTCGGATGGTGGTCCGCTACCGAGCTTCTTGCAAAGCACGACGTTCTCCAAGCGCCTACCGCGGTCCCCGAGTGCGATGGAGAGTACTGCAGTACGGCAGGCCGTTACGTGCCTGGTGGAGATGTTAGCGGGGACTGCGCAGACGCGGATACGGGTATCCCGTCGCAAACATCCGATTCGGACTTCGACCTCTTTGCGTCGGGTGTAGAGGACGATTGGGACGCAGATGAACTGCTGGGGGTTGAGTAGCTCATACTCTGCCAGCCGTTCGGTCAGCTAAACCATACGATGTGCTCAATGCTTGTACATATGCAATGTTGTACGCGCGCATGTACAGTTCTCGCCGTCGGTGCCGGCACATGTAGACATCTGATGGAACATTTCGCTGTCCGTTAAGCTTTGCGCGAATTGAACCGATGTACGACGTACAAGTATCGGCGTATGGTCCCCAGGTGTTGCGCGTATGGATCACATTACCCCCTTCCGCGGCGACGATGCCGCGTCTGACATGCCCGAGCTCGAGTCTGTCAGCGACTCCGGTGAGTAATACAATCACAACTCTTGATGCGCTAATGGTTAACGACCGTCAACAGAGAGTGAATGGTCATACCAAGACTGCGATTGTGAATGCCCGTCCAAAGGCTCTACGCGCGGCGCTGAAGATGGTACGTGGCCCATGGCATCTCATTTCTGCGCGCCATCGTTGACGCGGCCGTGTGTATAGTAAGCGTACTGGGCTGCGAGGCAAGCTGGCCTCAACACTCGCGTGAAACGGCTACCGCTCTGTCGTCAGACGTCGCGAATGCGCAGCCGGAGTACGTCTGGTCTGCTCGCAATCCAACTCCGGCCCTGCGCGAGATGGGCCACCCGGACACCCTAGGACCTTCGCCTCAAGCTCTCGAAGAGTGGCGCCTCTCCGTCAACCTTGCGCGCATGCCGGAAGACGCTCAAGCTCAGGACTGTTCAGTCTCAAGCAATCCGTTCTCGCTCTTTACGACACCCCTCTCGGCGGACCCAGAACCAGGCGTCGTACGAAAGTGGTATAGGGAATTGCGCGCGTGGGAGGAACAGCTTGAGAGAGATACCGACATCCGACGAGCCCGGCTATGCGCCCGCGCATACGCCGGCATGCACGAGCGTATGTTGCGCGAAATCAACCTTGACATCGACCGAAACTTCCGTCTGCACAATAAGGACAAGTACAGATCTAGCGCGGTGCACCGGACGTGCAGTGGCTGTCCCGCGCCGTGCCACGGCGGTGAAAGAGAGAAGGGGATCGGCGCCGCCAAGGCAAAGTTGTAGTCGAGTAGTTACAGCACAAAGATTCCTATAAATGAGTGTTGTGGCGACGAGCAAGAAGTGACGCGCGATACGCGTCACATAGGGTCGGGCATACGGTCCGTGGAGACCGGTACACAGCCGCGCGTCTGGCACCTTCTCATCCTCGACAGCGACGAGCGCCGCGCCTAGCCCGTTGCCTCCCTCCCTCCTGCGCTATTCTCAAAGCCCATACTCACTGCTGCCTACTCCTCAGCACCATGTTATATCGATGTTGCATGCATAGTCTATATCCCGGGTTCGCATGACCGGCGGCAAAGGCAAACTATTCGCAGTGCCAGCGTCAGCCGGATGTCCACGAGGCGCCTCATGGCGCACAAGCAAGCCGGTACTTTCAGATGAGGCGTCTTGGCCCTACATGCCTTCAAGCGAGGCAGATGGCGGGCGATCTTGTCTGCCCACAATGAGCGACCTACCGTGTTGGGTTGGGGTGTATGCCACGCCCGCCCGACTTCCCGCCTCGCGTCTGCCATCTTCAAGTTCAAGGTGTGTCTACACGTACATACCTAAGCGTATGGCGTGCTCACTCTTCTACTCTGACCCTGTGCTCGCCCTCCAGGCAAAACTTTTGCAGGCGAAGTTGTCCCCACCCGAGTCAAAGGGCAACCTTGCAGGCGTGGGTACGCACGCGTCGAGCTTGACAAGCAATTGGCCTCGGCCGCGGCTCGAGGCGACAATGATACGGCGCTCGGTCTCCGCGTGGGCCTTGCCGAGGTCAAAATGGCTGCCAGGCGCACTCAACCGGCCAGTGCTGTACCCGACGCTGGTGGGGCGACAGCGCACGCCGTCGCCCAGGTGGGCGGTGAAGTGCCGCCCTCCTTCACTGGCGCTTATAATTTAGTACGTGGCGGACCGCCGCCTGCGGTGTAGGAGGTCGCCTATGTTTGTGCACGTATGTAGCCCGCATTAACTTTAGCTCTACCGTTATTCACGCATCAAATAGCCACGACCGCCGAGCCTGAAGCCGCTGACGACTGGCATCATAGATGAGCCGTTTGTCATGCGCGACTCGGGCGCAGGACTTGCAGGGCGCGGTTAATGTGCGGAAGAATGAGCCGTGGTGAGTACATACCTTCGTCCTCTATACTGGTTCAATCTAATAGCTGCAACAGGTAGGCGACATGCGCGGTTCTTCCCGATCGTCGCATCCCGGCGGAAGACGACGGCGAGACGGTCGAGGGCACTGATGGCTGTATTGGGACCCTCGGCACCAGCCGCCCAGCTGCGCCACTTTGCTTTAGAGACGACCTCGGATGAGAACGAGTCCCAGGAAGCGCGCGATAAGGAGATATGGCGCCATGACCACGCGCGTTGGTAAAACTTCTGAAACCTGGAACAGGAGCGGGAACTCTGTATATAGAAGGAAGCTGAGAAAGGTTTGAGTTATCCTTCAGTAGTAACGGTGTGTTTGCGTACTACTGCTCGGTGCTGTGTATAAGCTCCGATTGACGCTGTCGATCGTCTGTGTTGCCCGCGCGGTGAATGATGACACGAGATCTTGAAGTCACCTGATCGCGTTTTTCTTTTTTAGACTCAACACGGCGCGGTATCTTCCGAGCTCGTCCAAGTTGTGCGTTCGCTTTCTCCCTCTCGCTTGCCCGGAAAGCGACGGTGCACGATGGCTTGGAATATACGCGACCTTCGCCCAGATGAGCTCCTGACCCGCATCAGGATGCATTATGGCCCACAGTGGTTCCCGGACGACCAGGAGATTCGCCATGAGTTCGACGAGAACCCCGAGGGATACGACCGTACGTGCAACTTCCTTGGTGCTCGGCTCACGTCTAACATGCGTCTTTTAGTACTCCCTGCGGGGGGTATCTTTGAAACCGTACGACCGGGCGACCAGTAAGTGCAACTTACTATGTAGCAATCGCGCCGTATTCTCATCGCCCCAATAGCGTCTGGTATGCGGGTACGATAGGCCCGTTGCAACATCACGCGCCGCACCAGCATCGCCAGTTTGAATATACCCCGACTGACGCTGGCAGCGACGGACCCGAGGCTCCGGACGGAGAAGGCGGCGAAGCCGAACCGCCCGCGGGGACAGACGAGCACCGCCCCGACGACCCTAACGCGCTTCTGCCTCGCATGAACCAACAGGTTTGGCTGGGCGAAATCCGCGGCATCATCAGTGTCCCGATCCACGGCGGTTTGCGCCGGTCGTACGTCTGGATGCGCGGATACGGTACGGGTCTTTACCTACGTAGTGCCTTGCCGACGCGCTGGGACGCGATCGCTGAGTAAGTCCTCCTCTCTCAGCCACGCAATATCCCTCGTTGACGCTTCCCCGACAGCTTGATCAACAACATGCATGGCCGCGAGCACGTTAAACTTGATACATGGGAGTTTTGTCGGGTTCACGACATCGTCGCCATCGCCGAGCCCGTGCGTCTGGATGATGGGACGAAAGAGCTCCCTCCTCCGCTCGAGACGACGACGGCAGCGCGCGCGTTTATATCAAGCGGTGTTGTCCATTTCGTGGACAAAATACGCAACGCCACGGCGCATCGCCCTCTGGAGTACAGGCTCCCGCCTGGCCACACTCCGATTGCCTGCGAGCACGAGTCTTGCTCAGACCGGGCGTACAACCGCGCCAATCACGAGATGGCGCAATGTGTTGTGTGTCGGAGCTGGTTTCATATCGACTGCTTACAGCTTGCCGATGCTGCGGTTGACTGGGAGCGGGCGCGCTTTGGTTGGGACGGCGGGCAAGCACAGGGCCCTCCGATCAGGCGCGAGCCTAACTTAGATGCGGCCGAGTTTCTACCGGCGGCGCGCGGGGTCTGGATCCGCGCGGACGTACCGACGAAGACATGGGGTAGGGCTACTGTTGCCGTGGAGAGGGCGAAGAGGGAGGTGCTTAACGCGGACGGTGGTGTTGGCGGGGATACGAACGGCGATGCTTTCAAGGCGCACTTCCGCAATGTCGTCCGAGGAGGTGTGCCATTCGAAGGCCTTTTGTCGGGTGCTGAATGTGAAGAGGCTCTGGCGTACGTGCAGCGGCAGGATACATGGCTTCTGTATAAATGTAGCGAGTGCGGGTCCGTCATGTAATTGTGTTATATAGCCAATGAATGTTGTACTTCGTCGCATGCTGAAAGAATTCACAGAAGTCAGGTGACCGCGACTGCACGGGGCTCTGTTGATTGATGGGAAAGCGTAACGTTGAATGTGACCGGTCGCGTTTGGCGTCCTGGCTTCGCATCTCGTCCTGTCCGATCTTCCACCGCTTGCCTCCTTCCCCATTCCCGTCTATCGTTATATTCTATTTAATTATGGCTGCTGACTCGGCTTCTGGCTCACACTATACGACTAAACGTACCAAACTGGCCGCCAAGGCTCAACCTAGTAAACCCCTGCGGCTCGGTTCAGCTTCGGGCAACAGAAATCCGCTCTCCGTGCCCGGCACAGTCTCATATGCGCACAGAGCCAAAGCAGCTCCGGCGCCTGCTGCCACTGTGTACCGCAGCGTGCTCGGGGAGGTATCAGAGGCCGCTGTCAAGACCTCGCTTTCCCAGCAGTTTCTGGGCGTCGTGCCGCCGCCGCTCAAGAAGAAGAAAGGTGTGTATGGTCATGAAGACGATGTACTCCTTTTTGTTGACGTATTCACTGTAGTCTCCCCTCTCGTTGAGGAGGACGCGCTGAGCATCGTCTCGAGCGAAGCGCATGACCTCACCTCGGAGTGCGCTTCGGAGGTAGAGGGCGAGGCCGACTCTTCAAGCGCAGACGACAACACGGAGGAAGCGAAAGCAAAGGAAGCTCCAGAAGACCAGCAGAAGCGCAAGCTTGAGACGGTAAGATACTACTCTACCTGAGAAGCGTCTTGAAGCTGATTCGGTCGCAAGGCGTATCCTATTCTCGGGTGGCTAGGCAAGGACGAGATCTTCTTGCGCGAGATGATCAGGCGCAAGGGCCAGGGCGACGCCTTCGAGCTCGAAGAATGCCCGGATTGCGGCTTACCCGGACGTCCAGAGTACAGCTGCGGCGAATGCGAGGCAGCAGACCTTTGCCGTGAATGTATCATCAAATGGCATCGCTATCAGCCCTTGCACCCGATCTTCGTAAGTCGCGTTTCTGAACTACTGCTTACTGCCGTTGACGCCTGTCTCTAGCGGCATATTGCAGGTCGACCGGAACGCATGGACCCTGCCGATCTCGGACTCAGGATCCAGCTCGGTCACCGGCCAGGCGTAGACTGCAAATGGCGCGAATCTGCGCACGTCAATAATTTCACCGTTCTCCATACCACCGGTCTCCATCGCATACGCGTCGACTTCTGCAACTGCGACTTGGGCAAGGGCACGCCGCGATACGTACAGCTGCTCCGACGGGGGCTATGGCCATCTACGGTCGAGAACCCGCAAAGCGCTACGACTTTGCAGGCGCTGGACGACTTCACCCGGCTGTCCAATCTGGGACGACTTACCGCTTACGACTACCACCGCGCCGCGTCAGCAAAGACAGACGGGGCTGGGCTTCGAGAACTGCCGGTACGTTTTGCATCGACATGACCTGAGAGCGAGTGCACCTGCTGATCGCTATGCGTAGGACTTCCTCCAGCAGTTTATGACTGCGATCCACGAGTACCGGCACATAATGATGTTCATGCGCGCGGGCCGCGGGCACGAGCCGAAGGGTATTGCGGGTACAGGGCCCGGTCTGTGCGTTGTTCGGTGTCCGGCGTGCCCGGACAAGAACATGAACCTGGAGAAGGGGTGGTCTTCTCGGCCCCAGCAGTACGTCAGCCCTGGTATTCGAGAGATCGTCCGGATCGACTAACTCAAACTGTGTTCACATAGGTGGCTCTACCGCGGCGTATACTCACTGGACGCCAACTTCCGCCTCTCCAATCGCCTCTCACGCTCTACGAACAAGACGGACCCCTACCTCAACCATGGTTGCGCATATATGCCGCCTGCGCAAGACTATCTTGACCACCTCGACCAAATGGATAAGGTGGATATCGAGGAGGTCAGTGTTCGCTCCGTCGCTAGACAACGTTGCTTGACGCTGACGCTGACCGTCAACGATCAGCCCAGCGACTGCTCGCGCTTCGGAGCCATCAATCAAGCGAACATGAAAGCTGGCCGCGGTCTCAGGACGACGGGAATGGCGGCCGTTACCTGCAAGCACGAGTTCTGGCAGCCCAACGGCATCACAACGCTGCGTAAGGGCGAGCGGTGCGTATAGACTCTCTAAGTGTTTCCGCCGCTTTCCTTGCTGACGTCCACCCAGATACGTGAGCGTCGACTACGCTTTCTGTGGTGCCTTAAAGCACAGCGGCGCACCGACCGTGTTAGTCACTTATGACATCGCCTGCCAATGGCACAAGAATCTACGCAAGCGTCTGGAGAAGATTCCGGCTCAGCGCGAGATCTACGCGGGCGCGATGGCGATGCTGGATTTCATCTTGAAGGACAAGGCGACCTTCTGTGTGCCCAAGTTCCACTTGTACGCGCATAAGCTACTCTGTCAGATCAGCTACGCCATCGGCTGGATGATTGGGACAGGAGCGCTGGACGGTGAAGGGCCCGAGCGCTGTTGGTCTGGAACGAACGGCGCAGCGTCGAGTCTTCGGGAGATGGGGCCGGGTACTATGCACGACACGATGGACGATATTTGTGGGTCGTGGAACTGGGTCAAAGTCTGCGGCATAGGTCAGTATACTCGTCTACGATGGAGTTCAGGCCGAGGCTGATCGGAGTTACAGGTCTTTCTCTGGCGGATCGAATGTGGCGCGCGGTCTTGGAGGGACGTACGCAGAGCGCAATCTTCACAGAGTTCACGGATGCTCTCAAGTCGGAGGAGCCTGAGGCGGTGGAGAAATGGTTGAGGAAGGCTGAGTTGTGGGAGGAGAACCGGACGAAGAACAAGAATCCTTACCAGCCGAAGAAGAAGTGTACGTTCGCGAACCTAATTTCCATTGTTCTATATATACTGATAGACGAACAGCAACTACCATCAAGCAGATCCAACTCGAAAGCGTCTTAGCTCAGGGGCACGCCATGACGGCTTTGGCGTCTCACGTCGGCATCGAGGACGCTGCTGGCTTGAGCGGCGCAGCGTCTAGCTTGGAGGCTGCGTTGGCTGACAGCACCGCGGCGGATGCGGAGAGTAATACAAAGAAGGGGAAGGGGAAGGACAACGGGAAGGGGAAATCAAAGGGACGGAAGGATAAGGGGGCGGGGAGGGAAAAGTCTTCGACGGCGCCTGCGGTGACCACGAAGAGCTCAGAGGCGGCTCATGGTTCAACACAGCCGCCACATATTGACTCGGAGCTCGCGACAAGCACCTCCACTCCAATGAGTTCGCCGGGTGCTTCGATTCCTAGTCAGGCGGCGGGCAAGGCGGTACCGGGCGAAGGCACAGCAGGCGAGGCGATTAGCGCGCAGCTAGCGCGAAGCAGCGTGAAACGCAAGGCCCCGGATACTGACGGCGCCGATTACGTGCTTCCTGAAGCAGTGGATTGGGAGGAGGATGGGGAGAATGGGGAGAATGCAGGACACGAGCACGACGGCGTTGGCGTTGAGATAGAAGGGGATGTTGACGAGGTCGTGGCGCAAGTGAATTTCTTGCTTCTGGCTCTGCAGATCGAGGGCGATCAGTACGTTCGTCGTTGCCAATGTGTGCTTACAGTACTGACCTTTGCGTAGATATCGCCTTGACAAGAAGAACGACGAATTTGGCGATACGCTCACGCAGAATACGACGAGGGCAAAGGCGTTGAACGCGCTTGTCCGCAACATCGAGCGATTCCGCGAGGACCAAGAGCGCCTCATGCCCCGTGTGCACGCTACGCTGTCGACAGAGGAGCGTAATCCGGAGCGGGCCACCGCGGTCTCCATGAAGCTATGGCTACCCTCGGATTTGGACCGGACAGACGACTGTGTACCTTCGGCGCTTCGTGCCCTCGAAATCCGCATATTATGGGCCGCCATGTCGGACGCGTTGGAAGACCTTATGCACCAACTACGCTTGCGCGGCTGCCTGAATCGCTTCAAGATCCTGAACATCTCGGGCCAGAGAGCGAATACGCGCGCGAGAACGGCGCAGGACGCGGTGGACTGCAACGTCAAGTTTTACGCCAATATGTATGTTAGGCGCAAGACTAGAGGGTAACAGCCAAGGTCACTGGGTGACAACTGCTAGGACTAGG
>UWZB01000047.1:0-35734 GCA_900536885.1 Peniophora sp. CBMAI 1063
ACGCCACGCAGGCCACCTTATTACGCCTAGCAAGGCCGCCAGGTTTCGCAATGCCTGACAAGGAAATCGCGGGGTTTCCGGCATAACAACTGAACCCAAACCACATCGTGCTCGCGACTTCGGCTTCCTGCCCATACCTAAGAGACTCCGATATGACCCAGAACGACCTGTAGTGCTTGGGCTTGTCTTGAATATGATCTTCGGTGCAAGTAGCACCTTCAGTGAGCAAGTTTGCCGCATGAATTGAGGTTTGGCTCTCATGCGCACCCAGTCGTCGCCAATCTGTATTATGTACGTATACCATGCGGTATGTTGAGCACGACTAGCTCACATTCGATGCTCCGAATAGTCTCAACCGTTACTCAGTGCGATCTTCCCTTTCTTCTCCATACCTAGCCGAAGCTGACACTCTACGTGCAGTCCATCTGTCTGAATCATTCGGTGTATCATATGACCGCATCTCCAGGTGCGCATCTACTGTTCGGCGTTCCTCTCTATCTTGCTTACGCGTTGCCGCTAGTGTTCCTACTCTTGTACAGGGCGGGTGAGTCCGCTTATCCCCGCGGATCTGCTATACTCTCTGAGTCGCTTCTCCAAGATACGCCGCAGGAATCCTCCTTGTCACACCTCTCGGCGACCTCGTTCGACGGCGACAACTCTTATTGCTGATTATCACCATCTCCATGCTCCTCACCGTCGGTCTCGCAGCAACTCACTCCCTCATCGCATTCGAAGTCATATGCTTCTTCATCGGCGTCTCGAGCTGTTCTCCGCAGGTTCTTGTTCCTCTAGCAGCAGATCTTGCCCCGCCAAACAAACGAGCCAGCGCGATCTCGATCGTCCTGTCCGGCCTACTTCTCGGTGTCATGTTCGCAAGAATCATGAGCGGGGTTGTCGCGCAGTACATCACCTGGCGTGTGGTGTATGCTGCCGCTTGCGGTCTTCAACTGGCTTCACTAGTGGCTCTATGGGCAACGCTTCCCGACTTCCCGCCAAAAGCTAAGAAGGGAACGACATATGCGCAGATCCTCACAACCATGTTCCGTCTTGCGGCTACAGAACCTACGCTTATACAAGTCTGCTTGGTCCAAGTGGGAGCCGGTGAGCCACGCGACTTGCATTGCCCGCATGCTAGGGAGACTGACGTTCGAAACAGCCGCTATGTTCACAGGCAAGTGATACTCTACCTGTACAAGATCGAATGCTCACATGCTCGTGCAGAGTTCTGGGTAACTCTGACCTTCCTTCTCGGCGACAGCCCATATCACTACGGAAGGTGAGCCCAGTAATCGCTCTACTATCCGACCGTCATACTCACACCTGTCCCATAGTACCGTCATTGGCCTATTCGGCCTCATCGGCGTCGTGGGCGTGTGCTGCACACCCATCTACGGACGAGCCATTGACCGGCTCGTACCGTGGCACGTCTCCGTGGCGATGACCATCGGTCTTCTCTCGACGTTCAGCCTATACTGGGGCGCCGCAGGAGTTTCTCTCGCGATACCCGTACTAGTCACTCTAGGACTAGACGTGTTCCGTCAGTCTCAGCAGATCAGTCTCGCCACCCGCATCTTCATGCTGGACGACGGTCTCCGTTCACGATTGAACGCATGTTCGATGTTCTCAGTGAGTGAGCGCGCTCCGCAGCGACAGTGACGATGCTGATCATGACGCGTAGATCTGTATGGGTCAGGCAATCGGAAGCGCGGCAGGGTCGAAGGTCTTTCTCCAGTACGGCTGGAGAGCCAACGGCGCACTCATGGTCGCATTTTGCTTGTTCCAACTCTTCGTCCTCCTTGCGCGCGGACCGCACACGAAGCGCTATACATGGTTCGGGTACGAGGGAGGACTCAACTGGCGCCGTCAACAGCCGGCGCCCGTACAAGATGCGGAGAACGGCGTGTCAAGCGCGGGGACGGAGAAGGAGAAAGAAGAAGCGGGCGATGATCAGACGCGCGCGCCGAGCTTGGAGGGTGATGTGAGGGAGAAGGATGAAGAATCTGAAGATGATAAGGGCCCTTTGTCCGAGTCGCAGACGCGGGTGCCGTCGCCTACACAGGATGTAGATGAGGAGGAGAAGGGCGACACCAGAGAGCATACGACTCTTGGTTGACGAAGCTTCGGTGGTCTGTTGTTGTGGTAGCTTTGGCCCATGCTAGATAGACATAAAGATAGATTGAGCCTCGATGGTGGTCGTATATGTTGAGGAGTTCTCGGGCAGTGAGGGAGGCGAGTATGAGTTCTGTATGCGCGCAAGGATACGACCCTTGCAGACAGCGAGCACTGGGTGAACATCGGAAGCTTTCGTTCAACACTCGGCGATGGGAATTTCGGGCCGCGATTGCAAGTGCTGGTTGGCTTCGACCACCATGATCGGCGTCAATAGATTCTTCAATACTGTCGACTGGAGTTGGGTTATCACGCGATACTCCTAGGTCTATGCATATTCCTGCAAGTACTGCAGAAGGATGTACCTGACTGAATAGAATGTGCAACAAGGTTGCTGTGTTCAAGCATCCGGACACTCGTCCTTGGATTCTCTACGGTAAGGACCAGATCGAGCCGATGGAGGCGTAGGGTAAAGACGACGAGAGGTTGCGTGCGATACAGCAGATCTTGTACTTCACAGAGGTGCGTCCTCCTCCCTTCCTATCTATCACGCCACTCTAACGTATCTTCTAGGACGGGTATGAGGTACCTAAGGGCGGCGTCGTAGCAGACGAGGAGGAGACGGTCTAATCATCCCTTTCCGTCTGCATTGGTTCTGCGTCATTAGTCTACCCGCCGTCCGCTTCACATACCACCATCTCCTCACCATTCACGCATTAGTCTCGTTAGAATTTGTCCTTTTGCATCGCACTACCTTGCATCTCGTTCTTTCTATCGTTCACACATGTGGACCAGGGCTCCAGCCTCACCTGCAGCGCGACGAGCAGTTGCTACGAGCTCACGGGGGTTGGGAGGGGGTCGGCGAAGTCGACCAGACGCGGCCCGGGTCGAGCCGCCGGGTGGGCGGGCTGGACTGCGGACCACGATTCGCTCGAAGCAGCAAACGGTAGTGGCGCGCGAGCTAATCGTGCAGGCGAGTGTATTAAATAATGATACAGTAGTGCACGTGTCATAAATACAAGGTTATTTGAGCGAGACAGCGAACTACGACGAGCGAGATTGGACAGAGGGTGTGGAGGGTGGGACAGAAACCGGCGCGCGCGAGGGCGGCTAGAGGCGAGATGGAGGCGAAGAGCAAGCTCTACGGGAACTGCCGGCGCCTCCGCTCGGCTGGACCCTTGCTCCTTTATCAAGTGATAAAGGCTGCGAAGGAGACTACCTTGCTCCGGTCTCCGCGTGGCAACACGCGCGATACTTACGGTCCTGAAAACCCCCAGCGTTGATAGGACGCAACGGGTGGAACTTACTTACTTACTTACTTACTTACTTACTTACTCGCGAGCTCGACCGAACCGGCAGACATCAACAGGGCTCCGTGGCTACGCCTACCACCGGATCCCGGTCCGTTCACGCGAGCGCTGGTTGGCTTTCGGCCACCATGGCCGGCGCTTCCCTATATACGTGCGCACGTCTGGCACCAAATCAGGCTCGATCTCTCTAAATCTATCATACAAGCTCGACAGAGCAACTCTCGCGATGTCGAAGCAGCGTGTTGGCCATGAGGCCCAACCTGTGCAACAAGGGAATCCTAGGAAACACGTCCTTGGATCCTCGACGATAAGGACACGCAGGAGCATGCCCAGGTCTCCTTCTCCCCACCATCCTGCATCTCGCTTACCCAGTCCTGAATCGCTGCTCCCTCGACCATGATCCCGATCACCTGCAACGCAGTGGGCGATATTCTCGCGTTAGCCACGCTCTTCCTCGACATAGCCCGAGCTCTAGACGAATCCCGCGGCTCTCCCGCCAAATGGCGCGTTCTCAACTCAGAACTGAAGTCCTTGCATATTGTTCTGGCATCTGTGGCCCGCGTTGCAGAGCATACTACGGATACGCTCCTTCGCGAGCAGATCGTGCGCGAGGTCAATCGGTGTAGTGATGACGTGCGGCGTGCGCTTGAGCGCGTGGCAGAGTTTTCTATGCTCGGGCACAATGAGTCTCCCGATGATGTTTGCAGCATTAGAATCAAGCGTCAGTGGTACAAGCTGAAATGGCGTTTTGGGTATCACGGGAACGCAGAGAGCATCCGTGCGGAGCTCGCAGCGGCGACACACCGTTTGACGGCCTACCTGGTCGTGTCCAATGCGTACGTTCCCCTACTACAACCTCTGAGGGGCTATGTTCTGACATTCCCTTCTCACGCAGCGATAAGATACACAGCTTGGGCGCGTCAATCACGGAACAGTTCACTGCCACATCCGCACAGATCTGTACCTTGCTTCTACAGCAGTTCGAAGTTGCCGCAGTGCGCAATGCTGAGCTTTCACGTACCGTACACGGTCATACAGCATCTCTACAAGGTCTTCAGCTCTCTTCTCATCGTACTCTTGCATACCCCGGCTCTTCCGTCGGGAGCATCTTCCATAATCTTGACAGTAGCAAGGCTGCTGCCGCCGCTCTTCTCTGCCTCGCTATATGCACCATGCACGATACTTCGCGTGCCTTCCATTCTGCGCTGCTACTAGCTGCTTTCGGCATCTTGATGAGTAACATGAAACGAGAGACTTTGACTGTCGCATCGGATGTCCGATACGGACAGCCCAACTCAGTTCTTCTGGACGATGCGATGGGCCGCCAATTGGTGTTACCGATTGAGCTATGCGAAACCCGCGAGGTATGTGGATGGCATTGCCTGCGTATCGTTGTTCATTCCGCTGATAATGCGGCAGCTTCTTCATGCAACCCTTGTCAACCTATTCTCTCTAACGTCGGGTTCTTGGTTCATAGATTCGCGCAACTACATGATCACTAGAAGCAGGAAGTGGCTCTATACACCGTGGGGTGATTATGTGGATAGATCACAGTGCAATCCGGGCGACAAACTTGAGATGACTGTCTGCATGTCGGATAATGACGAACAATCTGTATGTCCAATCTGCTCATTATCAGGCATCGCCACGCCACTACCAAGGGTAGATCGATACGTCTTCTCTTCAACGTGGTAAGTTGTCTGCAGTTTGTGTCTCATTTGCCAGTACTGACCTCACCTCAGTACACGTTGCCGACGGGCTATATGCAGTCATACATTCATTACTAACTGCGGCCCTGAGTTCGACAATAGTAGAGGAGTCCTTCCGCTTGCCACGTTCGTGAGCGTCAGATCTCTATACTTGACTTCTGACATACCTGGATCTCAGCCACAATCTTTCACCTCGAAACCGGAGCGCCGAATCAGAGACAACCTTTCTCAAGACTGGGACTTCCCTATCGAATCCCAAATCCTGTGTAGGCACGGCTGCCAAAATTACTGCGAAGCGTTCACATTTGGACTGGTATAGTCAGATTCATCCCTTCACGCGCATAGAGTTCTGGGTTCAGAGGAACATCTCCACCTGCCCTCACAAATATCATATTGACCTCCATCTGGCCGCCCGCAACGGCCACTACGACATGGTCAACGGACTGCTTGCAGGGGGTCTAGATGTCAACGTTGCCGAACCGTCAGGTCATACCGCGCTTCACTCTGCCTCTGAGGGTGGTCATCTCCCCGTCGTTGAACTATTGCTCAACTATGGCGCCGTTGTTAATACGGTTTCGGAAGACTTGATGACACCCCTTGCATGCGCCTTGGCATTTGAGAAGCTAGAAGTTGCGGAACTCCTCATTTCTCGAGGTGCTCTCTCCGATCTTTCGATATCTCCACAGGCAACTCTCTTATATTATGCTGCATTTGTTGGTCATATTCAGGTTGTCCGGATCCTTCTTTCACTCGGCGCAGATGTTAATTGGCGCGTGGAGGCTGCTAGGGGGTGCACGGCACTACACGCCGCGTGCGATGCAGATGGCTTTTTTTCACCACCGGGGGGCCATCGTTTCTTAACGGGGCTATCTGACGAAAGATGGTGTTTTTTAACGGACCCCGTTATTTAACGGGCCGACGCAGCCAAACCCGGCCGCGGGGCGGATTAAGCCGGCAAAATGCCAGCACGGGAATCGAACCCGTCGCCTCGCGGAAGAATTTCCGCAGGTAGCTCAGCCATTACACTACACTACCGTTGATAATGTACAATTGTACAGCACTATATCGCGCCCTTAAGCAGCCCTCAGAAACAAAAAAAAAGGTCGCGCGTTAACTAACGCGGATCCTGCCGTTTAAAAACGCAGCCCGCGCGACCGCCAATGCTTTCGCGTAGCGTTAAAAAACCCTTTCACCGATAAATAACGGCCCGAGGGTGGCGTTAAAAAATGGCGTCGAGGGAGGCGTTAAAAATGGCGTCGAGGGAGGCGTGAAAAATGGCGTTGAGGGAGGCGTGGAAAATGGCAGTGCCTGTGTTTGCAAAACGGCGCCAGAACGACTGCATTTTAAGAGTCATCAAGATTAGTGGCTGTTGCTTAAGCGAGATCGCGCATGGAGTCACTCACGCAGACGTCAAAATACTGGCCAACCATACAAATCTCAAGACCAGGATCCCCCGAGCGTCACCCGGATGAGTCTCGGTAGATGGCACCGCAGCGCGTGGGAGATAGACATGAGAGCACGCTGGAGAGAACCAAATATCCCCGCCGTCCCCAAACAGAAACTACGATCTTTATATCAAGTCATTAGCTACAGAATCCAACGCTGCCAGCATCGTTCACACACCTCGTGCGGACGTAAGCGATGCAACTCCTTCGCCCGTTGTCACCTCGCGTGGTGAAGACGGACCCTGTTCAGTTGTCAGTAAGGGCACTCAGACATTGTATGGCCGAGGTAACATACCCCAGACGTCGCCCATGTGAAGAAGGCGACCGTGCGCGTCTTTGCCCGAGGCACAAGCTCCGCCTCCAAGGCAAGCCACGCAGGCGTTGCTAACTGAATAATGTATCAGCATACTCAAACTTGAAAGCCGTATAACGAGAAAGACTTACTTGAGGAAGAACGCCTAATGTGCACGCGGTGTGGTGGCAGCGCGAAGACAAGCGGCCGTGCACGCGGGTGCGTGCCAATCAACCGGAATTTGCCGCTGATTGCTTCCCGCGGCTTTAAAGCTCGTCATCATCAACGTGATCCGACTGTCGGCGTTACAACGAACTACTCGCAACATTCTCCTATGAATACAATACGCGCTATTTCACTACTGGCCCTTCTTCCCCTGCGTCTGCACGATCTTCTCGGTTGGTTTCCTGTACCGTCATTAGCGAACATCATTCAGGGAGTCAACGTCGAGACTCACGACTCTCGCTTTGGACGCCCATCCGGCGTCGAATCAGCAACGCTTTCCTCGTACGCCCCAGCGAGATTCTGCAGCACGTTGAGCACCTCGATGAAGTCCAACGCCACACGCTCCCAAATCTTTGCTTCCGCCATGGTGGTGATATTCGCCCCCCAACATAATAACGTCACGACAAGCACTCTGACGCCCGCGACTCCTCCAGGCAGACGGCCCTCCCATTCCATCCCCTCATCAGCCAATCTGCTCAGCCCATGATTCCCGTTCCGTCGAGAAGGCGGTTGAAGCAGAACCCATTGGCGCACGAAAGATACGTCGATGTTGGCGTCCAGAGCCGCCGATTTACGTGCCTCGTCTGGTAGCGTCCTCTTGGCCCACATAGGCTTCGTTAACTTACCGCTCATACATTTGCGGAGCAGATCCACAGTATAAGCGGGCAAGGTCTCGCCGCCGTCATCCTGCTCCATTTTGAGGTTGCCTGGCGCCTCAAAAGTCGTGTGAGCGAAAGATAAGTCCAACGTCAACACTAGCAGTACTCACCACGTTGCTCATTTCGAACGTCCAGAAGCTCCGCGCGACATCGCATCCGAGTGGAACCAACTGCCTCATGAACTTCGTCGGCACGGCCTTTAGGAACAGACCCATGCCAGTCGCTGCATACCATCCCTTCCCTTTCCTCAACTCCAACACCCCCGTCGCCTCGCGACACTCTTTCTCATAAGCCTACAAGTTGGTGAGTATCCATCCATGCGCTTGTGGCCGCCGTACTGACCTTCGTATCAATAGACCCTGGTGCAGTCCTACTCGGGGCGAAAGCAAAAGTCACCGAGTCACTCAACGGTATGGTGGCGCCTGCAGAGGATACTTCGCCTGCCCCTCCCTCAGTCGCACTGTCGCGCTTGTCGGCATTGGACGTCGTATCTGCCGTCCCTCCAACGACCTCCGATTGGTTGGTAGAGTCCGCAGCTTTACTGCGCTGGTACGAGGCCTTCGTCAAGAGCGGCTCTATCTCGTCCGCGACGACCTTACCCTTATCCGGCGCGCTACTGGCCGCGTCGACCTCCTTGCTTGCGTGGCGCTGCTTGGGAGGCAGCGCGCGAGGTTTAGGCTTGACGGGCGCCTTGGTGGGCTCAGCGGCGGTTCGTGGTACAGCGCCCGTGCCCGTCTCTTGACCTCCTCCAACAACCCCGCGCTTCGTCGTTTCGGCCGCGCCAGCCGCGCTTCCCATCCCGCCGGGTTCAATTGCTGCTACTTTTGGCCCCCGTTGGTCGTCTGTTGCATCCGGCTCAACGACCCTGTCCCGCGGCGCGTCGACAGGATCATTTTGCCCGTCGGGGAAGGGTGCCGTGGCGGCAAGCGTTGAGGATCCCGCGAAACTTTGCAATGCAATAGGCTGTGGTGGTGGGGACGCTGTGGGGGACGCTGGTGCGGACGCCGGCGGGGACGGTTGCCCATCAGAACCGTCGCCTCTTGACGCGTTCGACGTGATGGATGCATGAGATGCGGACATCGCGGACATCGCAGACGCCGATTCGTCGTACGCACCCCGCCCGGCCCTGATGGCGCTCGCTGCAGCAAGCTCCGGGTCGATTGCCACGCCGTCATTCTTCGCGTCCTGTGCTGTAGACGCGGGTATCGTGGAAGTGCTTCCAGCGCGCACAGCAGCGCCGTCGCCTTCAGCCGGTTTGCGCGGAGCGACCCTCACCTCGTTTGGCCACAGGTCTGGTTCTCCGGCGTCGCTTTCAGCGCCTTCCACGTCCACGTCCACGTCCACGTCCTCCACCTTGGCACCATCCTCAAGTACAAGCAGATCCTTCAACGCCGCCTCCCAATGTCCGTCGCCAGCGCCTGTCCCCCATTTGACCGCTGATGTCATCATCAGCACTCGATACTCTTGATCAAGAACCGCTAACCTCACCATTCAACGTCGTGGTCTGATTCGACATGCCAGAGCCCAAACCTTTAACCAGCCTGCTGTCGATCTTGCTATAAGGGATGACCGCGCGCCCAGGTAAGTTGACAACACCCTCCACTCTACGTCAGGTTAATTTGCATCGTAGTCACCCCGCACGTAGTCAACTCACCCGATAATGTCGTTTGGCGCAGTAACAACCCATAGACACATGCCCGACGTAAGCTCCGCCACAGCCCCAGCCAGCTGCTTGAGCACGGGTTCGAGGTCGCGCATCCACCTACGCGTACTATGTCAGCGCCGCTGCCGATAAGCGCATAGTCAAATATATCTACCTGCGGGCCTCCTCCGGGCTTCTCGGCTTCAAGTCCACACGTGCCGACCATTCCTTCATGTCCTCGTCGTATTGAGCATCGCGCGCGGCCTGTACCTTCCTCTTGATCTCTTCCGGCGCCTCCTTGAAGTACTTGGCCGCGACGGCGTTCTTGTACCCGCCCTTCCCGCCCGCGTTCCCGCCCGACGCCTTGGCCAGAGCATTCGCCGCATTCATATGCTCGTCAACTTCGGCGTTCATCTCCGGCGTCATGTACTCGAAGAAGAAAGGCAGCTCGCTCTTCTTCTCCGGCCTTTTCGCCAAGAGCTTTAGCCATTCCGCCGCGTCAAACCGCTCTTCCTCCCAATCCTCGTCGACGTCGTGTGCGTGCGCTTTCTTGTACTCCTGATGGAACACATTCTTGACCGCCTAAATCATGTCGTAAGTGTTGCTCACAAAGTCGAAGGCGAGAGTCTGACCTTGTAAACCATGGCCAGAGTGGCGTCGTCGGCGTCGGGATCTACCGCCTGGTCCCGATTCATCGCGCGCGACACGTCGTTCTCCGAAAACTCCTTCTGCTCGTTTGCGGGTGTGAAGGTCTCATCGTCGACCGCAATCGGTTTGAGTGGATCCTCCCAGCCGTACGTATTGCAAAGACCCAACGAAACCGTGCGAAACGTCTTGCTGATGCCCTTTATGTCGTTGTTGTTACGCTGCTCGATGTACACCGGCACTTGGGCTTGGACATCAACCAATTGCCTCCCCTTCACCTTCTTCGGCCGCCCGCGCCCGTCCACCTTTCCTCCCGACTTCGCCTTCGACTTCGACTTCGCCTTCGCCTTTGCCTTCGGCTTCGACTTCGCCTTCGAGGTCCCGGTGTTATTGTCGGCCTTCGTGGTGGACTCCATCGGTATGAACGTCAAGGACAGTAGCGAATTAGCGGACAGCAAGCAGAGTAACGAGTGCGCGATGGCGACGGTTGCAAGACAAGTCCGGACTCGAAATATTATCTTGGGGCGCCGCGTGCGTGCGCTCTTCCGCTGCCAGGTTTATTCGATCGACCCACCCGAGGGGCTGTTCGCCCAGTTGCCGGCGCGATCGGCTGAAGTTCCAGTTCCGCCCCTCCCCGCTGAAGACGTCACACCCAGATACGCGCCAGTTCCACTGATACGGTCATTCACGTTCGCGTGTGTTCTTGGTTTGTATGCTTACCTACGAGGACACTGTGCGTATAGGACGGCGGCTCACATACAGTACTGCTCGAGAACATGCCCAAATCACGGAAGCAAAGTCCACCCCCCAGATCGCGTCCCCTTGCGGCAGCAATTGCCGCCCCAGCCAGTATCTACACGGGTAGCCCTTCACAGTACGTGCTCAACTCGCACTTCTCCCTCGCATAGACCTTGACTTCCTTGTAGTTTACGCCTGTTCTCTTTTTCCGCAATCGAATGCGGCTCATACATCATATTCTACGCGCCCTTCTCTAGTTCACGCGCTCCTCTCACCACAGCGCCTCAGGAACCCGCGGCACGCGCGAACGCTCAAGTCACGCATTCCGCTTGCTGCGGTTTATAAAGGCTCTCCAGCCGTACCCAGCATCTTGTCTCGGACGTCCACTCGCGCACAACGCTTCAAGCTTCAAGTTCGTTACATACTCGTGTATACGCCTGCGACTTATGCCTCCCCGCCGCCAACAAGCCAAATCTCACCCGAAGCTAAGTGCTCGAGCCCGGAATGAGCTTGAGACTAAGGCTAACACTGAGTTCCGTAGTGTCGTTCGCCGTCGTGCTCACCGTATCAAGTTATGGCTCGTAGCCGCCATCCGCCAGCAATGCGAACACGCTGGTGTCGAACTCATCGGCCCCAGGCTCCAATACCGCGCTGACGATCCGAATCGCGGACGCTACTACGTAGTGGCAAGCATTTTACCTACGGTCGTTAAAGGAATAACCAGGCTGACGTTTTTCTAGACGTCTGTTCCACTGCCCGGCAGCACCCGCAAGATGTTTCGTTACGTATCCGACCCTCTTTCTCCCCGCCGTCTCATGGAGCTCGAAGATTGGCGCGTGGCACGTGAATATCAAGATGAAGGTCTTCGTCCTATCCGTCTTGGGCTTTCGGTCAGTCATTGTGGCACGCTCGGCCGATACTCTCAGTCTGATGCGTTTCAGAATGTACCTCTGGGCACGACGTCGTTCTTACGCAGCTTGGGACTCGAAAAGTACAGCACGCGTTCTCGTCGCCGCCCCGGCATTCCTCATGTTCCAGAGACCATCCGACGCACAGGGGCCCGCACGTCTGCGCCAACTCGCGCGACTCCCTCCCGCGGACGTGCTTCTCAGGCTCGCACACTGCCCTCTCGTCGGAGCGCGAGTATCGAAGTCATTGGTCACCGCCGCGCGCGCAGTCCTAGCCTGGAGGTCATCGACGCCCCACCGCGCACTCCTGTTGTCGATCTTACACTCACGCCGCGCTCACTTCGCGTTGTTTACTATGCATCGGTGAGTCCGACGTCTGTCGGACCCTTTCAGACTTACTGACTCTCCTCAGCTCTCTGCGCAGCCTCAACGACTCGATCTCGAACAGGCCTTCCGCGGTGCCGTCTACGATCTCAAGTCGTATGCTCCCCAGTGGAATGGCGTCGAGATGAAGCTCTCTGACACGGTGAAGATGTTGGTGTCTACGCCGGGTAACAGCAAGACTTGGTATCGCTCACAGCTAGGCGCGCTGGTCCTATCTTCGTCCACTCGGCGCATCGTCTTAGCGGCTTCCAACATGTCATCGTCCGACCTAGACGACATCAGTGATCTCTACCCAACATGGGCGTACACCGGGCACAGTGAGCTCTCTCTCCGACGCGCGCATATCCTTGATGCTGACGTCTACGTAGTTCCAATCGAAATAAACTAGAGTACTACGAGAATCCAGTCCGTGCTATGTATCCCACCTATGCTACCTCCATTCTCGTGTTTGTCACCGTTATGCCAATCTCCTCTGCATGTCTCCGTTCTCGTGCTCGCGTATCATATATCTACTGCGTTCGACCAAAATATTCGACCAAAATACATCGGATTAATGAGGAACAAAATATGAAGACGATGTACTGGACGATGCGCGGCACGTCAGTCCCAATGCACGCCTATACCTCCACGTACTCCAACCGTTGAGCCTGGAACCGAGTGAGCAGGGGTCACTGATCGTCATGCATCCCCGCTCACCTTTGCAGCCGCCTCGCGCGCGCGAGCACGAGCCTCTCGCTCTAGAAACGCCGCTCGGGCAGCCTTTCTAACGTTCGGCTCGATTTCCGCGTCCAATTGATGAGCGCGATTGATGGCGAGGCATACGACCTGCGATGTGGCGGGATTCCCTCTCCATTCGCCTTCGTCGTTGTGCCATAGGCCTTCATCATATGGATCGTCTCTAGCGCGCAGGTCAGCGTGGGCAATCAACACGCCGGACAGCATACTCACTGTCTCTTCTCAAAATAGTAGTCAACGGCGCGCCAGTACCTTTCGATCTCGTCACCAGATAAGTGTTCTACGGCCGCCATGTAGTAGAATACGAGGGCCAACGCCTCCGCGGCAACACCCGAGTGCGCCATATGGCCTCGTCTGAAATCTTCATGCGTCGCGCAAGCGGGGGTAGATCGCACGACCCAACCAGCCTCTGAGCGTAGACACACCCAGTCTGAGCGCTCCCGAAACGCGGCCCTCGCCTTGTCCTGCAGCTCAAGCTCCAATTCCAAGCTCTCAAAATACTCATCGTCGTAAGTGAGCACCTTCTTGCGCGCGAAGGCGCCGCCCCTCGGTGACTCGCGTTCAACGGGGCGACGATTGACGAACATATGCTTCTAGTGGCGGTGAGGGTGGTAGTGAGTGATAGAGGCAAGTATCTAATCGCACATGCCCCCTCGAGATCGCGCGGCAGACATCGGGATGCCGCTCAGGGTTTTCGAGGAACCCGCCATGGGGACCAGCCGACACATCGCTGATGACGAAATAGACTTTGTGTGGCCGCTGATGCGCTAATGACCTCCTCAGCTCCCGCTGAAGAAGTTGAGAAGCAACTCCGTATAGGCGACGCTCGAGAGGAGACAAGGCAGTCTCGTACAGCCGAGTGCGCGCAGCCGAGTGCGCGTATCAAGTGGACCGGCGTTGAACCGGAAGTGACCATGATGCGACAAAAAGGTATCCTCAGACGCAGGAGGTTCAATCACACATAACGGGGAGAAAACAGGGCTACGCCATGGTAGTTGAGATGAAGACGTCTTTAAGCGCTCAGGCGCTTCTATTCCCAGCCACACGTCTGTACGTGTCATCAATGATGGCGGCCATCCGAGACAGACCTTACCAGCGTACTACCATCTCCTTCCACTCACGAACGTGCTTTGTCAAGCCACAACAGGTCTAGGGTTCACCTCGAGTCATCTACATCTAGGTGTCGGGTACACATGCAGCGCGTTTGGAACCAGGAGGGCGCTCCCGCGCGTCTCCCGCACCAACTCATGCCAAGCTCGCAGAACAGCCTCCCTCTGCACGCGCAGCTCCTTTCGTGCGGACTCCGTTGCGGCAGCGGCGGCATCGAGAGGTAGCTTCAACCAGACCTGGTCGATCTTCATAGCTTCTGTGGCTGGGAATCAATATTGGCCACCGCGGCCATGAGCAATGGTTCTAACCTGCGTCCAGAGCCAGCAGCACTTGCACAGTGTAAGCCTCCTGTTCAGGATCCAGGTATACGTTACTCACGAGCTCGGATAGAATCCACGCGCTCCTTCAGATTGGTGCTGTTGACATTCATGACTGGCGTCGTGGTGGTGGGGATTGAACGTCGAGCGTGCAACACTCATCCGACCTCCGAGCCTTGATTAGCCTTTGTGCCTGATGTGGCCATCCACCCGCGATTTCGCTATGGCAGGGGTCTGGAGCGTGTGTAGCGTGGCGAACGACACAGTGGATCATTGATGCGCCCTCGCGCAGACATCCACCAACCCATCGACCTTATCGACGCCCATCGACTTCTCTTCTATCCCCGTTATTCACTGCAGTCGGATACTTTAATGGACGATAACGGCGCAGCTAATGGCGAGGGGAATGCAGAGGGATGGGGAGGGTGGGGTGCTCTTGTCGGTCAGTTCAATCGTTGTGTTGGTGAACGGCACAAGCGCTAATACCACCGGGACATGTATAGATCCTGCACCCTGGGCGGAGTTTTTGGGTAACGGATGGAACGACGACGGCGATGAAGCGGTGGCGGCAGACGGGGGTGTGGAAGAAACGGGCTGGGATGTCAGTATTGGTGCGTTGAATGGTGAATGACATCGGATGCGCAGAGAACTGATTCCTATCCAACGGGCAGCAAATTGGTCACCCGGGCGCACTGGGGTCATATTACTCGACCTCATGCCGCTTATCCTGGCGTTCCTCGCGCCGGGTACTCTGGACGTAAACGCGTATGCCTACTCGTCCGAGCACGACGTCTCGGTTCTGCTCTGGACGGTATATTCGTTGCTGTTAAGTTCTCGAGCGTGGTATCTCTGCGCGCGCGGCTGTCGGGAGCTTTGGGCTGGGTTACTCCCGTTCTTTCCGTTGGGTTCTCGCAGTCGTAATCGTATACGACTCCGAGCAGGAACTGAGCCTCTCCGGCTGATATACGATTCGTGGTCTTGGGCCGGGCGACAGGTGGAACAGCAATTCGGCCAAGTCGGTGCATTATACGCTGGACGGCGTACCACCTGGAGAGACTGGAGTAGTGTGCTGGCGGAGGTCGGCGTAATGCCACTGCTCACCGTGCTCTATCTTTGCCCGAGCCTCTATCATGCCGAGATCGGCGAATTTCTTATGCCGGCAGGTGTACTCGATGCGCCGCTGTTGCTGCTCTGCGAAATATCGACTCCGCTGTTGATCAATGCCCCGAACCTTGTCCGGCTTGTCGTGCACCACTGCACCGGTGATCAGCTCATTGAGATATTCGCCCGGCTTCATGCGCTCGAAATTCTGGAGATACGCCGGCCGCGGGGACCTCGCATTCAGTGGAACGACGTCCTGGGCTCGCGCACTTGGCCACGTCTCAAGTCCCTCACCATCTGGTGCTCTCTATGGGACAGCTTACGGCTACCAACGGACGTGCTGGTCGCGACTATGCACAGGCTCACGCATCTAGACATCGCCGGCCCTCTTCTCTTGGATGCGCCGAACGTGATCGATGCCCGCATCCTGCACGTCACACCCGCCGAACTTGTACGCATGCTCGCGCCGCTGCGGCGATTGCTTCGTCTCAGTGTCCCCCACTTTCGGTCTTCAAGTCATGCTGCTTCCGGCCCTCAACCGTCGATTGGCGCCGTACACTTTCACAATCTGCAGGAGGTCAGCATGGTCAGCGATGCGCAGGGCAGTGCGCTGGACTTTGCGCGCGCGTTAACCGCACCAGTCATGACGCGCTTCCATTTTTTGTGCAATATGTTGGCCCCTCCCGAGCGTGCCTGTCTTCCCGGTGTTATCGCGGACTTGCGGGAAGCCCTGGATGATCAAACGCTTAATTGGTCGCAGCTGGTTCAGAGGATGCATCGCGCGCAGGATGTTCTTCTGAACGCCGATTTCGCGGACCTCGGAGAAGTTCGACGCTTGGCCTTTTGGCCAACGATTGGCAATCCGACGCCCGCTCCTCTGAGTTTGACCTCCGCTCGGAGGGCTTGTACTAGGATGTGGCAGCAAGTGGTGGCCGCGTTTCAGGGTCCGGAACCTGTGCATGGCGGCGAGCACCTGCGAGACGTCGTGATGGCGATCGTAACGGCGATGCAGGTGGCAACGACTGAGATGTCCGTGAACCTATCAGTACGGCGCGACCTATCAACGCTGGTCTTTGACTTGGAGGTACGCGATGAGAGGGATCTATCCCGGCAGGTTGTTGTGGAGATGGGCCAGCCTGGATTCGAGTGGCGTACGCAGGCGTTTAAGTCCAATTGTCGCAACAGTCTTGCTTCTGGGTCGGCAAGGTTGCTAGAAGGACTTACGGAGCTACCGGTCACTGCCCTGCGCATAGTCAACTCGCGGGAGGACGTTTTTGACCACACGACCGCAGACGACGACTGGGAGCCTCGCGATGTCGATCACTTGAACGCC
Source organism: Peniophora sp. CBMAI 1063 (assembly GCA_900536885.1). NCBI lineage: Eukaryota > Fungi > Basidiomycota > Agaricomycetes > Russulales > Peniophoraceae > Peniophora > Peniophora sp. CBMAI 1063. Next base: position 16,663 of record UWZB01000047.1, read on the forward strand.
ACGCTGCGACGGTTCCGCGGCGTGAAGGAGTTGACGCTCGTACTGGTCGACGCCACGCCCGCGCGGACTATACTCGACTTCCTCTCGAACCCGCAAGTTCTGCACGCGCTACAGGCGCTACATATTGAGCCTGGCCAGCCTATTCTGCGCGTGGTACCGATCCCCGTCCCGGCCGGCGCCCCAGAAGCAACGTCCGAAGCGGATTTGGAGGCCGAATGGGGTCCCGCGCCGGGCGCAGGCGCAGACGCACGTTTGGTGAACGACAACGCGTGTCATCTGCAGTCCAGGCTGAACTGGTGGGTGGCCCTGGGAACCGCGTTGAAAAAACGAGTGGCAGAAGGCGGGCACCCTTTACACCTGCGCACCAGTAGGTTCTGCTGCGTCGAGAGTTCTTGGGCTGGCCGGGCGACACATGGGGGCGTCGCCGGGCTCGAGCAAGAAATTTCGTGTCGTACAGAGCTGAGGCAGGGCTGTGTGGGGTGCGTCGTAGGCAGGGCTGTCTGGCGTGCGTCTTGACGAGCAGACACGTATCAACGCGGACGATTCTTACGGACTAATGCTCTTTTACTTGTTTCAATTATGCCAATACCATCACCACTTGTTATTCTACCCTGCGTGTTGTGTCACTGAAAACGTTATTGACGATACATATACTTGAAGTGAGCGGGTCAAGCTGCTACGTCGTGGCGTCGTAGGCGAGGTATGGTTCGGGCAAGACTCGGGGCATATGCGACGCGCTGAGCAAAGGGGCTGCAGAGAGCTTTCGATAGATATAAGCGTACACAAGGTGGTGATCCGTATCAAGAAAGCTGGAGCATAGTCGTATAGTATGCCCGACTACGGCTGCTGAGTCTGAGCCGTGGCGAATTGTAGCCACATCGCACAATGAAGCAGGTCAATATCACAGCGTTACGCGGGAGCAGCTCAGGCGCGTCGCGTCGACGCGCTGACATGTTCGGCCTTCTTCCTCCAGCCCTCTTCCACTGAAACTTTGCTCCCTACCTGCATAACCGTACGCGCTCGTCCTCTCTAAGTACAGCTCTACTATGCTGGCGAGGCGTGCGTCACGGTTCCGCTCGACGCACTCAGCGCAATCCCTTTGCTTGTGCAGAGCCTCGTATGCTCCGGAGAGCGGCCCGAGTTATTCCACATCACTCCGACCTTCCGCGATCGTCAACCTTATCTTGCATGGGCGTCATTACCACGTTCCGTAGCCGTGCCCAGATGCTAGATCGTCCATGATTATCGGCTCATCAATCTCAACCTGTTGGCGCGGTCAGCAACGGTGGCTCGTCTACGACCTCTCCTATCTAGCGTACGTTTGCTATACACCCCAGGTTTGTACCCAAACAGGTAACCCCAGGCCGTCAATAACGTGCGTCCCAGCGATGCTTCGCGAATCATGTCGACTGTTCTGCAGTAGTGTACCAAGAGAACAGGCGCGCGGAAAGTGGCACCACGGGGCACTCGGAGTGAACACCCCGCAGAGATCTTTGAGCGCACAGGAAAGTACGCTGGTAGCATAATGACACCAGGATGGCCGCACCGTATGCAGGCCTCATGCCCCATTATGAATCGAGAGTTGAAGCGATAGGCTGAGGTTGCATATTACTGCCAGTGGGTGTGGCACTGGCGCCCGAGTTGTGGCGCGGCGCCGCGGCGGGTCCGCTGAACGATACGCGTGCAACTTGTATCTTGCACCGACCGTGCATTTACCATGCCATCGCCGCTCCCTTTATTCGAGCGCAGTGTGCTATATGATGCGATACGCTCAGAGGAGTAAGTTGCCTGTACGCGCCATGCATTGACACTACTCAGATTACATCGACCTCAGACCACAACTAGCACGCGTTTACTTAGGATCCTTGTCGGGCGCGAAGACCACCTCATTAAAGCCAGTCAAGAGAAAGACATCGAAAGGCCGCGGAGGGCGTAAGATTGGGCCCACCGCAGATCAAGAGCGGCGCGAGCGGTACAACTTGACACGGCGGGGCTTGCTGAAGTATTCTCTAACCTCGCACGAGCGGTTTCCAGACTGTATTGTGTATTGATGACACGCGTAGACCCTACGACCTCCTTCTCGTCAGAGGAGAACCAGATCATGACCCGCTTGCGAAAGTCGGCGGCGATGCTCCGGATACGCGACTATGGGACAGCTTCCGAGACGTGCATTCGCGGCTGAGCTGTGAACTTGGCGATAATTTGTCTGCCAATCGTGCCTACTTCTGCTATCTCGAATCACGGATGACAGACTTAGAGCTCGATGCACTGGCGACCGTACAGACGTGCGAGGCTGGGGCGCTTCAACAAGAGCGTATGCTCCACGAGCGGCGCAGGCACCTCGCTTTGGCGTACCAGGAAATGGAACTGCTCACGTTCGACGGTGCGCAGTTACGTGCGGTTGCAATGGACGACGCATTCATCGCACGCGGTCGCAGGTGACGTACCTTGATCTCCATGCCGCGGAATTTAGTCCTCATGATCACGTCCGTGCAAAAGGGTCAAACAAAGAAGCTTTCGCAAGCTCTTTCAGTGGTGGACGGCAGAGGACTTACTGCGCAAGCATGACCAGCCCATACCCTCGTCGCCGGATAGCTCCAGCGATGGAGAGCAATCAAGCGGCGGGGTCGACAGCGGTGCTGAGGACGACGACGACACCGGTGCCGGCGCCGGCGCATCAAGAGCCGCGTCGCCCGCTCCGAGCGCATCAGACGCGGACTTGTTCGCTTCCGATGCTGAAGACGATTGGGATGCCGAGGATTTATTATCGCAAGCCGATTAGGTATGCCAGTCAACGCTGATGGCTGGAGTCTATGCTCATCAAGACTTCAGAATACAACACATACACTCCAGTAACTCTATAAAGGCATAATCCGTTATACTCAGTTGTGCAATACGATGCGAGGTGCGACCGCCGAGAAAGGCACGGCATTGTCGTAACCGATCGGTCGGCGCAGGATAGACAGACGGCCCGCGGGTGAATTCTTGGGCCTGGTAGATACGCTCGAGAAAATATATATCAGAATGACGGTCGCAGAGCACAGCTGCTTACTTACCCAGCCTATTTGTCCATCATGTACCGCTGCGCGTGCTGCACCGAGGCGTCCGACCACTGCGCTGATTCGGAGAGCGTGCCCGACTCTATGCCGAGTCTAGAGACCGTGTCCGAGTCAGGTACGTGGCAGTTAAGAGCGGAGAAGGATGACAGTCACTTACTAACATACTGGTAGACGGTGATTGCGTACACGAGAACGATGACAATTGGAGTGAGGACAGTAGCGGGGACAGCGGTATGGCGAAGCGTTTGTGATCTAGTGGCCATCCTAATGGCGTTTTAGACGATGAGGCCGTTGATGGCGACAAGGAGAACGCACGCGCGGCATCCGGCCCTGATTCGTTGACGGCTAAACTCCAAGAGCTCCATGGCACGTACGATCCGGTGGCGGAGCACTCTCAGAGAGTACAACGATGGGCAGCTACCGAGAATGACCTTTCCCGTGAGCGCGCGACCGTCGCTTCGCGTGGCTCCCCCGCCCTACTAGATGGCCGCTCGGGCGTATTGCCCGTGGTGGCCGCGCGAGAGTTGGGTGACGCGAATCATCACACCGAGCAGCTTTTCTCCATGATAAGCCGTATCGACGATGGCTTCCGACTGCACAACCGTGACGCTCGCTCGTGCATGGACTTCAACCCCACTGCAGCTCCGTACGTCCGCGACCTCCTGTGCTCGGTCAGGGACTTACATATTTCAGTAGTTTGCGGGAGACGGGCGACCCCGACGCTATCCCCAGCGACCGCGTCCTTCATTACGACATATCGTGCTCGTGGAGGAGGTGGTTTTGTTCCGGCGGGACGCTGTGCCAGGGTACAAAGAGCGCGAAGGCGAAGCTATGAGCGTCTCAGGTAGATAGCGGGCCTTCATTAGCTAGAGGCGGAGGTGCATGAACAATAGGATGCGGCGTGCGTCACACGTCGCAGTTTAGCGCGAAACCGTTGCGCGCGCGCTCCCACCATTTTCTTCTCGCGCGTCCATCTGCTCGAAAGACTCTGTTCTGCTCTCATAGAGACAGTCATGCATTCTCTACGTCCCCTCCGCCGCGACGACGGGATACAATTGCCACGCGCGTTCATACAGTCTCTACGTCGCCTCCGTCAAGACGACGGGGTACAATTGTGGCGAATGGGATGTCGGTTCGCACGGCGACGCTCGGTAAACAGCAGGTTCGACATATCCGTATCGTTCGGCGTGCTTGCGGCTCTGCACGCATGGGGCGTGATCGGGCGCCTGTGCTCTTCGAAGTACCTTCATGACTACGTGTCGTGTGGGGAGCATGCAGTGGGCTCGAAGCGCACGATTTGTGGGGTTCCGGTTCGCCGTCGGTTCAATGGTCTACGGTTGTAAATCATGTCGCTCGTTTGCCCCGGTCTTAACATATATCCTATGAACGTTGTGATGTCCGCGCATGCCAACACTGTTTGCGGCGACACGGCGGGGAAGACACCCAACATCAAGTCTCCGCATGAGAATGTAACATTTTGTGCGCGCGTCACAAGCTCAATTGACCGGTATAGCTCTCACGCTCGCGCACAAGCCGCTGGGAGCACCAAGCACCGTCGCCGGCCACGGCTACCCTGGGGTGACTGTCTGTCGTGGTTGCAGTCTCCCTGCCGTACGTGCGCTCGCTGACAACTTCTACTCCGGAGCTGATTCTCGAGCAGGTATTATATTACACTGTGAGCCGAGCACAAATCTCGGCCAGTTCTCTTCTAGGTAAGAGATCAAAGTTCCAACGAGCGCAGATCCCAAGCTGATGGACCGTGTCAGAGCAGGCAATCTGTGTACTCGCGGATGAGGGTACGTTTCTGAAGATACATCCTGTAGGATAGCTATGAGCCGGTTTGGACTGACCATGCCCATGGGTTACGCGTAGTTCCGCCGCTTGAAACCCAGCGAGCGCAGCCGAAAGTCACATGATCGCGCGGAAGGTTTTCACCATCGCCCGACGTTGGCCGAACGCTCTTGTCCTGCCATCTCGCCAACCGCTAGGCGCACACATAGGCCCCGTTTCGTACAACTCGACATGCGCTGGGACATACGTGAACTGCCATGGGATAAGTTCGTGGACAGGGTGCGCTCGCATTACGGCGAAGAGCACTTTCCCGTCGGGGTTGCGCCGAGGAGGGAATTCGAAGTCAGCGGAGACGGCAGTTACGATTGTATGACCCTTTTGTGACCCTCGACGCATGTTTGCTGACCGTCATGTCAGTGCTACCATCTGCCGGTGTGTTTGTATCTGTTCGTCGCGGCGACCTGTGAGTTTGTAGTCGCACATGCGCGCGCGCGCAAGCCTAACGAGACACTTACCAGCGTATGGTACACGGGCAGTGTCCGCCGGGACGATTACAAGATGGCACATCAGCATCGTCTGTTCGAATACGGACCGGCACTCACCGAGGACAACGCGGCCGATGTTACGCCAGCAACCGACGCGGACGAACTCGATGCGGACGAGCACCGCCCGGACGACCCGGGCGCTATCGCGCCTTTGCGTGATATACAGCTTTGGCTTGGCGAAGTGCAGGAGGTCTTCAGCATGGAGATTGTGGAGGACGGCGTGTCTCTTCGCCGTACGTACCTGGGCTTGCGCGGTTTTGCCACAGGCGGGTGGCTGAAGAAGGCGTTTCCCACGCGCTGGCGACGGATCCAAGAGTGCGCTCCTCCACCCACATTTGCTGACATAAAGGCGCTCATGGAAGATCAGCTTGATCGTAAGCTTGCATCCGCGCGAACACGTCAAGACGGACTTGTGGGAGTTTTGCCGCGCCCACGACATTGTCGCAAAAGCTGCCCCGGTTGCGCTAGATGACTCGGGCATGGACCCACTGCCGCCGTTGGCCGCAACTGATACCGCTCGCGCCTTTGTGAAGCCCGGTGTCGTACACTTCGCAGACGATATCCGAAACGGGAAGCAACATCGACCGCTGGAGTTCCGTACGCCTCCTGCTTACAGCCCTATCGCATGCGAAGCGGAGAGTTGCGCTGCTCACGCCGACGAGGAAGATGGGGACCGGCCGGTTCGTGCCAACGAGGAGGCCGAGGAGCGTTTCGCTCGCGCATACAGGCGTGGCGACGACGAAATGGCTCGTTGCCCCGTCTGCCTCAGCTGGTTTCACGTCAAATGTTTGAAACTCGCTGACCCAGACGACAAGTGGAGTCGATTGCGCGTGCAATGGAACGGTGGACGCCTTCAAGGTCCTCCAACGAGGCGGGAGCCCAATCTCGCTCCGGCCGAGTTCCTTCCAGCTGCTCGCGACCTCTGGGTTCGCGCCGACCCGCCCGTACGTACCTGGGGTCGCGCCGCAACGGCTGTATCTCACGCGACAACGAGAGCAATGAAGGAGATTGGTCCGCTGGGAGTGACGGACGGGCTTGCATATCGTGCCCTCTGCGCGTCCGTTATGCAGCGGGGGGATCAGTTTACGGATTGGATGACTGAAACGGAAAGCGCAGAATGTATTGGTATGATGGAAGGGGACAAGCCTCTCGAGGACTACGATATGTACAAATGTGGCTGCTGTAACAATGTAATGTAGATATGCGTATGTAGATATCAAAACGGTCAATAGGTGGAAATCGAGAAGGGGTGAGAATGCGCCACACACGTAGTCATGTGACCGCGACTTCACGGGACTCTGTTGATCTGTTGATTTCGTTTGTTGATCGTTGGCCGTGGGTGTGTGGCGCACTGGCCCGGCCCTCTGCCGTTTCTCCTCTCGCGCTCATCTCATCCGGTTCGACTCATCGTTCTGTCCTCTCGTTGTCGTTCTCTGTACCACACTCGCTTATTATTCTATTACTACCATTAATGGCGTCTGGATCCTTTAACTCCTCTGGTGATATCTTCGGCAATGCCAGCTCCGGCGCGAAGACGCCGACACCGCGCGCGAAGGGCTACAAGCGTCTGAAGCTTGGCGACACCACTCACTCCTCGACGGGCGCGTTCCACGGGCTCCTGGATCGCAATATTAAGGGGTCATCTATATCTTTTAGCGACAGTGCTCCCAAGGCGACCCCAGCACCGGCACTCTTGACCAGTGCTCTCGGTACCGTCTCAGAGGAAGACGTGGAGAAGGCTCTGTCGCAGCAATTCATGGGCGTCGTACCCTCCTCTAAGAATCAGCATGCCCGTGAGCGTGCTGCTATTGGAGCTCTGAATGGTGTACTGATACGCCCGCGCTAGGACATGCACCGTCCGCACGCGATATGGACGAGTCTGCTGCCGCACCGGATAACGGGCCACTGACCGACGACACGCTTGAAACCCAACCTGCGGGCGACTCGCTGGCTGACGCTGAAGGTGACGATGAGCGCGACGTGGAAGAACGGCGCAGGAAACTTGAAACCGTGAGTACTCATGGCGCAGTCAGTACCTGAGATGGATGACTGATTTATTGCAGGACTTCCCCATACTTGCCTGGTTGCGCTGGGACGAGGTCTTCTTGAGAGAGATTATCCGTTTCGAGGGCCGAGGCGACGCGCTCACCATGAACTTTTGCCCTCTCTGCGGTTCGCCTGGACGTCCGGAGTACAGCTGCGAACAGTGTTCGAGCGTGGCGATGTGCCGGAAGTGCGTCGTGCAGTGGCATCGCCTGCAGCCGTTGCACAAGATTTTCGTACGTGCCGTGGTTTCCTTTTCATCTTGATGCGGTTTAATGATGGATGTACCGCTACAGACACACGAACATGGCTACCGGCAACGCGTGGAGCCGGGTGATCTAGGATTGCGTATCCAGCTGCTGCATCCTCCCGGCCAGGCTTGCCGCGGTCGTGAGCTCGCGCACGTCGACCACTTCACGATTCTGCACACGACCGGCGTCTTCCGCATAAGGGTGGACTTTTGTGCCTGCGAAGAAGGCCAGGATATTCCCCGCGTCGTTCAGCTGTTGCGCCGTGGCCTGTGGCCGTCTACCGTGGAAAACCCGCAAAGCGCGACGTCTTTTGAAGCTCTTGACGACTTCACTAGGCTGTCAAACCTCGGGCGTCTTACAGGCTACGACTATCATCGCGCTGCTGCCGCCAAAACGGATGGCGTCGACCTGAAGGATGTACCGGTGAGTGCGGCTGGCTTGACGTTCTCGATTTATGAGTTAACGTTGCTATTCGCGATGAATAGGACATTCGAAAGGCGTTCATGACGTGCGTTCATGAGTTCCGACACATCACGATGTTCAAACGTGCCGGTCGAGGTCATGAACCGGGTGGTATCGCCGCCACACCGAATGGCGCTTGTGTGGTCCGTTGCCCCGCCTGCCCTGACAAGAGTATGAACATGAGGCCCGGCTGGGAATCCGACCCCAACACGTATGTCTCCGGTGCTTCGGCGTTGATCACGACACAGAGGAACTGACCGAATACTGATAGGTGGCTTCACCGCGCGGTCTACTCCCTTGACGCGAACTTCAGGCTCTCGAATAGGCTATCGCGTTCGACCGACAAGAGCGACCCATACCTCAACGATGGCAAAGCGTACATGCCGCCGGCGCAGGATTATTATGACCACTTGGTGCAGATGGAGGGCGCCGATTTTGAGAAGGTACGCTTGGGTATTGGGTATTGTGCTATCATGCAACACTCACCCTATCTCAGCCGAGCGAGTGTTCGCGGTTCGGCGCCATCAATCAAGCCAACATGAAGGGGGGGCGGGGTCTGAGGACCACGGGCATGGCGGCGTGCACCTGTCGCCACGAGTTTTGGCAGCCAAACGGCATCACTACGCTCCGTAAAGGTGAACGGTACGTTACATGCTCCAGTCCGCCCCTACCGTTCGTTAAGCGGCTCGAGTGCAGTTATATCAGCGTCGACTATGCGCTCTGCGGTGCGCTCAAGCACAGCCGCGCTCCGTTCGTCCTCGTCACGTACGACATAGCGTGTCAATGGCACAAAAACCTGAAGGCGCGACTGGAACAGATTCCTGAGAAACGAGAGGTGTACGCGGGCGCGATGGCGATGGTGGAGTTCATCCTCGCGGATAAGGCGAGGTTCTGCGTGCCGAAGTTCCATCTGTACGCGCATCGGTTATTGTGCCAAATCAACTACGCCATTGGATGGACTATCGGGACGGGGGTGCTCGACGGTGAAGGTCCGGAGCGCTGCTGGTCGGGTACCAACGGTGCGGCCTCGAGCCTGCGCGAGATGGGTCCAGGGACGATGCATGATACAATGGACGATATTTGCGGCGCGTGGAATTGGATGAAGGTCTGTGGCATAGGTGAGTGACTAGTGGATTGTTTGGTGGCCAGACGAGGACTCTGCTGACGACAATTCTGGAATAGGCACCGCTCTAGAGGAACGGATGTGGCGCGCGCTGTGGGAAGGGCGAGTTCAAAGCGCGATCTTTACGGAGTTCACCGACGCTCTGAGGTCTGAAGATCCCGAGAAGGTGGACGAATGCGAACGGAACGCGATCGGCTGGGAGCTGGAGCCGAAGAAGTTCAAAAACCCTTACAACATCGTGCGGAAGAGTGAGTCGCGCGTACCGTCTTTTGCGTCGACGTCGGAGAGCTGACTATATCGTTATAGCGGCTACCATCAAACAGATACAACTCGAGACCGTCTTGGCGCAGGGCAATGCGACGTCGAAGGTCGCTGAACAGACAGGGATCTCGGGTGTCAACGCGTTCGGTACTTCCAGCAGCGCACAGGGCGCGGAGATGGCGAGCGAGGCTGTCAAGAGTCTGCGTTCGACGGGCAAGACTAGGCGGGCCAAAAACGCCGTACCACCGGCCACCGAGGCGTCGCGGGCTTCGAACAAGCGCAAGGCACCCGAGAAGGACGATAACGAGTACGTCTTGCCTGCGGCCATCACCGTAGCCCCGGACGCCGAGGATGAAGCGGAGAATGAGGAGGTTCCGGACGACTATCTCGACTCGGTCGGGCTCGACGCCGACGAAGCAACGACCAGAGGACAGGCCATCGCAGAGCGTGGCAATTACGGGGCATTTATGTCTTTGTCAGATCATCATATATCATTTAGTGCATGCAAACCGGCTAGAACCCGATAACGGAGTCGTAATTGAAACCCTCGCCAAATATGGTGATGCGGGTTCGATCCGGCTCGGGGACTTCTTTCTTTTACTGACGGTCTTGGATGTCATTGGCATGACGTCTGATGTTTGATGTACCCCTTAATTGTCTCGCTTTACCCCTCGTTGTTTCATGTTCTCGGTATATAATAATTCAGTGTTAGCCCCCACTCCCCGGCAGTCTCACGCAATGCAGAACGGTACGCACCTCTTCCCAAGTGGGTTAATACTGCTGACTTCTGATAGATCCCCTGGCCGGGGAGCGGATTGTGCCATGGTCATCTCTACACGAGCAGGTCCGCAAGATCGTATTCTAGGCACCCTTTTCTCCTACCTTTACAACTGATCGCCGTATAGGACAAACGCGATCAAGTACGTCGTATGTTTCAGTGTCAATTATGCCTCAAGTCAATGAGCAACCCTTGGCAGTGAGTGTTCCTCTACCCTACATCAGCAACGAACTCGACTAGTGGAATAGGCTACCGTGTGGACACGACTACTGTGAAGGATGCCTCATCAACCTGTTTCAAGAGGCTTGCCGACTTCCCCCTATCGATCCACACATCACGCCAGGGCTACGTCCAACACTCCGATTGTGCTCCGCCTCATATTGTCTTCAGCACGGGATCAAAGCAAGGGCGTATGTATGTAGTAGGCACAGTGATCCCCGTGCAAGACTTGTTTGCAGTCCGCCCATGCCGTCATGGCATCTGGTGGACATGTACGTTTTGAAAAAACGATATCTCAAGGATAGGGTATCAGTCTCGCTAGATCACAAGCTATGGTCGCACTATTTCTGAAAATTATGTTCAAAACGTGAATTCTGGTTTTATGCTATAGCGAGGACTTGGAAGATAACACCTGCTTGCTCCATTTCTCGTCGTAAGGCACACTCTTCCTGCCCATCCAGTACGCCTTCGAGACTAAGAATGCGTCCTCGGCATTTGTTCCTCCTACGTCCAAGAAAGGTATTGACATCCTTCCACCACTCACGGGTGAAGGCATGCGCGTTATCGTCCCCGTACACGAGCGTCAGCTCAGTGAGCTCGGGCCACAACTCCGGTCCTTCCATGCGCTCCATCTTCAACACGGGGATTCCTGTGACGCCCATGTGCAGCCCTATATGAACTACCAAAGTAGTCACAGCAGCCATGGCATCCAAGCTTTCCGTCAAAGACCGGAAGTCGCTGGCGTGTTGCGGAGAGAACAAATCAGAGTAAATCTGACTCGAGTGTGTGTTGGCGTCCCAATGTACTTCCGACGACATCTCCAATACTGTGACAGTTGACCAGGAAAAGGCAGGCAGGATGTGAACGAAGGGGCTGAAGTCTCCTGGACTGGGGCTGGTGAAGGACGCGCTATGACGTGCCGTCGCGGAGAAGCTAAGACCGTTGTATTCTCCATCTGCGATGGCTGAGTCCCGAGCACAGAAATCGACGGACGGTCCCAGCTCTGGGTGATCGTTCATGTGAATAAGCAGCTTCACAGGACCTGTGGTAAGCGCCTTGAGATGAACTGCCAACGATGACATTGAATGGCGCAAGCGATCCAGCCATGCGCGGGGGTTGGAGCTCGCGTTCTCCAACGCCGGCGCAGCGTGCCGTTCTTGGAAGAGATCGACGTCGAGATGCATTTCTAAGTTCGACAGCCTAGGCATTCTCAGCGCCGATAGGAGGGCACATAAATGGAGATCTGCAGACGCCCGATATTCAATCCCAACGAGGTGAGGAAGGATGATGACCGGGCTATCGCGGACAGCAGAAGCGCCAGCGGCAGTGCTCGAGTAGATATGGCTTCCAATCAACAACCCTCGAACAGATGGCAGTGCCCGCAGCATGTCCAGTGTTTCTTGTAATTCCGTTTCGACGGCGAGTTCCACGACCTTCGCACACCGCACTGGAGTGGGAACGTTTGTCATAAGACTGGTAAGGGCCGGTAGCGTGATTGGTGATGGGGCCGTGAATGTATTCCACGCGACGAATGCGACGGTGAGAGAGGTGATTGGCTTGTTGTTAAGCATGGCGTATATTTCCTTCCAGATACCGTAGTTCGAGAAGTCGCGAGCGACAAATGAAATTTCGGTGAGATTGTTGCAGGATGCGAGGATTGAGCGGAATGAGATCGGGAATGTCTTGCTTAAGGACAGGAACTGAACGGTCCTCAGAAGGGGTGCGTTAATGTGGCCTTCGCAGTCGATAAACAGTATCCGCAAGTTGGGAGCGTCCAGATGTAGAGGAGTTGGGTTGAATGACACTGATAGCCTCCTGTACAGGTGGAGAGTCGACAGAGCGGGCAAGGACCCGGCGCGGGATAAGATGTCGTTCCAGCGGGTTTCGTTATCGTCCTTTGTGATAAACGCGCAGCCCACGCGTCCCATTGCTGCAGCTTGAAGCGACAGAGAAACCGTATTAGACGTCGCGAGGAAGATAGGCATAGATCCCGCTTTCGTCAACATCGCGTTCCAGCCATCATCGTTGGCAGCAGCGCCTAAAAATTCGGCCCAGAACGCAGGACACGCGTCGATCGCACGTTTCCACCGTGAGCACACGCCTCTCAGAGTTATCGGCCATCTGTTCCGCCGGTAAAAGCTGAGGTTGTGCTTTGGCCTGCTGTCGCTCGCGATTCCGAGAATGTACACGAGGATCTCATCGGGGCATGACAGAAACTTGTCACCGTCTGCTCTGGGTTTGAGGACATGAGTTATACAGGACTATGTGACACGCACTTTCATCACTAGCCATATTCCAAACTATCGATCTTCACGGGCAGTTGGCGGTTGGGACTATAATGAAAGACGGCGGAGACCGCCAAGTTGAATGCAGTGATGTCATCCCACGGAGCACGTGATCGCATTTCGCGAGATCGTCTGGTGACTTGTGACACGTGGCCGCTGTCGTTACTTATCCGCAACACCCATCCACGAACGACATTATGAACGCGGTAGCAGTGGAGGACAATATGAGTTCCAACGGGCCTCCAGCGCAGGTACGGTCACGGTCTCTGTTAACTGACGAAATACTTAATGCCTTTAGGCATTCATACACCGATTGCCGAACGAGATACTTGTCATGATATTCTTTCTCTATCAGTCCCTACAACCAGCCGGATATTGGTATCAGTCGCTCATGCGCGTCGACCTTGGGTGGATTCGATTAATGTTCGTCTGCGAACGCTGGCGCGAAATCATCCGCAACACTCCTGGTCTCTGGACTCGCATTGGAACATTTTACAACCGCAACCTCATGGCAGAGTTCTACCAGAGGGCTCGAGACGCACCGTTAAACATCGATCTGGACACTCTATCGAGTAATGCTAATGGGCAACCGCGTAGAATCGACGCGCACGAGTACATTGTCGATACGGCCAAGTGGGCCAGAGCATCTACGCTGATCTGTGGCCTAAAAATGCACGCTGGACATGTTTCACCCCTCTCATCACACAGAACATATCGAGCACGACTTTTCCGAATCTCACTTGGATCGATGTCTTCCTGCCAACGACATGCGGCAGCCTCTCTGCGATTGTCGCACCGGCGCTCGTAGGCCTTGCCTTGCGGAGCGATGCCGCAGACCAGAGTCAATGCCCTGTCAATGTTTCCGTGCTTATCGATATCTTTCAAACTTGTCACGCGTTGAAGAGTGTCAAACTCGTGCGAGTGATTAACGCTGGCGTTCAATGCAAGTTCCCGCATACGAGCGGAGCCCGACGATCGCTCACGTCACTGGAGATCGCGTCATTCGACGAACGACTCCTTGATGTCATCACCCACTTCTACGTCGTACCCCAGGACGCGAAGCTAGTATGTGAACTATACGGGGTGACCGACCTACCGCTCGTTGTCACGACCGCTCGACGCCTGTACGGCGACGGCCTACCCCTATCCCCCGCAGAACTCTCGTTGGATCGAGCGTCGGATTGTTTATACGACGAGAGCGGGCTGAGGGCGCTCTATTCGTCGTCGTACTTAGCCGTAAAGGTTAATTTCAGCGAATTACGAAGTCTAACACTGAGATTGGACGCCGAGCACCCGACATGGCAGTGGCATGATCTCATCGCTTCGTATCCTTGCGCGTCCATACATGCACTGGCGTTAGGGGACGAGCTTTACGACGGAGACGACGAAGTACCTGAGCATTGGGAACCACAAACAATTGTGCGGGCTCTCGAAAGCGTCCATTCGCTTACGCTGAAAGAAGAGGGTCAGTTTGATATCCTTTCAAACCTTTCCGACGGGCTCCTTTTACGCTCAATCACGATCAAGTTAAAGTCATTCGATGCGGCTTCTAACTTAACCCGTCTGTGGTACTTCCTGCGAGACAACAAAACAAGCCCGTCGCATTTCACCACCACCTTTCTTGGACGGACGACCAGGCATCATTCTGTCAGCCACTTAGTAGCCAAGGAGGCCCCCCTCATCGCGGCTATCGCCCAACTATCTACTGTCGTGGATGAACGAACGATGATGAAGCCGCACAAGACCAAGAATGGGAAGGTGCTTGTGTTTGGGCCTGACACCGCGTAGAAGTATGACCGTTCCAGCTCATAAGTAGCTCCCCCATTCATCGGTCTGTAGACCTCATCTTGGAAACACGTCTCGACGTCTTGTAGTCCTCTGCACCAATCCAAATTGTCATCCTCATACGTTATCCTACTTCTCTATCATGTATACTAGCCAAGGGTTGCGGCAATTGTACAATGTGAGTCGTGACACGTGATTGCAACTCGCGAGACCGTCTCGCGGTTTTCACGCACGCGCCTCCTTACCGGCGCACAATTCGGAGGTAAATTTGCTTCCCGACTAGTCTAAGACAAATTCTCCTGCCGTGCACCCAATCTCCACCTCCTATCTACTTTCGTTGAAAACCTCCACTATCCTGCAGGCTCTTGAGGGCAAGCACTCACCACGATATGGTAAACTCGTCAGATCTCAATCAAGGTGGGTACTGTGTAGTCCAGTCACGCGAACAGTCTCTCATAGCTTAATGCAGACCTAAACGTACCGTTTGGGCTTCCGGAAGAGATATTGTCGTGCATTCTGCAACTGTCCATCGGTACATACGACGACATAAATCACGACGTCCAGTTTCGTACCGCCACCCCGCTTCGACTTCGACTGGTCTGTCGGCAATGGCTGGGGGTGCTAGAGAGATCACCACGGTTCTGGGGATTGATGCTGGCGGTGGCGAAAGGCCGGGAAGCATGGCAGGGCGTGTTAGCGAAGTGCAAGAGCGCGCCAGTGGTTCTCTCGACGCGGTCCGGGTTACCGATTGCTACTCTTGAGGCGCACATAGGACGAGCGTTGGAGGTGTATCTCGACAACACAGGCGATGGCGGTGACCTGGGTAGCGTATGGGCTAGCGGAGAGCCACTACCGCAGTTGAGAATACTGCATCTTGCTTGCCACGACCTCGACAGTCCACCAACGATCGTCGCCCCAAACCTAGAAGAGCTCAAGATCAACCGGTCAGCTCTAGTGCGGGCCCCCAGTCTCCGTCAACTGGAGCTCCGTAAACTGCATCGCGACATGCTACCCCTACTGGCCTCTACTGTGGCGGAAGGCAGCCAACTTCATGAACTCGTCATATCCGGAGAAGAAGAAGTCGAGTATCCGACATGGCGTGCGTGCTTGGACACAATAGCAGGATGCCACATATCTACCTTCGTCGCAACAATTGGCTTCCTCGGTTCAATCCGCCCAATTCCGGACGTAGTCCTACCGAGTTTGACAACTCTGTGCCTTCGCGTGCCGGCGATCATACACTCATCGCGTCTGGAAATCGTGGACGCCTGTCTGAGCGTACCGCAGCTCAGGATTCTTTTATCATCAATCCCGTCTGTGCGCGTTCTCAAACTCTCTTCCCAAAAACGCGCGCAACGGCGGACAGGAACACCTGAACGCATCAACCTTCCTCGTTGCGAAAGTATCACAATCGCCGATCGACATTTCGTCGATGATGCTCTTACGCAGCTACTAGAGTCTATATACGCCCCTCTTCTACGGGATATGCAGCTCAGAACAAGACCGTACATCATCAACCGTGTTCGGCCAAATAATTATCAATCGGAGGATCGAGCCCCGCCGTGTCTTGTTCACGACATGGCCACTGTGACAAAGCGGATATGCGCAGCGCGATTCACGTCCCTCTCTCCAGCCATCGAAGCTCTCACCCACGGACCCGTCGACCTAATCGTTGATACCGATTGTTCCACCGGGTCTTCGGCAGCCATTACGTTCACGGCGCGTGACAACTACATTCGAACCTCTCGTTACTCCGGACTCCGAATCTTGAACATTATGGACGGCACATATTGCGGCGTTAGGCATCAGCATACGCAGTTAATATCGGTGGTCTACATGCTCAACATGTTCGCGTGGCCCGCAGTTTCGTGCATCACCGTGAACTCACCCACACCGCTGTTGGAGACAGACGGAGAGGAGCTACTGTACCCGGATCCTTTCGTCACCGTTTCCAATGAGGAGAAGACGTCACTGCGGCACAACCTCCTTCGTATGACAGGAGTTTGCACCCTGAATATGCAACTGACCAAGGTGAACGATCAGAGTGGGGTAGCACTTATCCGCGCTTTAAGCGAGCCTCCCGATGCTGTCATCTGGCCCAAGCTCCGCCACATTCACATCATTCTCTTGGAAAGCAGTAAAGGTGGTCCGGACTGTATGGGAAGATGGTGGGACGATTTCATGGTCTTCGTATTGCGGCGCAAGGCGGCGTGTAGTCCGAATTTACCGCTACCCATTCAGGTGACAATCGAGGGATCAGATGAATACATGCAGTCGGATATTGCCTTGTCACTGATTCGTGTTTTGTCTACTTTAGTCGAGGACGTCAAATTTCTGTGATCCGCGTTTCAATTAATCTATCTTGATCTTATACTGCTGCATGCTGGTATTGAAGCTGACACATATGGTGAGCAACATAATGCTGTACATCAATGCGTCTACACCTAGTATATAGTGCAATTAAAGACAGGGGAGACTCAAACATTGAAACCCATGTGATAAACGAGCGTTAAGGGCACCGGTCTTAGTCTACCGCGGATGCATCGCAGTTTTCCACCGCAAGCTTGTCATCCTGCTTGTCGATTTTCTTCCTGACCACCATCTGGCCCATGCACAGTTGACACGATATGGCCCACTCACGCCCGAGCGACAAAGGTGCGATCGCCGGATGCGTCCTCTGTTATCGCTAAAGCCATTTACAGCTACTGTACCGTCATTGAGCCCCTGTAATGGATTCCCGGAGGAGATACTGTCCAATGTCCTGCAGCTGTCGGTCGCGAATGCAGAAGACTTGCGCGGCACGATCCTTAACCCCCTGCAAAACCCCCTTCGATTGCTCCTCGTTTGCAGACAATGGACGTCGGTCATAAACCGATCCCCGCGTTTCTGGGGGCTTATGCTTGCTGCCGCGCAAAGTAAGGAGGCATGGAAGACCGTGTTCGCGAAGAGCAAGAACGCACCAATTACTCTGCGCACAGCGCCGCGCCTTCCAATCCCCATGCTGGCGGAGGCCATCGGACGAGCTGCAGAGGCCTACTTGGCGGACGACAGCCCATCTCTGTCTTGGAACGATGTCTTGTCGTCGCAGGACTCTCTACCTATGTTGCAGGTCCTGCATCTATCTCGCGGCACCCACAACCATATCCCCATCCCGTTGATTATAAAGGCACCGTCGCTAGTAGACCTCGCCATCGATGGTCCCGCCACACTGGTCGCTTCAAATCTTCAATCTATGCAGTTTAATCGTCTTCGCGCGGACATGTTCCCTCTCTTAACGTCTGTATTGCTGTCTTGCCCTGAACTACGGTCTGTCGTAGTCCGTGACGTGTCAGGCTACGATAACGGCTTATGGCAAGCATGCCTCGATTGCATGGAGGGCAGTAGGATTACGTCGCTCACTGTTGATGTCGGAGAGTGGCCTCCGAATGCCCCTTCACCTTCGACGGCCTTGCCGGCACTCACTCGGCTGTGTATCAGTACTCCGACCATCATTCACTCCTCCAACCTAGAAGTTGTGGATGCCGAGATGAGTGTCACGCAGTTAATGGCTCTGCTGGCTGCGAGTCCTTCAATCCGTAGCCTGGTCGTATCGTGCCCGCGCTCTGGGCGCGTAGCAGGACCCATACGTCAGATCATACTCCCTCGCTGCCGCACTATCGTGGTCGATGATCGTCGATCTTTGGACGACGGCGTGGTCGATCTGCTATCATCAATATACTCTCCCCTCCTGCAGAACATGATCATGAGAACGCGCCCTGTTCAACTCGTTCGCCCCTCACCGAACGTCACCCATCCTGACGATCGAACGCCATCCTGCCTTCGGCGAGAGATGTACGCGTCCGCCAAGCGGAAATCAGCCGAACGGTTCTCGCTTCTTTCTACCAATTTCGAGTGTCACATGCACGGCGAAGTGTACCTCAACATCGAGACGGATTGCACATCGGGTCGCTGCGCCTGCATCACATTCAGGGTGGAAGATGACTTCATTCGGAACGACAATCAAACGGGCATTGAAGTGAGGCACAAGATGGACGGCATCTTCTGCGAAACCCGTCACAAACACACCCAGCTTATGTCGGTGTCCTATATGCTCAGCATGTTCTCGTGGCCGTCGATCTCAACAGTCGTATTCAAAACAGCCACTCGTTCAACACGTACGCCTCCGGACCAGACGATGTATCCAGATCCCTTTGTGGCGATATCCGAGGGGGAGAAGACCGCGCTACTTGACAACCTGGAACGTATGTCGGGAGTCCGTAGGCTGGAGGTCCACTTGACCCGCGTTGCGGACGAAGCCGGGCTTGAACTATTGCGAGTTCTGGCTCGAAACAGAGATGGACTGTTGTGGCCACGGTTGCGGCGGCTACATATTGTCATCCCTGGTGAGTCCCAGGATGGACCGGAAGTTATGGGAGCATGGTGGGATGATGTCCAATCCTTTATACTGCGGAGAAAAGCAACCTTATCTCC